>OVBL01000728.1:0-12598 GCA_900406555.1 Pseudoturritis turrita
CCGTTTCTGAGCTCATAGCGGGAGAGAGGCATTTGGATACTTTTCCCGGGGACTCCGTTCTTTCATTTCACCCGTTTCTGAGCTCATAGCGGGAGAGAGGCATTTGGATACTTTTCCCGGGGACTCCGTTCTTTCATTTCACCCGTTTCTGAGCTCAACGGGAGAGAGGCATTTGGAATACTTTTCCCGGGGACTCCGTTCTTTCATTTCACCCGTTTCTGAGCTCATGCGGGAGAGAGGCATTTGGATACTTTTCCCGGGGACTCCGTTCTTTCATTTCACCCGTTTCTGAGCTCATAGCGGGAGAGAGGCATTTGGATACTTTTCCCGGGGACTCCGTTCTTTCATTTCACCCGTTTCTGAGCTCATGCGGGAGAGAGGCATTTGGATACTTTTCCGGGGACTCCGTTCTTTCATTTCACCCGTTTCTGAGCTCATAGCGGGAGAGAGGCATTTGGATACTTTTCCCGGGGACTCCGTTCTTTCATTTCACCCGTTTCTGAGCTCATGCGGGAGAGAGGCATTTGGATACTTTTCCCGGGGACTCCGTTCTTTCATTCACCGTTTCTGAGCTCATGCGGGAGAGAGGCATTTGGATACTTTTCCCGGGGACTCCGTTCTTTCATTTCACCCGTTTCTGAGCTCATAGCGGGAGAGAGGCATTTGGATACTTTTCCCGGGGACTCCGTTCTTTCATTTCACCCGTTTCTGAGCTCATGCGGGAGAGAGGCATTTGGATACTTTTCCCGGGGACTCCGTTCTTTCATTTCACCCGTTTCTGAGCTCATGCGGGAGAGAGGCATTTGGATACTTTTCCCGGGACTCCGTTCTTTCATTTCACCCGTTTCTGAGCTCATAGCGGGAGAGAGGCATTTGGATACTTTTCCCGGGGACTCCGTTCTTTCATTTCACCCGTTTCTGAGCTCATAGCGGGAGAGAGGCATTTGGATACTTTTCCGGGGACTCCGTTCTTTCATTTCACCCGTTTCTGAGCTCATGCGGGAGAGAGGCATTTGGATACTTTTCCCGGGGACTCCGTTCTTTCATTTCACCCGTTTCTGAGCTCATGCGGGAGAGAGGCATTTGGATACTTTTCCCGGGGACTCCGTTCTTTCATTTCACCCGTTTCTGAGCTCATAGCGGGAGAGAGGCATTTGGATACTTTTCCCGGGGACTCCGTTCTTTCATTTCACCCGTTTCTGAGCTCATAGCGGGAGAGAGGCATTTGGATACTTTTCCGGGGACTCCGTTCTTTCATTTCACCCGTTTCTGAGCTCATGCGGGAGAGAGGCATTTGGATACTTTTCCGGGGACTCCGTTCTTTCATTTCACCCGTTTCTGAGCTCATAGCGGGAGAGAGGCATTTGGATACTTTTCCCGGGGACTCCGTTCTTTCATTTCACCCGTTTCTGAGCTCATAGCGGGAGAGAGGCATTTGGATACTTTTCCCGGGGACTCCGTTCTTTCATTTCACCCGTTTCTGAGCTCATGCGGGAGAGAGGCATTTGGATACTTTTCCCGGGGACTCCGTTCTTTCATTTCACCCGTTTCTGAGCTCATAGCGGGAGAGAGGCATTTGGATACTTTTCCCGGGGACTCCGTTCTTTCATTTCACCCGTTTCTGAGCTCATGCGGGAGAGAGGCATTTGGATACTTTTTCCGGGGACTCCGTTTTTCATTTCACCCGTTTCTGAGCTCATAGCGGGAGAGAGGCATTTGGATACTTTTCCCGGGGACTCCGTTCTTTCATTTCACCCGTTTCTGAGCTCATAGCGGGAGAGAGGCATTTGGATACTTTTCCCGGGACTCCGTTCTTTCATTTCACCCGTTTCTGAGCTCATAGCGGGAGAGAGGCATTTGGATACTTTTCCCGGGGACTCCGTTCTTTCATTTCACCCGTTTCTGAGCTCATAGCGGGAGAGAGGCATTTGGATACTTTTCCCGGGGACTCCGTTCTTTCATTTCACCCGTTTCTGAGCTCATAGCGGGAGAGAGGCATTTGGATACTTTTCCCGGGGACTCCGTTCTTTCATTTCACCCGTTTCTGAGCTCATAGCGGGAGAGAGGCATTTGGATACTTTTCCCGGGGACTCCGTTCTTTCATTTCACCCGTTTCTGAGCTCATAGCGGGAGAGAGGCATTTGGATACTTTTCCCGGGGACTCCGTTCTTTCATTTCACCCGTTTCTGAGCTCATAGCGGGAGAGAGGCATTTGGATACTTTTCCCGGGACTCCGTTCTTTCATTTCACCCGTTTCTGAGCTCATAGCGGAGAGAGGCATTTGGATACTTTTCCCGGGGACTCCGTTCTTTCATTTCACCCGTTTCTGAGCTCATGCGGGAGAGAGGCATTTGGATACTTTTCCCGGGGACTCCGTTCTTTCATTTCACCCGTTTCTGAGCTCATGCGGGAGAGAGGCATTTGGATACTTTTCCCGGGGACTCCGTTCTTTCATTTCACCCGTTTCTGAGCTCATAGCGGGAGAGAGGCATTTGGATACTTTTCCCGGGGACTCCGTTCTTTCATTTCACCCGTTTCTGAGCTCATAGCGGGAGAGAGGCATTTGGATACTTTTCCGGGGACTCCGTTCTTTCATTTCACCCGTTTCTGAGCTCATAGCGGGAGAGAGGCATTTGGATACTTTTCCCGGGGACTCCGTTCTTTCATTTCACCCGTTTCTGAGCTCATAGCGGGAGAGAGGCATTTGGATACTTTTCCCGGGGACTCCGTTCTTTCATTTCACCCGTTTCTGAGCTCATGCGGGAGAGAGGCATTTGGATACTTTTCCCGGGGACTCCGTTCTTTCATTTCACCCGTTTCTGAGCTCATGCGGGAGAGAGGCATTTGGATACTTTTCCCGGGGACTCCGTTCTTTCATTTCACCCGTTTCTGAGCTCATAGCGGGAGAGAGGCATTTGGATACTTTTCCCGGGGACTCCGTTCTTTCATTTCACCCGTTTCTGAGCTCATAGCGGGAGAGAGGCATTTGGATACTTTTCCCGGGGACTCCGTTCTTTCATTTCACCCGTTTCTGAGCTCATAGCGGGAGAGAGGCATTTGGATACTTTTCCCGGGGACTCCGTTCTTTCATTTCACCCGTTTCTGAGCTCATGCGGGAGAGAGGCATTTGGATACTTTTCCGGGGACTCCGTTCTTTCATTTCACCCGTTTCTGAGCTCATAGCGGGAGAGAGGCATTTGGATACTTTTCCGGGGACTCCGTTCTTTCATTTCACCCGTTTCTGAGCTCATGCGGGAGAGAGGCATTTGGATACTTTTCCCGGGGACTCCGTTCTTTCATTTCACCCGTTTCTGAGCTCATAGCGGGAGAGAGGCATTTGGATACTTTTCCCGGGGACTCCGTTCTTTCATTTCACCCGTTTCTGAGCTCATAGCGGGAGAGAGGCATTTGGATACTTTTCCCGGGGACTCCGTTCTTTCATTTCACCCGTTTCTGAGCTCATGCGGGAGAGAGGCATTTGGATACTTTTCCCGGGGACTCCGTTCTTTCATTTCACCCGTTTCTGAGCTCATAGCGGGAGAGAGGCATTTGGATACTTTTCCCGGGGACTCCGTTCTTTCATTTCACCCGTTTCTGAGCTCATAGCGGGAGAGAGGCATTTGGATACTTTTCCCGGGGACTCCGTTCTTTCATTTCACCCGTTTCTGAGCTCATAGCGGGAGAGAGGCATTTGGATACTTTTCCCGGGGACTCCGTTCTTTCATTTCACCCGTTTCTGAGCTCATAGCGGGAGAGAGGCATTTGGATACTTTTCCCGGGGACTCCGTTCTTTCATTTCACCCGTTTCTGAGCTCATAGCGGGAGAGAGGCATTTGGATACTTTTCCCGGGGACTCCGTTCTTTCATTTCACCCGTTTCTGAGCTCATGCGGGAGAGAGGCATTTGGATACTTTTCCCGGGGACTCCGTTCTTTCATTTCACCCGTTTCTGAGCTCATAGCGGGAGAGAGGCATTTGGATACTTTTCCCGGGGACTCCGTTCTTTCATTTCACCCGTTTCTGAGCTCATGCGGGAGAGAGGCATTTGGATACTTTTCCCGGGGACTCCGTTCTTTCATTTCACCCGTTTCTGAGCTCATAGCGGGAGAGAGGCATTTGGATACTTTTCCCGGGGACTCCGTTCTTTCATTTCACCCGTTTCTGAGCTCATAGCGGGAGAGAGGCATTTGGATACTTTTCCCGGGGACTCCGTTCTTTCATTTCACCCGTTTCTGAGCTCATAGCGGGAGAGAGGCATTTGGATACTTTTCCGGGGACTCCGTTCTTTCATTTCACCCGTTTCTGAGCTCATGCGGGAGAGAGGCATTTGGATACTTTTCCGGGGACTCCGTTCTTTCATTTCACCCGTTTCTGAGCTCATAGCGGGAGAGAGGCATTTGGATACTTTTCCCGGGGACTCCGTTCTTTCATTTCACCCGTTTCTGAGCTCATGCGGGAGAGAGGCATTTGGATACTTTTCCCGGGGACTCCGTTCTTTCATTTCACCCGTTTCTGAGCTCATGCGGGAGAGAGGCATTTGGATACTTTTCCGGGACTCCGTTCTTTCATTTCACCCGTTTCTGAGCTCATAGCGGGAGAGAGGCATTTGGATACTTTTCCCGGGGACTCCGTTCTTTCATTTCACCCGTTTCTGAGCTCATGCGGGAGAGAGGCATTTGGATACTTTTCCCGGGGACTCCGTTCTTTCATTTCACCCGTTTCTGAGCTCATGCGGGAGAGAGGCATTTGGATACTTTTCCGGGGACTCCGTTCTTTCATTTCACCCGTTTCTGAGCTCATAGCGGGAGAGAGGCATTTGGATACTTTTCCCGGGGACTCCGTTCTTTCATTTCACCCGTTTCTGAGCTCATGCGGGAGAGAGGCATTTGGATACTTTTCCCGGGGACTCCGTTCTTTCATTTCACCCGTTTCTGAGCTCATAGCGGGAGAGAGGCATTTGGATACTTTTCCGGGGACTCCGTTCTTTCATTTCACCCGTTTCTGAGCTCATAGCGGGAGAGAGGCATTTGGATACTTTTCCCGGGGACTCCGTTCTTTCATTTCACCCGTTTCTGAGCTCATAGCGGGAGAGAGGCATTTGGATACTTTTCCCGGGGACTCCGTTCTTTCATTTCACCCGTTTCTGAGCTCATAGCGGGAGAGAGGCATTTGGATACTTTTCCGGGGACTCCGTTCTTTCATTTCACCCGTTTCTGAGCTCATGCGGGAGAGAGGCATTTGGATACTTTTCCCGGGGACTCCGTTCTTTCATTTCACCCGTTTCTGAGCTCATAGCGGGAGAGAGGCATTTGGATACTTTTCCCGGGGACTCCGTTCTTTCATTTCACCCGTTTCTGAGCTCATAGCGGGAGAGAGGCATTTGGATACTTTTCCCGGGGACTCCGTTCTTTCATTTCACCCGTTTCTGAGCTCATGCGGGAGAGAGGCATTTGGATACTTTTCCCGGGGACTCCGTTCTTTCATTTCACCCGTTTCTGAGCTCATAGCGGGAGAGAGGCATTTGGATACTTTTCCCGGGGACTCCGTTCTTTCATTTCACCCGTTTCTGAGCTCATGCGGGAGAGAGGCATTTGGATACTTTTCCCGGGGACTCCGTTCTTTCATTTCACCCGTTTCTGAGCTCATAGCGGGAGAGAGGCATTTGGATACTTTTCCCGGGGACTCCGTTCTTTCATTTCACCCGTTTCTGAGCTCATGCGGGAGAGAGGCATTTGGATACTTTTCCCGGGGACTCCGTTCTTTCATTTCACCCGTTTCTGAGCTCATGCGGGAGAGAGGCATTTGGATACTTTTCCCGGGGACTCCGTTCTTTCATTTCACCCGTTTCTGAGCTCATAGCGGGAGAGAGGCATTTGGATACTTTTCCCGGGGACTCCGTTCTTTCATTTCACCCGTTTCTGAGCTCATAGCGGGAGAGAGGCATTTGGATACTTTTCCGGGGACTCCGTTCTTTCATTTCACCCGTTTCTGAGCTCATAGCGGGAGAGAGGCATTTGGATACTTTTCCCGGGGACTCCGTTCTTTCATTTCACCCGTTTCTGAGCTCATAGCGGGAGAGAGGCATTTGGATACTTTTCCGGGGACTCCGTTCTTTCATTTCACCCGTTTCTGAGCTCATAGCGGGAGAGAGGCATTTGGATACTTTTCCCGGGGACTCCGTTCTTTCATTTCACCCGTTTCTGAGCTCATGCGGGAGAGAGGCATTTGGATACTTTTCCCGGGACTCCGTTCTTTCATTTCACCCGTTTCTGAGCTCATAGCGGGAGAGAGGCATTTGGATACTTTTCCCGGGGACTCCGTTCTTTCATTTCACCCGTTTCTGAGCTCATAGCGGGAGAGAGGCATTTGGATACTTTTCCCGGGGACTCCGTTCTTTCATTTCACCCGTTTCTGAGCTCATGCGGGAGAGAGGCATTTGGATACTTTTCCCGGGGACTCCGTTCTTTCATTTCACCCGTTTCTGAGCTCATGCGGGAGAGAGGCATTTGGATACTTTTCCCGGGGACTCCGTTCTTTCATTTCACCCGTTTCTGAGCTCATGCGGGAGAGAGGCATTTGGATACTTTTCCGGGGACTCCGTTCTTTCATTTCACCCGTTTCTGAGCTCATAGCGGGAGAGAGGCATTTGGATACTTTTCCCGGGGACTCCGTTCTTTCATTTCACCCGTTTCTGAGCTCATAGCGGGAGAGAGGCATTTGGATACTTTTCCCGGGGACTCCGTTCTTTCATTTCACCCGTTTCTGAGCTCATGCGGGAGAGAGGCATTTGGATACTTTTCCCGGGGACTCCGTTCTTTCATTTCACCCGTTTCTGAGCTCATAGCGGGAGAGAGGCATTTGGATACTTTTCCCGGGGACTCCGTTCTTTCATTTCACCCGTTTCTGAGCTCATGCGGGAGAGAGGCATTTGGATACTTTTCCCGGGGACTCCGTTCTTTCATTTCACCCGTTTCTGAGCTCATAGCGGGAGAGAGGCATTTGGATACTTTTCCCGGGGACTCCGTTCTTTCATTTCACCCGTTTCTGAGCTCATGCGGGAGAGAGGCATTTGGATACTTTTCCGGGGACTCCGTTCTTTCATTTCACCCGTTTCTGAGCTCATAGCGGGAGAGAGGCATTTGGATACTTTTCCCGGGGACTCCGTTCTTTCATTTCACCCGTTTCTGAGCTCATGCGGGAGAGAGGCATTTGGATACTTTTCCCGGGGACTCCGTTCTTTCATTTCACCCGTTTCTGAGCTCATGCGGGAGAGAGGCATTTGGATACTTTTCCCGGGGACTCCGTTCTTTCATTTCACCCGTTTCTGAGCTCATGCGGGAGAGAGGCATTTGGATACTTTTCCCGGGACTCCGTTCTTTCATTTCACCCGTTTCTGAGCTCATAGCGGGAGAGAGGCATTTGGATACTTTTCCCGGGGACTCCGTTCTTTCATTTCACCCGTTTCTGAGCTCATGCGGGAGAGAGGCATTTGGATACTTTTCCCGGGGACTCCGTTCTTTCATTTCACCCGTTTCTGAGCTCATAGCGGGAGAGAGGCATTTGGATACTTTTCCCGGGGACTCCGTTCTTTCATTTCACCCGTTTCTGAGCTCATAGCGGGAGAGAGGCATTTGGATACTTTTCCCGGGGACTCCGTTCTTTCATTTCACCCGTTTCTGAGCTCATGCGGGAGAGAGGCATTTGGATACTTTTCCCGGGGACTCCGTTCTTTCATTTCACCCGTTTCTGAGCTCATGCGGGAGAGAGGCATTTGGATACTTTTCCCGGGGACTCCGTTCTTTCATTTCACCCGTTTCTGAGCTCATAGCGGGAGAGAGGCATTTGGATACTTTTCCCGGGGACTCCGTTCTTTCATTTCACCCGTTTCTGAGCTCATGCGGGAGAGAGGCATTTGGATACTTTTCCCGGGGACTCCGTTCTTTCATTTCACCCGTTTCTGAGCTCATGCGGGAGAGAGGCATTTGGATACTTTTCCCGGGACTCCGTTCTTTCATTTCACCCGTTTCTGAGCTCATGCGGGAGAGAGGCATTTGGATACTTTTCCCGGGGACTCCGTTCTTTCATTTCACCCGTTTCTGAGCTCATAGCGGGAGAGAGGCATTTGGATACTTTTCCCGGGGACTCCGTTCTTTCATTTCACCCGTTTCTGAGCTCATGCGGGAGAGAGGCATTTGGATACTTTTCCCGGGGACTCCGTTCTTTCATTTCACCCGTTTCTGAGCTCATAGCGGGAGAGAGGCATTTGGATACTTTTCCCGGGGACTCCGTTCTTTCATTTCACCCGTTTCTGAGCTCATGCGGGAGAGAGGCATTTGGATACTTTTCCCGGGGACTCCGTTCTTTCATTTCACCCGTTTCTGAGCTCATAGCGGGAGAGAGGCATTTGGATACTTTTCCGGGGACTCCGTTCTTTCATTTCACCCGTTTCTGAGCTCATAGCGGGAGAGAGGCATTTGGATACTTTTCCCGGGGACTCCGTTCTTTCATTTCACCCGTTTCTGAGCTCATAGCGGGAGAGAGGCATTTGGATACTTTTCCCGGGGACTCCGTTCTTTCATTTCACCCGTTTCTGAGCTCATGCGGGAGAGAGGCATTTGGATACTTTTCCCGGGGACTCCGTTCTTTCATTTCACCCGTTTCTGAGCTCATAGCGGGAGAGAGGCATTTGGATACTTTTCCGGGGACTCCGTTCTTTCATTTCACCCGTTTCTGAGCTCATAGCGGGAGAGAGGCATTTGGATACTTTTCCCGGGGACTCCGTTCTTTCATTTCACCCGTTTCTGAGCTCATGCGGGAGAGAGGCATTTGGATACTTTTCCCGGGGACTCCGTTCTTTCATTTCACCCGTTTCTGAGCTCATAGCGGGAGAGAGGCATTTGGATACTTTTCCCGGGGACTCCGTTCTTTCATTTCACCCGTTTCTGAGCTCATGCGGGAGAGAGGCATTTGGATACTTTTCCCGGGGACTCCGTTCTTTCATTTCACCCGTTTCTGAGCTCATGCGGGAGAGAGGCATTTGGATACTTTTCCCGGGGACTCCGTTCTTTCATTTCACCCGTTTCTGAGCTCATAGCGGGAGAGAGGCATTTGGATACTTTTCCGGGGACTCCGTTCTTTCATTTCACCCGTTTCTGAGCTCATAGCGGGAGAGAGGCATTTGGATACTTTTCCGGGGACTCCGTTCTTTCATTTCACCCGTTTCTGAGCTCATGCGGGAGAGAGGCATTTGGATACTTTTCCCGGGGACTCCGTTCTTTCATTTCACCCGTTTCTGAGCTCATCGCGGGAGAGAGGCATTTGGATACTTTTCCCGGGGACTCCGTTCTTTCATTTCACCCGTTTCTGAGCTCATGCGGGAGAGAGGCATTTGGATACTTTTCCCGGGGACTCCGTTCTTTCATTTCACCCGTTTCTGAGCTCATAGCGGGAGAGAGGCATTTGGATACTTTTCCCGGGGACTCCGTTCTTTCATTTCACCCGTTTCTGAGCTCATGCAGGATTTTTTTTTTTTTTTTTTTCTGAGCTCATGGGAGAGAGGCATTTGGATACTTTTCCCGGGGACTCCGTTCTTTCATTTCACCCGTTTCTGAGCTCATGCGGGAGAGAGGCATTTGGATACTTTTCCCGGGGACTCCGTTCTTTCATTTCACCCGTTTCTGAGCTCATAGCGGGAGAGAGGCATTTGGATACTTTTCCCGGGGACTCCGTTCTTTCATTTCACCCGTTTCTGAGCTCATAGCGGGAGAGAGGCATTTGGATACTTTTCCCGGGACTCCGTTCTTTCATTTCACCCGTTTCTGAGCTCATAGCGGGAGAGAGGCATTTGGATACTTTTCCCGGGGACTCCGTTCTTTCATTTCACCCGTTTCTGAGCTCATAGCGGGAGAGAGGCATTTGGATACTTTTCCCGGGGACTCCGTTCTTTCATTTCACCCGTTTCTGAGCTCATAGCGGGAGAGAGGCATTTGGATACTTTTCCCGGGGACTCCGTTCTTTCATTTCACCCGTTTCTGAGCTCATAGCGGGAGAGAGGCATTTGGATACTTTTCCCGGGGACTCCGTTCTTTCATTTCACCCGTTTCTGAGCTCATGCGGGAGAGAGGCATTTGGATACTTTTCCCGGGGACTCCGTTCTTTCATTTCACCCGTTTCTGAGCTCATAGCGGGAGAGAGGCATTTGGATACTTTTCCCGGGGACTCCGTTCTTTCATTTCACCCGTTTCTGAGCTCATAGCGGGAGAGAGGCATTTGGATACTTTTCCGGGGACTCCGTTCTTTCATTTCACCCGTTTCTGAGCTCATAGCGGGAGAGAGGCATTTGGATACTTTTCCCGGGGACTCCGTTCTTTCATTTCACCCGTTTCTGAGCTCATAGCGGGAGAGAGGCATTTGGATACTTTTCCCGGGGACTCCGTTCTTTCATTTCACCCGTTTCTGAGCTCATAGCGGGAGAGAGGCATTTGGATACTTTTCCCGGGGACTCCGTTCTTTCATTTCACCCGTTTCTGAGCTCATAGCGGGAGAGAGGCATTTGGATACTTTTCCCGGGGACTCCGTTCTTTCATTTCACCCGTTTCTGAGCTCATAGCGGGAGAGAGGCATTTGGATACTTTTCCCGGGGACTCCGTTCTTTCATTTCACCCGTTTCTGAGCTCATAGCGGGAGAGAGGCATTTGGATACTTTTCCCGGGGACTCCGTTCTTTCATTTCACCCGTTTCTGAGCTCATAGCGGGAGAGAGGCATTTGGATACTTTTCCCGGGGACTCCGTTCTTTCATTTCACCCGTTTCTGAGCTCATAGCGGGAGAGAGGCATTTGGATACTTTTCCCGGGGACTCCGTTCTTTCATTTCACCCGTTTCTGAGCTCATAGCGGGAGAGAGGCATTTGGATACTTTTCCCGGGACTCCGTTCTTTCATTTCACCCGTTTCTGAGCTCATAGCGGGAGAGAGGCATTTGGATACTTTTCCGGGGACTCCGTTCTTTCATTTCACCCGTTTCTGAGCTCATGCGGGAGAGAGGCATTTGGATACTTTTCCCGGGGACTCCGTTCTTTCATTTCACCCGTTTCTGAGCTCATGCGGGAGAGAGGCATTTGGATACTTTTCCGGGGACTCCGTTCTTTCATTTCACCCGTTTCTGAGCTCATGCGGGAGAGAGGCATTTGGATACTTTTCCCGGGGACTCCGTTCTTTCATTTCACCCGTTTCTGAGCTCATGCGGGAGAGAGGCATTTGGATACTTTTCCCGGGACTCCGTTCTTTCATTTCACCCGTTTCTGAGCTCATAGCGGGAGAGAGGCATTTGGATACTTTTCCCGGGGACTCCGTTCTTTCATTTCACCCGTTTCTGAGCTCATAGCGGGAGAGAGGCATTTGGATACTTTTCCGGGGACTCCGTTCTTTCATTTCACCCGTTTCTGAGCTCATAGCGGGAGAGAGGCATTTGGATACTTTTCCCGGGGACTCCGTTCTTTCATTTCACCCGTTTCTGAGCTCATGCGGAGAGAGGCATTTGGATACTTTTCCGGGGACTCCGTTCTTTCATTTCACCCGTTTCTGAGCTCATCGCGGGAGAAGGCATTTGGATACTTTTCCGGGACTCCGTTCTTTCATTTCACCCGTTTCTGAGCTCATGCGGGAGAGAGGCATTTGGATACTTTTCCCGGGGACTCCTTCTTTCATTTCACCCGTTTCTGAGCTCATAGCGGGAGAGAGGCATTTGGATACTTTTCCCGGGGACTCCGTTCTTTCATTTCACCCTTTTCTGAGCTCATTGCGGGAGAGAGGCATTTGGATACTTTCCCGGGGACTCCGTTCTTTTATTTCACCCGTTTCTGAGCTCATAGCGGAGAGAGGCATTTGGATACTTTTCCCGGGGACTCCGTTCTTCATTTCACCCGTTGTCTAGAGACTTCATCAAGCTGGTAGCAGAGAGGCATTTGGATACTTTTCCCGGGGACTCCGTTTCTTTCATTTCACCCGTTTCTGAGCTCATGCGGGAGAGAGGCATTTGGATACTTTTTCCGGGGACTCCGTTCTTTCATTTCACCCGTTTCTGAGCTCATACGCGAGAGAGGCATTTGGATACTTTTCCCGGGGACTCCGTTCTTTATTTCACCCGTTTCTGAGCTCATAGCAAGGGGAAGGAAAAGAGAGGAGGCATTTGGATACTTTTCCCGGGGACTCCGTTCTTTCATTTCACCCGTTTCTGAGCTCATGCGGGAAGAAGGCATTTGGATACTTTTTCCCGGGGACTCCGTTTTTTCATTTCACCCGTTTCTGAGCTCATAGCGGGAGAGAGGCATTTGGATACTTTTCCCGGGGACTCCGTTCTTTCATTTCACCCGTTTCTGAGCTCATAGCGGGAGAGAGGCATTTGGATACTTTTCCCGGGGACTCCGTTCTTTCATTTCACCCGTTTCTGAGCTCATGCGGGAGAGAGGCATTTGGATACTTTTCCCGGGGACTCCGTTCTTTCATTTCACCCGTTTCTGAGCTCATAGCGGGAGAGAGGCATTTGGATACTTTTCCCGGGACTCCGTTCTTTCATTTCACCGTTTCTGAGCTCATTGCGGG
>OVBL01000731.1:0-492500 GCA_900406555.1 Pseudoturritis turrita
ATGAAACTTTTGTTAATGGTAGAACACCTACAACATCAGTCTCAGTTATTCGAGATGATCAATGGATATATAGAGGATATGGTCAGTCAAAGAGTGATCAAACAACTAGTGCTCTAGAAAGTGAGTGTAAGACCTTGATAATTGCAATGCATAACTGTTGGTGTTGGGGGTACAAAAAAATCGTTTTTGAAGGAGATTACAAAGGTTTAGCGGATTTAGTCAATAAGAAAACACTCCATTTAAGTGTTTTTCAATTGATTCATGAAGTTTGGTATTGGCAAGATCGATTTGAGGAAGTTATCTTCAGTTGGATACCATAGAACTGCAGATAACAACTGGTCAATCTTTCATTATTATGTCCCCTATGTAATTTACAATACTCTTCATTGTAATTACTCTTGTTCAAGGAATTAATAATATCGTAGATGTTATAAAAAAGACAAACAGAAAAACATTAGGATATTTCTAACAAAAAATGCCCCATATACCCAAATAATCTTTGGTTAGCTATTCCATAACCGCTAATTAAGGGGGTTTATTGGTTTTGGTATTTTAATGGATTTAAAAATTCAAACAAAATCCTATGTTATTCAATCAATTCTTTTAAAATCTTTATTAAAATATTGTGTTATTCAATTTGTGATTCTCAAATACAAATTAAAATCAATTGTTATTCAATATTAAAGAGTTAAACATGGATTTGATTTGTGAATGGATTTTAATGGATTTGAAAATGATTTTATGTTAAAATATAAAGGTTGAAATCTTTAACCAAACCTTGTTATTTTTAATTGAATTTGACAAAACAAACTATTGGACTCACAATTTTCCCAAAACACATTTCATATATTTCTCATATCATCCCACATACCCACAATTCTTCATTCTAATGTGTGATAAAATTCAATATTTTATGTTTCTATTGTATAATAATCATTTTTTTTTATTCATCATTTCATGTATATACTTTTACTATAACCATAAATAAATAAAAAACTGACTTTTAATTAAATAAAAAAATAAATTATTGAAGAGCAAGTTTCGGAAAAAAAAGAAGAGATTATTGTTTATAACATTATATTTCGTATAAACAAGTTTTATTGATTTTACAATATTTTTTTTTTATTTCTGAATCCACTTTATTTGGTTTTCAAATCTATTTCATTTAATTTGCAAATCCTCCTTGCTTGGTCTTTAAATCCACTTTACTTTATTCTTAAATTCAATTTATTGATTTTGAAATCAAAAAATTCTAGGGGAATTTGCTAAATTATGACAAATTAACACAACTATTGTCATAATAAACTTTTCTTAACATAACTTTGTCTCATTAGGATTTCATTAAAAGAAAATTCGGTTTTGCCCTTAAATATTGTTAAAAATATATTTTGTTAAATATAAAAATTATTTTAAAGTAATTTTTAAAAATAAATAGAAAAAATGGTAAAATAAAAACTAAAACTAAAACAAGGGTTTCGTGTCTTTCTTCTTCTTCTCTCCTTTTTTCTCTGCATCTGCCGCCGACGAGACCATACTCTCCGGCGTCTCTTCGTCGACGGCGTTTGAAATCTCGGCGTCGTATTCTTCATCCTTCCTCCTCCTCCGACTTTCCTCTTCATCCTTTCTCCTCCTCGTTTTCTCCGCCGAAATTCTCCTCCGCCGAAATCCTCCTCCTCGTTTTCTCTGCATCTTCCGCCGACGATACCATATTCTTCGGCGTCTCTTCGTCGACGGCGTTTTAAATCTCGGCGTCGTCTTCTTCCTCCTCCGAATTTCCTCTTCATCCTTCCTCCTCCTCCGACTTTCCTCTTCATCCTTCCTCCTCCTCGTTTTCTCCGCCGAAATTCTCCTCCGCTGAAATCCTCCTCCACCACTCTTACGCCACCAAGTCCAACCAACACCGAATCGTCAAACTCCTCGTAAGTATCTACGCTCTAATATGTGTAGTAGTGATTCGTCAAAGATTTTTCAAAACTTGAGATCTAAGAGTTTGCTAATTTTGGGTTTCTTAAAGGTGGGAAATTGACTTACCAATCTACCAGAAGAGAGCTAGAGGACCCAAGAGCAAGAGAATCGAAGGGGTAAACTTTTTTTCCTTAAAATATGAATTAGATAACACAAAACCGTTTAAATCAATGAATCTGACAATGCTCGTTAAACAATGTTGTTTATTTCTCTTGGACAGTACATATAACTTTCGTTTAATTATCTTGGTTTATGATTGTTTTTTTTTTTCGTGTGGATTGTATAAATGTAGAGGTTATTTGGTTGCTAATAGAGATTAATTTTGAGTTAAAGATTGTCTAATTTAGAGTGTTATAATTAAAGGTTTTCTTTATCATAATGTGTTGCTCATATTCTATTGTTTTCATTCTTTGTAGGTATGGATGTAGAGTTACCAAAATGCCTTTTTAGCGAAGGACATGAACCGGAAGTTGTAAAGATCAACAACAGCTGCAAAATGTCACTTTTCAAGACATTGAAGAAGCTGCTGCCAGATGAATACGCTGAAGTGAAGAGAGATCCGGTCTTTGCTCAGATTCTGGCAATTTATGAAAATTGTCTTGGATACTCGGAGAAATTGATACACAGCTTCATGTGTAAGCAGCTTGATACCGCCAAACTGCATGAGCTATGGTTTGTGTTTGCTAGGAGGCCTCTTCGCTTCTCTTTGCAAGAATTCTACGCAGTGACTGGGCTCAAGTACAAGAAAGATGACAGCTGCGACTTTGAGGAGTGGGTAGATGATATGGGTTTCTGGAGTAAGTTGCTAAAGACACGCGGTAATATTTTCATAAAGATGATAAAGGAGGTGCACATAAAAGGTGTTAACAAGTGGAAGCGTGTGGACAGGTTGCGGTTGGTCTACTTGTGTGTTATTGCCGGTTTGTTATTTGCCAAGGATGAGAAGGTTGCTATCTCACACACCTACATCAAATTGGTGATGGATATTGATAAGCTACGGACTTATCCATGGGGTCTTCATGCATTTGATCATCTAGTGGATTCGATCAAGAAAGCTAGGGAGAAATTGACGCATAAGAATAACTATGTTTTGGATGGTTTCTCATACGCATTTCAGATTTGGATTATGGAAGCTATTCCAGACTTTGGGGTTATGTTGGGCCGAAAACTCAATGAGGATTTCAGTGTAGGTTCTAGATGTTCTAACTGGTCAGGAGCTGCAAAGGTTTCGTATGAAGAAATCAGACAACTAGAGTCCTCATTCGGATCAGAAGTGAGTAATTGTACTAACTTTTTTTTGTAACTTTCTGTTTTTTACTTATGCTAACCTTGTTTTTGTAACTTTCTGTATCATTTGGATCCTAACCTCGTTTATAACTTTCTTGTAGGGTGTTCTGTATCCATACATCTCTTATACCAGGAATTTCGATGTATTTGAGTCTGCTGACTTTTTATGGGGCGACGAAATGAGAGATGAAAGAGTTGATCGTTTAAATGCCTTCATTAGAGCTGCAAAAGACTGGAGTGAGCAGATATGGGAATTTAAAGAACCTATTGAGACTTCTTTACAACTTCCTGAGCTAGAGGAGCTAGTGGTAGAGAATGAAATTGTTGATGCTGCTGATGATGTTAGAACTCCAAGCGCAGAAGATAGCTCTGGCTCTGGTTCGGGGAGGGGTAAGAAAAAGCTTCGTGATCATGGGGCAGAGAGACGGAAGCAGAAATTGTTGTGCCAACGCTCAGCAGGGAAAAATATAGCTGTTGATGAAGACATGAAGTGTTTCATTAAAGGTTTGTTTGACGCTTCTTTCACTTCTTTTGAGGAGAAGATTGAGAAGGAAATTGGAGTTCGATTTGGCATATTAGAGAGTGAGGTTAGAAATCTCAAGGATGCAGTGACTCAAGCTACAATGGCAAGAAACAATGGTGAGCCATCCAACAGTTCGCAACTCAATTGTCGAGCATTCTCAGCCACAAGAAAAGGTAAGCAAGAAAAAATAACTCTAAAGTCTTGATCACTTTTGCTTTCGTCTATCGTCACTTTCTTATGAAAATGGAATGTTGTAACCGGGTTATCACTATGTCATTTGCTTACAACTTTGTCACATAAATATGTAACATATTGTGATTAGCTCTTTGTAACTCCTTCTGCGTTTAACGATGTAACAATGTGAACTTATTCTATGTATTGTACTCTGTTTTTTGTAATAACTATTTGAGTTGCTGTTTTGTCTATTAACAGGCCGAAAACATAGACTGTAATGTCTCGTTCGAGAATCTACATGACGTAGATTTGACTATGACTTCAGATATAGACCTCGAATTGGGTACACAAGAGTACCTCCGAAAAACTGTGGGCCAACTATCTCAACCTTTGGTAGTAGATGGTTTTGATCCAACACAACTTTCAAAGGCCCAAGATCCACTCGAATGGTTGACCCCAATGACTTCTTTTCGACCCGTCAAGATTTCAAGTCCTAAAACCCATACTACTAGTGTGCCTGAAAAGTCGAATTTGCGAGACTTAACCGACTTCTAGATGACAGAAATCGGAAGAGAAGATGTTGATTACCCATTGGTTTTCGTTTCACAAGAAGCATGGAAGAAACTACACGAGTGGTCTATGTCACCCAAGTAAGTCCCAAAACATTGATTCACTTACATTGTTTTACATTACGTGTATCACTAATTACTTAATGTTTAACGGTGTCAAAATGACAGGGATGTACAGATTGGTCCAAGTATTTTTAGTTATGAATTAGCTGATCGTATTATTACCCGCACAAACTGGCTTCATAACGCGGTTAGACATACATTTACATTATCTTATAAATACTGAGATGGATACAAAATTACTCACATGTTAATCATTTTCTCAGGATATGGACGCAGTTATGTACTTATTCCGGGAGAACACATCTTTGCGAAGTTGGAAACCAGATCATGTTGCTTTCATGAGCTGTTTATTCAGTGTCCGAATCAAAAGTGCATACAACAAATTTTTGGCGGATAAGAGAACATTCAAATTGGATAGTTTTCTCTTAGCTTACGGGAACGGTGGGCTTCCAGCTCATGGATGAACAAAAAAAGTGTGGGATGTGGAGGTTGACCGTATCTACGTTCCAGTGTATGTCAACGGTAACCACTGGATCTCGTTGTGCATCAATTTTGTCAAAGAACAATAGATGTCTTTGATTGTTCAGGCAAAAAACGTATCAAGGAAGTGGAAGCATTCGCAGTCCTCATCCCTCGTATTGTGAAAGCAGTTCAATCATCTTCCAACAAGAAATATTTGAATATAGGTCAATATTCAGTCACCTATGTGCCGATGAAGAGTGGACTAAATAAGAGTAGTTGTGATTGCGGAGTGTATGCGTTGAAATTCATTGAGTGTCACCTGCTTGGACTAGATTTTTCTCTGTTGGACGATGACAATATTAAAGAGGCTCGATTTAAGATTGCAATTGACCTATTCGAAGCGGCACATGATCCTTTGTTGATTGATCGAATGTCAAAGTATGTACCTCCTCCTACGCATGTTGACTCGAATGTTGTAGACGTTGATTGAGATCGACTATTGTTTTCTTATTCAGTATTCACGTTTTAGATAAAAAATATTTTTAATTTTCGTTTGAGATTGCCATTGAGAAACCAAAACCTTTACCATGACTCACATGAAAAACCGTAAACTTATACATCACATTTCCGGTTTAGTAATTAAACCATTCGGTTCAATTAAAAATCTCCTTCCGGTTTAGTAAATAATTTTGCTTGGTTTGATTTAAAATAGGTGGGGCCCGCATGAGTTTATCTTCCTCTTCTCTCTCCTGTTTCACGAGTCCTCCTTTTGTTTCCTCCTTCGGGATTTTTGCTCTGAACAAGAATACATAGAAGTCTTTTACATTCACTTTACAATTCGATTTCGCTCAAAATTCAACCAAATCAAGTGATTTCAGGCTCTTACTGACGGGTTTTCATCAACGGGTTTTATTGCAATCATATCTATCGATCCCTAGGTATGATGCTTAAAAACTCCATGGTTTCTCACTTAGGTTTCGAAGAACGCAAAATTGGTGAAGAAGTGAATTATTGAAAGAGTAGGATTTTTGGTGTAACATGGGTATATTTCGTTGAATTGCGATCATATATGTATGGTTGATTGTAGAATTTAGTTAGATTTGTAAAACTTTGTCGTTTTTGTGTAGGAATGAGTAACATATCATCGGGTTCAAGTCGAAGCAACTATGTTAGGGGTATTCCAAGAAGATGTAGTTGCGGACAGCCCACTGCAATTCTTAAATCAACAACAGAGAAGAATCCGGATCGCAAGTTTTATCGCTGCACAGCCGCAAATAATGAGAGATCTTTTGGCCATGTTTTCAAATGGGCTAAGGAATCTCAGTTGGAAGAGTATGATGTTCTATCGGAAAAACAGGAAACAATTGCTGAAGACATCTTAAAAATAGTAGATTGTGAGAAGCATATGATGGATACGCTAGAGAAGCTTGTGGAGAAGACAAAGAAACTAGAATGCGAAGTAAAGTCATTGAAGGGTACAATTAAGAAATTTGTCGTATGTGTTGCGATAGCGGGATGTTTTTGTCTCTACCATGGTCTCTTCTAGGAAACAAATGAGAGAAGTTTGTGTCATATCACATATTTTGCAACTATGTTCTTGTTTTTTATCATATGCGTTTCTCTATCACTAGACAAAGGAACTATGTTTGATTTTTCTACGTGATATAAAGATTATTTGGTTTTATTTTTTTGCATTTTTTGGACACAACAATCGAATGTGAAACTGTAACATGTAGATAGGAAAATATCAGGTCTATCAAATTAAAGCAATAGGAAAAAACCAAAAGAAAATGCTTTCATGTCTATATTGCTCTATCACATGTCGTTCTGTTGTGATCTTCAACACCACAGCGACTGCACTTGTGCCTCTTAGACCCTTGTGACCCTTGTGACGATCGTATCTTGTCTTCAACTATTTCGTGTCTTCGTTTTCTTCGCCTACCAGCAGCTCTTCGTGTCTCAGGTGGTAGAACTTGGACATGTTCAACATCTTGTGGGACACGCCATGCATCCTCCGGAACATTTACTGGATTAATGCATTCCTCATAAGCTGTTCTCCATGAGGCAGTGGTATACTTGTCATCGGTGAGTGAGTGTGTTTCCCTGCCTACCGAAAAACCTGCTTTAATGGCATGTCTGCAAGGAATTTTTAACAAGTCATACTTTCCACATGAACACGTTCTTCTGTCCAAATCAACGAGGCAGTCAAACGCGTCACCTCTAACATGAAATATGTTGTCGTTAATCGGATAAACAATTAATGTTTTACCCTTCTCAATCCTTCTTTTAATCTTTTTCTCAACATCAATGGTTAGAGTGTGCTTATGCTTTGAGCTCATTGTTCTACGCTTATAAAACCATCGGGTTAACATTTCTCTGATGCTGTCCAACAAAGGAAGTACTGGATACTCTCTAGGTGATCGCAATGCAGAGTTTATCGATTCAGCAGGGTTTGTGGTCATAATGTCGTACCTAAATCCCGGAAATTGACAACGAGCCCATTTTCTCACATCAGCCTCTATTAGATATTTTCCAATGCCTGGACTAATATTGCAAATATCAGTGAACCTCTTCTCAAAATCAGCAACCCTATATGCTTTTGAAGCCTTTGCAACCAAGCCAGCCACACCCTTTCCGTGAAAATATGTCACCACATTATTCAACAAATGGTGAATGCAAATTCCATGTCTTGCTTGTGGATAAACTTTATCAAGTGCTTTAGCAAGTGAGGAATGTCTATCTGACACAAAAGCCAAACCATGCTCGTCCGCAATAACAACCTTTAGCTGCCTCAAAAACCACTCCCATGAACGGTCATTCTCTGAATCAACAACCCCGAATGCAATCGGATATAAATTAGAATTACCATCTAAAGCTGTAGCAACAAGTAGAACTCCTTTGAATTTACTTTTCAAAAACGTACCATCAACAACAACGACTCTCCGAATGGCTTTCTAGAACCCTCTTACAGATTGACCAAAATAAATAAATAGATATCTGAATCTACCATCGCAATCGATTTCGTAATGAGAATGCGTACCCGGGTTCGCTACTTTAGCATGTGCAAGTATTTTGGTATTTTACCATAACTTTTTCCGGTATACCTCTAACCGCGTTAACTGCATACTCACGTGCATCCCATGCTAAAGAATAAGTCAACTCCACTCCATGCTCCGTCCGCATAATCTGGATCACATCAGTCGGTTTAGGCCTTTCTTTGACACCCTCATATTTATGCATAATCAACCTGCCGATTGTTTTTGCTGAGGCTGTCTTACCGAGTTTGTTTTTGCTTGAAGGAGCACATGTATGTTGAGCCACATACTTGTTGATAATGAAATATTTAGACCCCGCCAAACACTCTACACGAAGACTCCAATTGCATACGTTATTTGCACAGCGTATATTCCACCATCTTGTATCAGATTTAACAACCTTATAGTCGAAGTTATTCTTCATTGCACAGATTTCCATAGTTGACTTCAAAAGGTTTTTGCTTCTGAAATGTTGAGACTTCTTTACAGCATTCTCCAAAGAAAACTGAACCATCTTTTCACTCCCTTGTTCTACGTTTTCAGACATTACGCCATCATCACCATCCTCACTATCGTCACCATCATCAACATGAACCTGAACATCATGGATATTGCGTTTCAAGTGATCATTCTGCTTAGCCGGAGTCACTAATATTTTTTCTGATTTTTCGGGCATAAAACCATCTTCTTCTGATTTTTCGGGCTCTTTATTCAAATCAATGTTGACTCTATTCTTTCGATTGTCAACTGCAGCTGTAAATGTCACACAAAACTGTATCGACGCATTCTTTCTTACATACCCAACGAAATTTGTGACTTGGTGATCATTGGAGATAATCACAGGAGGAGATCCTAACTTATTAATCAAATTGCCAGGTAAAAAACTGCACTCGACGTTAACAACGCTCTGTTCAATTCCGTAGTCCTCTAAAACCATATTCTTTAGCTCCTCAACAGTAGTAGTAGATTCCAAAGCAAGTAATCTACCTCGTTTTTCTTCATCAGCAACAAATCTCCACCCCTTATTAGCGCACGATATCCATTCACCACAGGTTACATAGATATGCAACATATTAACCGAAGAAGAATAGTGAAGAACGAAGAAAGAAGAAAGAAGAAAGGAAGAGGAAGAAACGAAGAAGAAGAAAAATATCTTCAAAATCTTCGGTTTTGGAAACTAGATTTGGTAGAATATTCACTAACTATAGATCCTAAATTTAAGGAAGAAGATAGAAAATATGGTAGAATTTATATTCTGGATTTGGTAGAAGATAGAAAATACGGTAGAATTTATATTCTGGACTCAGTATAAGATAGAGAGAATGGTAGAATTTATATTCTGGATGCGGTAGAAGATAGAAAGAATGGTAGCATGCGTATTCATGATTTGGTAGTGTTTAGAGAAAATAGTAGAAAACATATTCTACCAAATAGTAGAACACAGGGCAGGTTCTCAAATTCTAGATTTGGTAGATATAGATCAAAAATCAGAACAAACATTCTACAGACTCGTAGAACTAGAACGCGAATTCTGGAAGACGTAGAATGAACTTAAAAAATATTTTTAACTTTGATTTTTCCAAAAACGATATTTCAATTTATTCACATAGATTATTCTTTCCATTTTTATAATTTTCTGATTTTTCAAAAATTTCAAAATCATTTATTTTTAATTATTTACATTTGATTAATGGTAGTATAGGCAAAAAATGACAAAAATGAAAAAAGGTATATTAGAACAATAGTTGTGTTAATTTGTCCTAATTTAGCAAATTCCCCAAAATTCTATATAGGTTTTCAAATACTCATGCATTTCTAAATCTATTAAAATCCATGAACCAGTAATCCAAATCCTCTTTGCTTGGTTCTTAAATCCACTTACTTTAATTTTAAATTCAATTTATTGATTTTGAAATCAAAAAATTATATATAGGTTTCCAAATAGTCATGCATTTCTAAATCTATTAAAAGCCATGAACCAGCAACCCAAAAATTCATCACCGTAATTGCCGCTCCATGTCTTAGGTCAAACCAAATCCCCGCTCGGTGCTCTTAATCTGTCAGAGCTGCCAGATCATGTGGTGCCTCACTTGCTCCGGAAAGATCTGGCGCCGCCGGAACCCCTTCTTCCACCGGAGCCTCCGCATCCGCCGGATCTGTCGGCCCCTCCCGCCTCCTCCCCTTTGGCTGACCACTGATGAAGATCTTTGGAGATCCATCACCGTCCTTAGGTTAAACCTCAACGTCTCCTTTGTTGGTGTCACAAGAGTTTGCGCAGTTCCGGCGTTCTTTTCCGACGTCTGCACCGGTGGTGGATCTCCGACCGACCGACACAGCCCTTCTTTCACCATCCCTGCCGTCCGACCACCCTACCTCCTACTCACTTCGGCTCGGTCGGGGAACAAATTTGGATCAATGTCACTCTCCCCTGTTAATGGATTCTTTAACCTTTTTCGGCCCATCAAGGCCCATGAAGACCAAGCCTGCTTTCACATATCGGATAAGAGCTGATGGGCCTGTAGTGGCCTCTGTTAAATATATCAATTTTCTCCGGATCGGAGAGATCATTTCCATCGAATTCCTCCTTAATGAAGAGATCATGTGGTGCTACGTGATAAGTCATAGTATAGGGTTTAACAATTAGAGTGACGTTCTTGATAAATCATAGTAATCCTTCATCTAGATATGATTTTATTGCATGTTCCAATACTAATAATCAAAAAATTGATTATAGAACAATTTCGGCTTGAACATCGCTTGAGTTATTGTTTTGATCATGATGTTTGATGAATTTAATCTTTTAGCCTGCGAGAGTTGAGTTACTGCGTTAGATGAACAATTGAACTTGATAATAATTGCATGTTTATTTATGTTATTGACTGCGAGAGTTGATTAATTAATAATATAGATCTGACATAGATGGTTATCGATGCGAGAGTAGGTTAGCCTTAAAATAGTGATTTGAGTTCTACGATAAAAAAAAGAAGAAGATGATGTCATTTGCCTCTAAAAGCTAACCGTGAATAATTCGAACTGTGTATCCCTGAGAAATCTCTGAAAATTCAACGTTTTTCTCTTATTTCTTATACTGGTTTTATTTAATTGATTTTAGTTATTTGCATTCAAAAACCCATAAAAATCTAATTTCGCTTAGTTTAATTCTTAATTCATATTTCTATTGTACATCAAAGTCTCTGTGGATTCGATCCCTAAATATTACAATCGTCTGATGTAAACTTGTATCTAGGTTATTGCATTTATTTTGGGTAAAACTTAATACCCTACATAAAGTTTTTGGCGCACGGGGACTTTTGCACTGCCATTAGTTTTAGATTAAAAATTTCGTCTGGGTTTTATTTTCTTTATTTTACTAACTCCGAAATTTCCCTTTTTTGTGTGTTTCAGGTGATTTCACTTGAGAAAGAAACATGAGATATTTTGACTACTCTGAAGATATCAACGAGATCGCTATGCCACACGTTTTAGTTGGAAATATGGGATTACCACATACATTTGGTTACCCACAGGATCCTCGCAATGGCTATTTCCAGCCAGCACCCGTGGCGCAGCAAAGGCAATTCCAACATCTCCTTTCTCACCAATACTTTCAAAATCAGTTCAACCTAATGCCTCCTCGTCAACATACATATGATATACACTACAAGAAAACAGGCAATTTGCAACGGAAATTTGCGACGGCAAATGGTCGTTGCAAATATTGCAATGGATTTGCAACGAATCTGTGACGAAATTACGTTCCGTTGCAAAATCATTGCAAAATTGCAACGAAACATTTCGTCGCAATTTCGTGGTAAAGTTACAACGAAAGTGCGATGAATGTGGGACGGATTGAGAATTCGATGCAATGTCGTCGCAAAATTTGCGACCAAATTTGCAACGGCTAGGATCGTTGCAAATGTGCAACGGTTGAGCGACGAATATGATAGTAGGTAGAGACACGTTTTCAATGGTTGTATCTGTTTTTTTGCGACGAATATTTTCGTTGCAAATCCGAGGCATTTCCGTCATAGTGTCGTTGCAAATGACTTCGTTGCATTGTCGTTACAAAATTTCATTGCAAATCCGTTGCAAAATTTTGCAAAACTTCTATAAATAGCATACACATTCTTCACGATTTTACACACAAAAAACCTCAACATAAAAAAAATTTACTCATTTTAGTATATAAAAAAAATATTTTGTTCACGATGTCTTCCGGTGGCGCTGATATCTACGAACTACGTAGATGGATGTACACACATAGAGATTCGGAGGGAACAGTGACAGAAGCGTTCAAAAGCGGTCTTCAAATATTCATGTATCAAGCGACAACAATGCCGACGACTGTGAAAAGCGATATGATGTTGTGTCCATGTCGTAAGTGCAAGAATGCAAATTATATTCTTGTTGATACTGTTTGGAGACATTTGTTTAATAGAGGGTTTATGCCGCAATATTTTGTTTGGTTTCAACATGGTGAGGGTTATGGTTGGGGTGGAGTAACTAGTAGTAGCAATATCAACATGGATGAACACCCTGGTATTATACATGGGAATCATGATCAACATCATCATCAATTTGATAATCATGATCATCAAGATGTGGGTCTAGATCATAATAGATTTCATGACATGGTTAATGATGCATTTCATGATACAACGACAACATTTGGTGATAATACTGTGGAGGTACCAAACGTAGATGCTAAACACTTTCATGATATGTTAGACGCGGCAAATCAGCCAATCTACGAAGGATGTAGGGAAGGATTGTCTAAACTATCTTTGGCATCTAGGATGATGAACATCAAAACATATTATAACTTAACTGAGAATTGCATGGATTCGTGGGCTGAACTAATGAAAGAGTATTTGCCAGAGGATAATTTGTCTGGTGAGTCGTACTATGAAATACAGAAGTTGGTCTTTAGTCTTGGGTTGCCGTCTGAGATGATAAATGTATGCATTGACAATTGTATGATTTTCTGGAAAGATGATGAAAATGTGCAGGAATGTCGATTTTGTCAGAAGCCAAGGTACAAGCCACAAGGTAATGGAAGGACGAAGGTTCCTTACCAACGGATGTGGTACCTTCCTATAACTGCTAGGTTAAAGCACTTGTATCAATCAGAGAGAACAGCTGCATCGATGAGGTGGCATGCCGAACATAGGAGTCCAAATGGAGAAATAACTCATCCATCAGATGCGAAGGCATGGCAACACTTTAAGTCGGTACATTCTAACTTTGCAAAAGAGAAAAGAAATGTTTATCTTGGTTTATGCACTGATGGATTTAGTCCATTTGGTATGTCTGGTAGACAATATTCATTGTGGCCTGTCATCCTGACGCCTTACAATCTCCCCCCAGATATGTGTATGCAAAGAGAATTTCTATTCTTGAGTATATTAGTCCCTGGTCCTAAGCATCCAAAGCGGTCGCTTGATGTTTTTCTGCAGCCTCTGATAGATGAGTTGAAGCAATTGTGGTATAGTGGTGTTCGCACGTATGATATTTCGAGGGAAAGAAATTTTACGATGCATGCTGTGCTTATGTGGACCATAAGTGATTTCCCTGCATACGGAATGCTATCAGGGTGGACAACGCATGGAAGATTATCTTGTCTGTATTGCCTCGATCGAACAGATGCGTTTCAACTAAAAATGGACGAAAGACAAGTTGGTTTGATTGTCATCGATGTTTTCTCCCACTAAACCATCCATATCGGAAAAACAAACAGTTATTTAAGAAAAACAAAGTTGTACGAACGCCCCCACCTGTTTATAAATCAGGGGAAGCTTTAGCAGCGCAAATTGATTACTATGGTGCTCAAGAGACAGCGATGCGAGGGGGTAATTAGCATATTCCAGCTAACATGCCGGACGGATATCTCGAACATCACAATTGGCATAAGAAAAGCATATTCTGGCAACTACCTTACTGGAAGGATCACCTCCTACGCCATAATCTTGATGTGATGCACATCGGAAAAAAAAATTTTGATAACATAATGCATACAGTCTTGAATGTGAAGGGACGAACTAAAGACACAATCAAGTCAAGATTGGACTTGCCTCTTATATGTTCGAGAAGTGAGTTGCATCTTACGAGCAGTGGTAAAACCCTAGTTCCCATTTACAGGTTGGGTGTGGAAGGAAAGACAACAATTTTCAATTGGGTTGTGGCTGACGTTAAGTTCCCCGATGGATACGTATCCAAACTCTCCAAATGTGTTGAGCAAGGTCAAAAATTTTCAGGAATGAAGAGCCATGATTGCCATGTGTTTATGCAAAGGCTTTTACCTTTTGCATTTGCAGAGCTTTTACCGGAAAACGTACACGAAGTAATTGCAGGTAAGTAATTAATAAATAATATATATATATGATCTAAAGCGTAATTAATGATCAAATTTTTTGATGTGAATTGTATAGGGATTGGCGCATTTTTTAGGGATCTGTGTACGCGCACGCTGACAGTAGATGGAATTCAACAACTTGATGACCATATTGCTCCCTTGTTGTGCAACTTAGAGAAGATATTTCCACCATCTTTTTGACGTTATGGAACATCTACCTATCCATCTTCCGCATGAAGCAGCATTTGGTGGACCTATTCAGTTTCGCTGGATGTACCCATTCGAGCGTTTCATGAAACATTTAAAGGGGAAAGCAAAAAACCTCGCTAGAGTTGAAGGATCAATAGTTGCAGGGAGTTTAACGAAAGAAAGTTATCACTTCACTTCATACTACTTTGCACCAAATGTGCGCACACGAAAACGGACCGCTAGGAGGTATGATGATGGAGGAATATGTCAGACGTATGCAGTCTAAGGTGTCCCAGATATATTTTCCCCAATTGGAAGATTTAGCGGCAAATTGAAGGAAGTTTGGTGGGGAAATGAAAATGATCGTCATAGCGTCCACACGTATATACTACTCAATTGTGACTACGTCGAACCTTTCGAGAGGTTAACATACGATAATTATTTTCCCTCATATTTACGTTTCAGTAATTATCCAAATTAATTTAATTACTTTAAATGTAAACGCAGGTTGTTCGATTCACAAGTACAAGAGGCATTTCCCAATGAATCAGTCGAGCAGCACAGGGACCGTAAAGATCGAGATTTTGAACCGTGGTTGAAAACGCAAGTTGAATATGGTGACACAGCATATCCGGTTTGGTTTCGTGAGTTGATTCAAGGTCCTCTCAGAAAAATTACATCTTCACCCATGTATTTTACCAGAGGATATACGTTTCATACTTATGACCATGGAAAACATCGGGCGACAGCCAACTATGGAGTATATGTGACATGTAATTCTGAGTTCTACGGCGTTATAATGGAGATAATTGAAGTGGAGTACCCAGGGTTGGTTAACTTAAAATGCACATTGTTCAAGTGTGACTGGTATGATCCTGTAATTGGGCGCGGAGTTCGAGTAAACAAATATGGGGCTGTTGATGTAAATGTATCACGCCATTACGCAGATTTGAGCCATTTATTCTAGGATCACAAGCGGAACAGGTCACATTCGTTCCATATCCTCGGGTACGACATACAGGGATATCATGGTCAGCTGTAATCAAAGTATCCCCTAGAGGACAGATAATCGATGGTGAAGATGTGCCGATGCAACAAGACACATGTGGAGATATGTCTACTCCAGAACAAACTTCGGATGACATACTGCTGATTGATCCCCAAGATCATCAACTCGAAGATCTCAATGATGACACTGACGAAGAAGGTGGGGAAGATGAGTTTGATGATGACATCAACACTGACGATTCAGACCATATTTTAGAAGATGATTAAATTTTCCAACTTCTACTCTTGTATGTATAATGATAAAAATTTGATGGTTGTTCATATATGTTTTTATGAAAGATGTTCTTTAAGTTATAAATAATTTGAAATCTTAAATTTGATGATAAGTTTTTAATAATTGAGTTATGTAACTCATGTGATGTAATATAAACAATTTTAGAGCATATTCTTGGCACAATAATTCTCAATGTGAGGAACATTTGGGACGACATTGCAACGGATTTGCAACGATTGGTCGCAAATTCGTTGCAAACTAGTTCAGGGAATATGATACCCTAAACCACAAATGTTGAATTTGAGACGAAATTGCGACGACCAGTTGCAATTTCGTTGTAAAATCGAATTAATTCGTTTGCCGGTTGTTCAATTTTTTTTTTAAAAAAATTGTTTTGCAACGACATTATTTCGATAGAACTCAGCTTGCTGCATAGCTCGTCTAAACAAAACACTCCAGGTCCGCACTTCCCTTTAAATATACTCCAAAGGGACTAAGCTTGACTAAGAAGGGCTTTGCTCCGCATGAGAGAAAGTTATCAAAAAGTACTTATTCCAATTTAGATAACCCTGATTAGAAACACACTTGACCGGTTTCTAGCTTGAACCAGAACAAACATTAAACGCCCGGAACAACTGTTAGAATTTCGATCGAACAAGTATTGGCATTCTGTCAGCATTTCCCCTGCGGTCAATGATAGTTAGGAAAGGAAGAAAAAAGGAAAGATGAAATAGGTCTTCCAAGACTGCTTGTACCGCTGTCTATACAAAGCGAGGACTCTCCGTCAATGAAGAGCAGGATCTGACCAGAGCGATTACACCCAATCTCTTGATCTATACCTTCAAAGTAGTCAGTAGTCATTCTTCCTTAACCAGTTGCGAGTATTGGTGGGGCGTTGAGACGCATTAGTAGCGCATCTTCTCTTTCAGCTGTGTGAGACTGAGTCCTCCTATGGCAGCAAAAGTAGCAGCAACTTACTATTCACTCCGGCCAAATCAGGTTCATTTCGGTAGCAGGGTCAATCCCTTTCTGAACTTAGTTAAGGGTAGTCGTTCTTGGTTAGGTAGATGTGAGGAAAGAAAGAGCAGTGTTTTCTTAATAGTCGTGGGAGTCAGGGTCTAAGGATCCCTTTAGTCAATAAGGCAGGGATAGGATATTTTAGTTGTTGGGAAAGAGGCGGGCGAAGACAAAACAGAAAAGCGAGTCAGACTACCTCCACCTTCACTTCCTCGAAAGAAGCCTTCTATTCCGACCATAGACATTTCATAAAGCGTTCAACTATTAGTCCACAGTGGTGTATAGTTATGTTATATGTGCAGGTAAGGGGTTGGACAAAGCAAAGAACGCAAAGCATGAGGGGCGTACTCACATGTCTTTTCTGGCAATCCGCAAGCAGGAGGGCAAAGGGTTAGAGGGGAGAGTCAAGTCAAAGCATCGGTTATCTTTCCGCTATCTTTACCGAAGGGCTACGGGGGATACCTATTGAGCACTTTCCCTACCTGTATTTCTTAAATCACTACGAGATTCTCTAAAAGCTTCAATCGCATTAAATACTCAGGAAGCCAAGAAGGAGCAATTGACGAGTAAGCGGCCTCACGAGAGACTGTACATATTCAAACTTTTTTTAGTCTCTTTCCTCTTTCCTTGGTCGAGCAAGCAGATTCTTCCCATGAATTCTCAATGTCTTCTACTCGCCCAGTGGAGCCAGGAGGCAGGGGGAATCTATTTCATTTGGCTCTAGACGGAGATTCGATAGAGAACGATTTGGCAATCTTTTTTTCAAATCTCAACGGAGGAAAGTTTCTGAACCGAGCTCACTGAAGCATATGCCAGAAAAGAAATTTTGCCTAAAGCACACAAGGAATGGCACCCCGGGAAAATGGCTGAATCCGACTCTGAGATGATTTGGAATGCAGAAGGAGATTCGCCGACTTTCTTCCTAGTGATAGCTGTTCTTCCTGTCTTAGTTAGAGGATAATAAGTAAGGAAGTAAGAAAAGACTGACAGAGATAGATTAACTAGATGAAGTTTGATAGAGCTTACTTCTACCAATAGTTCAGTCGGGAGATAGCGGCCTAAGGTGTGGCTCCTTCCTATGGTCTCTACTGCCAACTCATTTCACTCCAGTTTCCCGTAGCAACTACAGCAAGCTGACTAGCTCCCTGGCTCGTATGACTAGCTCCCTGGCTCGTATAACTAGCTCGCTTCCTTTACTTTCACTCAACAGCCTAGCTCTAACAAGCCAACTCCGTTCCTAGTTTCGCTACCCTGCTTCAGCCTCCCGCCTTATAACAAACAAGTAAGTAAACTAGCTAGCCGCGTTCCCAGCTACTTAGTACCCTTCTTTCACTTACAGCTATCTAAGACATTCAGGGGCTGTGTAACTGCTCTAAATAACACTACTCTCATCTCTCGCTTTTGTTCAATTATAAATCTAAATAAAAGAAAGAAGAACTTTAATGGAGATTTATAGCATCATTCAAGTAAATACCGATTAAGATCTAAAAACATAAGCTTGTAATATAGCTACACCTAATTCCAGACTAGTTAATGCAAGAACTATAAATAAAGGACCAAGAGCCCATATAAAATAGAAAATCTCATTCATACATAGCATAGTCCAAGCGAACCCACTTAAAATCTTTACTAAACTATGACCGGCCATCATATTAGCAAATAAACGTATTCCTAAGCTTAATGCGCGAAAACAATAAGAAATTAGCTCAAGGAGTACTAAAAAAGGTGCTAACAGCAGTGGGACTCCTGCGGGTAATAAAAAGCTGAAAAAATGAAGCCCATGTCTTTGAAATCCCACTATAGTAATGCCAATAAAAATAGAAAATGAGAGAGCCAAAGTAATAAGAAAATGACTTGTCACTGTGAAGCTATAAGGTACCATACCCTGAAGATTACAAAATAACAAAAAAAGAAAAGTGACCAAGATGCAAGGGAAAAACATTTGTTTCACATTTTTGGAAAGACCACCTATTTGTTCCTTTACCAAGTTCAGCACGAAATCATAAAGAAGCTCTACCAAGGATTGCCAAGCATTTGGGACTAAGTTTCCTCCTCCCTTTTTAGTAACAAAATGAATCAGAAGTAGGAAAAAACTCAGAGTTAGCAGTATAAACAAAGATGAATTTGTGAATGAGAAATTGAAGTTTCCGATATTCATAGGAATCAATGGGACAATCTCAAATTGGTCGAGAGGACTGGGCGCGGTTTCCGCCGAAATGTCCGGAACGAGATTTTCTGCCGAGACAATCTCAGTCTTTGAACAACTTGGCGTTTGTGTGTTTGAACTATTAGCATTAATATAGTCAGAATTTTCTGAGTGACTCACCCGCCCCGAGTGCGTAGTACCCGCACCCGAAAAACAGTATGTGTGGTTGTTTGTACAACTACAACAACTTATGGAACATCCTGTAGCGCTAGATCCTGATCCTGATCATGATCCTGATCCTGACCCTTTAAAACACGTTTTGACAAGACTTAGAGTTTTCAGAATCCATGTTGGCATGATTGGATTAATTGATTTCAATTATTCCCTCCAGACAGCTTCACTCTGTCAAGCCTCTAGGATTAGTGAAGAACTATAGAAAGTTGTGGTTGGTTTGTTGACCAACAAAAGCATGGGAGTCTTTGGACGTAAGATTCTTCTTCTTCTTACAATATTTTGAGTTAGATGAACAGATCACTCCCGTAAGCAGCCCTCTGATTATATACGTATTATGGGCTGCTGCACTTCTGTCACTGACGCAGTAGAGGTCCAACGTAATTTATTACTCTTATAAAAGAGGGAACTCGTTTTAATAGAAAGAAGAGGTACGGAGTGACTCGACCCTTGGGAGAGGTACTATTTTTTAGTAACTCGACTGAAAGGAGAGGAGAGAAATTCCATTTACAGGCTTTCTACCAATGACCGGAGACCAGAAAGGGGAATAGAGAGATAAGCCTTGAGCGGTCAGACCAATTACGATCGATTCGCTAAACATTCAAGATTCGAGATGAGCTGCTAAAAGAAGGAAGGGCGATAAAGAGGTTTTTCACTTTCAACTAAGCTAAGGAGATTCGGGATGGGAACCCGCACTCTTTTGACTGAGAGGCGTAGGAGAGAGGGAGTTCCCCGTTCTTTAACCCCGCTACCCGTGACTATATCTATATGAGAGACTGACTTTCCTTGTACTATTTTTAGGGAATATCCAGATAAGTCTCATGCCATCTTTCTCTTTCAACTGAGAGGCAAGCCGAGGTGGAGTTCCTTTATGCAAAGTAGGGCTAAAAGGATTAGCAATGTGGCTCAGTCTGAGTGAGGTTAGTAATAGGCTCAACTACAAGTCTTGGAGTGGAGCTATGCAGCTCAGTATTGTATGAGGATTGAAGGGCATAAATAGAAGCTAACAATGGGGATGCCCCTAGTTGTTGAATTCCTTTAGTAGGAATTACTTGCTCCGACCTTCAGGAATAGGTCCGAAGATGCAACTAGAACTGAAAGAAGAGGAAGGTCACTTGACCGATGAGGTGAAGGAGTGAGAACTCTTACTATAACAGATACACGAGCCCATCTATTAGAAATGCTATTTCTTGAGTAGCCAGAATAGTATGTAACAAGAAGCGTTCCTCATAGGCAAGCCAGGAGCTACAAGCAACTAGAGCGCAGCGGGGACACTCATTAGTTCTCCCCTTCGATCTATCATGGATTAGGGGGAGAAGCAACCTCTATTCCTACTAGTTGGAGCTCTAACCTTCCTTACTTCTATCTTATTTTAAGAATATATTGTGACCAGCTATTTGAAGATCTTTCTTTGTCAGAGATAGATTCTTGACCTAAATCAGTGACTAGTATCTTTCCCTCCTCTGAGATTGGACGTCGATAGGGATTGTTAACAGCAGCTACCAAGCAATCAGTTCAAAAGCCTAAGGAAGAGCTTTGACTATTATGACTATGAGTTCCCACTTTGACTGGGTAGCCCTTCTCTTTATTGATTCATAGGACCTCCAAAAGGAGGGCAGTAGCACTAGTCGGAACGAACAGTCTCTTCTTTCTTCTTTAGAACATTTATTCTATTATCGGGACAGCATAAGCCAAGAGTTTACTAAGAGAGTATTGGAGCTAGCGCACACTGAGGTCTGTACGCCATCCCTCTCCTTTCAGTCGAGTTACTTTGTACCTTGATCAAAGCACTTTTCATTGATGACTAATGACATGGGTCTTTTTCATGCGATAAAGCTCCTAGGCCTTATTCTACAGATCAAAGAGCGAGTGAATTCCCCCGTAATCCGAAATATGATTTAGTACAGAGGCCGGCCGACCCCAAAGTGCTCCAAGTACTCACTCCTTTCAACGTCCCAAGGGGCATTAAAGACATGGAGATCTTGGAACCAAGGTCCTATGGAAGGAATAAGACCTTGGAACAAGACCCCCAAAAAGGGGTCTTTATGGGACCTTTGTCAAGGTCGTTCGCTCTGGGCTTTGGGTTCAACGGGTCGCTTTGACAATAAATAGTCTAATCACATATAAGGTGCAAAAATTGACCTCGATGCATGTAAAATTTGGAATGCCTCATGACCTATGGTTCGGTCGTGGAAAACCACCAAAGGGTGGTTGGTTGAGATCTTAAGGAAGAAATACCGACCCAAAGATCTGGCATGTGTCCTTGAGTCCTCTTCTGCCACGTGTCACAGGGCAGCAAACCTATAAAAAGGGACCGTATCCGAGAAAGTACTCCTGCTAGCACTGAGTGTCTTCTTTCCACTAGGCTGAAATACGGCTGATTTCTCACCCGTGCGCACGCATCTCGCTTCTGGCTCCCTGACCCATACGACCTTTCTGGGTTTGTTAACATCCTTCCTTCTCCTTTTGGGTATTTGCTATCTTGTGGTCCCTGATTCTTAGGCTGACCACGTGGTCCTCTTGCGACGTCTGTTGGGAGGTAGCATCCAAGGTCCGAAAGGCCTTTGTTCCGACCCGACTTGCGGATCCGGGTTTAGGAGAACCTCCTTCGCCGCCGGTGAGTTTTCTACATCAGTCTGGCTTTGCTTCGGACAAAGCTCTATCCGGTGGCCATATTCCCCACACTCAAAAGCATATAAGATGCAAGCCTTCGTATTCGACCCTCTGGATGTCATCATTAAGACAAAACTGGGAACTCTTTTTGAATTTGAAGTCTACCTCCACACACACACGTACATATAGACCCCTAGATGAATCCACTGTGCATAGATCAGCCCGGACTGCTTTGACCAGTTTCTTCCCACTAAGATCTGGTTCATTAACAAATTGAATCGTGATCACTGGGGATGTCTCCACTCGTTTGACTCGAGTTGCCTTTTAAGTCTCCTAATCACATGGATATAGGTGGGCTAATTGTTCTTCCTTTGGATAAGCCAATTGAATCAGATGAAGATATGAGATCAGTTCAGTCTCATTCCGAAAAGCCAAAGACGACATTCCATTAAATGGGTCGACCTTTCAACCAGGACGGTTGGGTGCGCTAAAGCAAAGGCGTCTTATCAAGGGCCTGCCGCTCCCCTCTTTCGTTGTGACAAGGGAGTGTTCTTATGATTCTACTTTGTTGCTAGACCAGGTCTTAAAACGCAATTATGACTAGGCCGGGACTGACGGGGCTCGAACCCGTAGCTTCCGCCTTGACAGGGCGGTGCTCTGACCGATTGAACTACAATCCCAGTTTTCAAATTATTCTTCTTGTCAACCTTCTTCTCATACGAAATTTAAAAGAAAGAAGCCTACTTGAAGAAGGCTGCCAAGAGGAGAGCAAGCGCCCCACCCGAGTCTCCAACGAGAAGCGTTTTATATATAATATAAATTATTATCGATCGAAACCTAAAGCCAAGTGCATCGATCGGTTTCCTTGCATTGGGACTCAGAGAGAAGAGAGCCAGGGATATCCAACCCAGGAATCGCACGCAGGCTTCCCGCCCCCTTTCTCTGACGAGGGCGAAGCAGAGATCGAATGCTTCCAAAGCAGGGAAAAGAAGATAGGAAGATTGGATGGAAAATCGAGGGTGGGAGCCGAAGGCCCCATCTACATATATACGCACTGGTACCACCATGAAGACTGTGTTCCCACTGGGTGAAGAATCAGATTTATGACCATGGATATTAAGATCCAATCCAATTGATTGATGGAAGTCGACTCGACATCAGGTAGCCTCATCCCATTCTTTAAAGCAGTAGCGAACAAAGGACGCGACAAGGAAGAGGCGTTCCTCGGAGTGAGAAAGCTCAATCCAAGACATGAAAAGCGGAATCACAACTGTGCTTAAATCCCTACTTCCACCGAGGGAAATCCTCCTATTCCTTTCACCAGTTCAGGGCAAATGATGAAGGGGTTTCTGGCGCAAATGAATAGTAGAAAAAGGTCGATTCCTCCTTGCAATTGATTCACTTTCACTTTAGTTGGACATGGCAAGGAAAGCAGGAATGTCATCAGGCTCAGACCTATTCTTGCAAAGAAAAAGACACTCCCTCTGAACCAAAAACCATTACGTCTGCCTTCCTGGATGGAGACAAGCTATGCAAGAAGAGATGTCGGCATTAACATAGAATCACACTTGGGACTTAGTTCCCGCATCACCTGACATGAATCTTCTCGGTTGTAAATGGGTTTTCAGAGTGAAACTGAATGCAGATGGGTTCCTTGACAAACTCAAAGCACGCTTGGTTGCAAAAGGGTGATGAAGTAGCTGCTATGAACACTGGTTGTCTTTGGCTTGTCTCCTTCCGATTTCACACTTGAGCAAACTATATCTATCACAATCCAATCTTGATGCTCTGTTTACCAAAACAGACGCATATAGGACTCGAACTGTAAATAGTTAAGTGTGGTGGGCTAAGCGCTAGTGCCCTATATATAAGTAGCTTGCCTCTCTTGTTGAACTACTTGATAATTAGACTTTTGCGGAGATGCCTGGTATAGATACCTTCTTACTACATTCTCAGATGGACTTTCTTTTTCTAATTGTTTTGAATTCACTTGACAGAGATGCCAGGGCAAGCTCACTTGGATTATATACCTTGTTTTCCCGCTTTAACTAGGAATAAAGAGACGTGGCATCTATTGAACCTGGAGACTGAACTAGGTATGATGAACTTCCCCCTACCGCAACTACAGCTACAACAACTGCGGATAAACTGCAGCTACTGCCGAAGAAACTTCTATACCTTATTGTAAGAGTTCCGATGATTTGGCTGAGGTGAGCTAACGAATTCCTGGTTGAAACTTCACTTAACACAGTCTTCGTTCACATAGTAGAAGAGGTAGAGGTATTGCTTCTTGACTGAAAGTCTTATATCCGAACAACTTAGTTTAGCTTTCAAGCTTAAGGTGAACTTAAATTAAGGGAATCTATCTTTACTTACTCCCCGGCAAAGAAAAGGAGAAAGAGGTGCCCTATCTGCAGGTGCTTTACCCGAAGACTTAAAGGGTTGTTTTCCGGGCATACGAGAATAGACTTAACTTAATTCGTTTGCCAGCTGAACAAACTTTAAAAAATTTAAATCCATTTTGCAACGACTTTGCAACGAATCGTCGCAAAGTCGTTGCAAAACTTCCCGCTTATTTAATTGGCCAAATTTTTGGTGGGAACATTGCGACGACGTTGCAACGAATTTGCGACGACCATCAAAATTATATATATGAACGCAAATCCTTTTCATTTCTTGCATTTGTCTCTCTCGAATTCTCTCTCTCAAGCTCTCTCTCTCATCCGTTTTTTCTCCATATAAGGTAAATATTTTTTTTATAAAAATAGGATTATAAATATTTAAAATTATAGGATTAGAAATTTGAATGGTTAGTTAGGAATGGAATTTAGAAATATGTATTTGTTTGTATGGTTAGTTCGGAATGAAATTTATATGGTTAGTTAGGATTAGATTTTAAAAAAAAAAAAATATATATATATATATATATATATGATTACAATTTAAAGGATTAGAATTTTTATTTGAAATTAAATAAATTTATTTTAGAAATAGCTAACATATAATTATTTTTATTTTGTAGATGAGTTCTTCTCGACATTCGCGTCCACACTACACTGAGTTCGTGGCTCAGCAGATGGGTCGGGCGAACCCGGGATCATCGTCTACTCCGACGAGACGAGACCCAATTTCAGAGAGCTCTGTTCCCGGTTCCGCGGATCCATTTTCTCATCCTGCCATGCATCCTCCTCCACATCCTCAACCTACCGGTCCAGTTCCGGATGTCGCACAGGCCGGTCAGCCTATCCTGATGCGCGTCCGAGATATTCTCTGGCAACCGGGACATGACAAGTTGGATCGCTTAGATCCAGATTTGGCGTCGCGGACATGGTGGTAAGTATTTTAATACGTATGCACATTTTTTAATAATATAAAGTAATGTTTTTTTATTTATTTATTTTACTAACCTCTTGAAATTATTTTTCAGGTTCAAGGCGCACAACAAGGTCGGACAAAGCGTTGCCGACACGATCAAGCAGTACTTCGTTGAGCCACATGCTAATTGGACTCAGACGCCTCAGCATATTCGCGATATTTGGTTCGAGTCTTTCGCGGTAAGTTTAACTTTTTTTGGCAAATTTCATTTATTGCATTAATATATATAGTAACTTAAATTAATTTAGTATATTTTAATTAATTAATTGATTTTATTTTTTTAGCAAAAATGGCACTGGGATGAGTCTATTACGGAGACTGTTCGGGAACAATTCGACGATAAGGCGAAGCAACGCCTCGCAGGGACAGTCTGCAACTAGAAGAAGAAGTGGAGGGCGATCGGGGATAATGCGATGCCACCGCATATGGACCCGAATGTATGGGCCGGGTTAGTGCGCTTCTGGAGGGAGTCTACCAGCCAGACTCGGTCGATCAAGTGTTCGGTTTCTCAGAAGACGCCCGGTCCAGACGGCGAGCCCCCATCGACCCACACATCCGGCCAGACTCCCTTCTTCGGAAGACGCCAGCAACTAGTACGTCATAACTTTAGTAATTTTTTAAAGTTTTTATAATTTTATCTTTATATTTAATGTATACTAATTTGTTTTTCTACTTTGTTTTCTGAAAAGGCGAACGGTGGCGAACTCCCGCCTATTGTACGAGTTTTAGAGGAGACCCACAAGAAGAAGGACGGCACATTTGTCGACGCTCGGGCGGAGCGGGTTTACAAGGACGTCCAGACGGCAATTACTGAGCGTCAGACTCAGATTTCTCCCGGTGATAGCTCCGTCCAGTCCGGCGGTTTGACGGTACATGAACAGGACCAAATTTTCGAGCAGGTAAGATATATTTAATAATAAATTATTAAATTCAATTATTTTTAATTTTTTATTCTAAAATTATTTAACCTATAATAATTAAGTTTTAAATATTTTTTCAGGTTGCCCCAAAGAAAAGGGGTCGACTTTACGGAGCGGGTTCTATGCAGGATGTCCATATCCCGACCGCCCATTCATCGGCTTCGCCTCCCACCGAAGATTCTGTACTTCTCCGGTCTCAGTTGGAGGCACGCGATGCTGAGATTGCCGAGTTGCGTCGCCACCAAGAGGAGCAAGCGCTTCTGTTGTCGGATCAGAAGGAGCAGATCGTGGGGTTTAATACCCTTTTCGACATCATGGCGGAGGATAACCCGACTCTAGCAGCGGCGTTAGACGCAAGACGGGCGGCCGCAGCGGCGACGACGAGGACGGTTCCGGAGACCGGTGAGCCTTCTGAGGCATTCGTTCGTGCGGCCCGAGAAGCGGCCGATGCAGATCTACCGGATATCAGCTTTCGAGATTAGCTCATTGACTACTTATTTTTTATTTTAAATTCTAATTTTTATTTTGTATTTTAAATGATAAATTTTATTTTGCATTATAATTCTAATTTCGTTTTAATTTTTAAATTCATTTTTATTTTATTTTAATATTACCATTTTTATTAGTTTTTTTTAAAACAAATTTTTTAAATATATATTTTTTAAAATTAATTTTGATATAATTTTTTTTTTTAATACCCCTATGCGTGGCAATTTCGTTGCACTTTTGCAACGACTTTGCGAAATTTAAAATTTATTTTTCCAAATTCGTCGCAAACGCGTTGCAAACTTTGCAACGCGTTTGCCACGCATGTTTTTGCGACGATTTTGCTACACCTTACACGTCGCAAATTTGCAACGGTTCTGGCGTCGTAAATTCGTTGCAAATTTTGCGACGAATTTGCGACGTATGTTTGCTACGCATTCGCAACGATTTCATTCGTTGCAAATATTACGACGAATGTGCGACGACTCTATTTTGCGACGAACTAGCGACGAAATGTTTTCGTTGCAAAATTTGCGACGAATGTGCGATGATTTTGGGTTTGCAACGAGCTGTTAGCGACAATTTGTGTTTCGTTGCAAAGTCGTTGCTCCTGTCTCTTTGCGACGATTTTGCAACGAAATCTGCCGTTGCAAACCGCATGTTTTCTTGTAGTGATACTCTATATTTTACTAATTTTCATATGGATTTTACTATGTTTTCTATGCATTTTATTGTCCTTTTCTACCAAAAAGCAGCTTTCTTGTATATATATGTAGGTTTTAGAGTCTTAACAGGTTAAAACATCAAAAAAGATGCAAAAAAGATCAAAAGGAGTGTTAACTATGCTACAGATTTTCATTAAGTCAAAGGAACCAACCTAAATAACTATATCTTCAAGATAATGCAAATTCTCAAGTTGGACAGAACAGATGTACCAGAAGTTTACCAACAGACGGAGGATCAAATAAACTTGGAATTTGATGAAATTTGGTAACGCGATAGAGAATTGAATTATTTCGAATGACGTTGGAATCATGTCATTTGGAACTATATTTGAAGAGTTACACCCGATTTACTGAAGGCATGTCTGTCTGCCTCGAAGCTGAAGCAAGCCCAGAATGAGTCTAGTATCGGACCAGACCATGGACCGGTATCACAACCCAATATCAGCACTTGGGAAGGTAAGTTTGAGCCCAGTACCGGATGGGAAATTCGTCCAGTATCCGTGTCTAGTACCAGACCATTTTCGCACTAAAATTCCCTTTTTGCCCTAAATCAAACCCTAGCCGACTTAGGACTTATATAAGCCTATATATATATACTTGCTTTTAACCTCTCTAGGAGAATAAGCAGCCACCTATTATCACCAAAAAGTTTAGATACATTTTTATCATTGTTCTTCATTGATTTTTGGATCTAAGAGCTTCTAAGGGAAGATCTCGACTTGTTCTTCAACTTAGAGAAGATTTCTAACCCTATACTCATTTTATCTAATTGATTTATGATGTTTATGCACTACTCTTGCTGCTGTATGTTTAATCTAAACATGTCTGAGTAGTTTGCTTGTTAGGTTTTAGGCTTTTCAAATATTCCATGTTTATGCATAATTGATTATCGAAATTTGATAAAGTTTATCTAGTGGATTCTTCACCTTTACTTGTATGGAAAGCCTGAGCTGGAGTAGCTAACCAGTGATTGATCTTAGGTTGATATACTCTCCAAAAGCTTGTTATATTGCCTGAACTAGTATTTGGTGAGCAATGCATCATAACCAGTCGAAAGCAGAGCTATAGAGTATTGTGAACAATTGAGTCTTGAACGAACTAATGCATGTTTTCACCTTGTAATAACCTGTGATAGTTAAGTCTATTAGGATGTTAAAATATAGTGATCGGATCCACGACAGTGGAAATATTATACATCCGTGATTTGAGTTCTAGAACGGTCCTTACTAAAACCCTAAAATCGATATCTTTATGTGTTTCATGAATTTCTGCGAATTTTCCTAATACCTAACGTTTATCTCTTATTGATTTATCTTTGATTTTATTTTCTTTGCTTTTTATTTTGCTTACCACGTTTTCATTCACACACAAAACCATAAACATATTTTGTCTTATCTTAATTTGCATCTCATAGATTCGTAGAGCATCATCTTAGTCTCCAGTGGAATGACCCACTGCGTTTGCATGTGCACTTGCAGCTTTTCTATGATTATAAATTCAAAGCTTGTAATAACCCAGCACATCAAGTTTTTGGCGCCGTTGCCAGGGACTGATTTGTTGCCTACAAATTTCTGATAAGAATTTAGTCTAAGATTTGCTTTCTTTTATTTTATTTATAATTTTCGATTTCTTCTTTTGTTTTTGTGTGTTTCAGGGATTCATCAATGGAACATTAAAACCCATACTTTAGAAGAATGGCCACTCTTTACTATCATGAGACGATTGAGGATTATATCCCAATGCCTCACGAATACTACCAAGCGCCAACCTCCAACAACACTTGGAACAATCCTCATATGTACCAACACCAACCTTGGGATGCTTATGAACGTGAAGGTTATTCTCACTACCATCATTACAGACATCCACAGACACCACCACCAACTCAAGATCACGCACCTTCAACTACCCAAGAGGATAGCCTAGAAGCTATGATGTATCAATTCCTAGAAGTAACAAAAAAAAATCGTCCAAGAGTTTGATGCAAAGATCGAGACTTTTAGTTCAACTTTTGGGGAGAAATTCGAAGCTCTTACTTCTCAAATCTAAGGAGTTGAGGCACGTTGGGTTCAACTGGAGGAGATACAACAACAACATGCACGAGATCTCCAAGAGAACAAGACGGATATCATAAACCTCAAGTACAAATGGGATGACATGTGTGATCATTTTGAATGGGAGACTAAAAGCACGAATGAGAATGTTTAGCTGATCTTACTACTCATCTAAAATCAGTAGCAATCAAGGCGTATCAAGATGAGAAGGCCATGAGTGAAGCTGGAATTATTCAAGGAGAAATTCATTCGAAAAAGAAGGAATTGGAGGAAGACAATAGGCTGTCCGTGCAAACTCGTAATGCGGTTTGTTTTGAGATGAAGAGTCATTATGACGAACTCATTGGTAAGACTATAGCCCTAGGAGGTGAATCAAGCGATATCTCTAAGCGTGTGAAGGCAATCGATGATCGTTTATCGAGTTTGGAAGAAACGGTAAATTTTTGCCTTCGTTTGGATTCAATAGAAGAAGAACCAACTGCCACAGTTCATTGATGTACCCTAACCACACTTGGAGAAGATGAATCTACTTCTGATCAAGCCGAAAGTGAAGACCCAAGACCCCTCTACGAAGCTGAAACGAACCAATCAAGGTTGACGACAAGAATGTCTATAAAAAGACCTCGGGAAGGAACTCATTTTACAGAGAGAGTTGACAAGAGAACATCACGTTCTATCAATGATGAGAGGCTGGAAAACTTCAATTCACTTGTGAGAAAACTTCCATCTGACATCTCTTTTGACGAAGCTTGGAAGAAGTACCCTTTGTTGAGAAAGTGCTTTTCGCAAAGCGAAGAAGAAATCAATTTGATTGAAGGAGCTGTTTGAGAGAGCTAGGAATCCACAAGTCAACCTTAGAGTCTTTTGAAAGACCGCTGATCCAGGGCCATTCACCATACCTTGCTCCATTCATGGTTTCAACTTCGACGATGCTCTTTGTGATTCGGGAGCCGGTGTCAATCTTATCTCAGAAAACCTTGTGGATAAGAGTAGGACTTGCTCATTCTTCAACACTTCCAGTAGGAGGGATATTCAGTTTACCCGTAAAGATTGGAGATTGCCTTGTTCCAGTGGATTTCCAAGTAGCGAAGATGCAAAACTCTTATGCACCCTTGATTCTTGGGAAATCGTTCTTGGCTACAGCTGGAGATATCTTGGACTATCCAAAGGAGATGATATCATTTGCCAATACTGACAAGGATGTCTTCTACTATGCAGCACCTCCAGACTTTCCGGCAAAACACACTCGATACATCCCTTCGGAGAAAAGAGAAGTATTGGTAAAGAATCCTACTCTACAACCATTCGATGAAGATGAAGAGTATGACCATAGGAGACCTCGATCACGAGTTAAGGGCAAAATCAGGCCCTTAGAAAATCTTTCTCGAGCCTAAAAACCCCAAGGAGTCGAGTTAAAAGACTTTAAACAAGCGCTTTATGGGAGGAAACCCATATTTTATGTTTTATTTAATTTAAGTCTTTCATTTAAGTTTTTAATTTTGATTTTAATTTTTAGAACTTTGTTACTCATTCTTTTATCTAATTATGATTTTTAGGCTTTTACAAAAATTTATAAAAATACAAAAAATGTGTTTTTGGAGAAGAACGACGAAGTTCAGGACACGATACTGGTCAAAAAATTTGTCCAGTACCAGCTGAAATCATGATCCGTGACCGAAGGAGCCCAGTACCGGACACGATACCGGTTACAAATCATGACCGGTACTCAACTCAAGGTGCATCCGGGCAAGTTTTTCTCGATCGCATCCCAACCCAGCCAAGTACCGGACAAAATCGCCATCCAGTACTCGTGACCGGTACTGGCCCACCTCGTCCCACATCCCGCATCGTCCCAGTCCGCATCTCCCTCATCCCACCATGACCCAACACCGGACACGACTCTACCACATCTGGTACCACACCCAACCCAGTCCCGCGTCCCAATCCCAGCCGGTACAAGTCACGCGACCTAGCGTCACACTCGGTACCAGTCGATCACTCGCCATGGACCATGTCCACGGACCACACGGCTCGACCCACGGACCAAGCAACTGAACCGCCCACCTAACCATTGTCCAATTTAAAGTAAAATTTTTAATTTTCTCTTTTAATTATTTAAAAACCATTTTTTCATTATAATTCACAAACTTATGAACCAACATTATTTTTAATTTTACATTTTCATGAATTAATATTTTAAATCTATATGCTTAATTAAATCTTTTTTTTTGTCAACCCTTAATTAAATCCTTATTAAAGATATTATTTGATTCATGTACTTTTGCATTTTCAAATTTGAAATTTTGGTTAGATAAATTTGGTTTTGAATGATTTACACATCTTGACACATTCATTCATTGATTTCACTTAGATTAGCAATTATTAACATTTTAGATTCATTCTTGGATTTATTTTGTTCATTATATGCTATTTTACTAACCCTTGGACTTAGAACTCAATACATACTATTGAGAACTATAACTCCAAGAAGCATTAACAAGTGATTTCAAGTGTTTTTACAAGGATATTTTGTACTTAAACAGGATTTGCAGCAAAACAATTTGTTGTGGACGCACAATTCAATCGTTTTAAGCATGATCTGCCCCATTCAGAGGAGAGGTGTAACAAAAGAGAAGAGACAACGACCACCACACTTGGTACTGCAGTTCAAGGGAACTCCTATGACTATTCTCGAAGAAAATTTCAGTTTGCCCGAGCCAATTTCAAGATTTCTCGGTCTTAACTCATAAATGGACCACGAAGAGCACTTTTATGGGACAAACACCAAACCACTCGAACAAAGCACCTCATACTTCACCAACTGACCTAAAAGTCATGTTTTCTAATGAATGTTCACAATTTCTTGAGAAATTGTCTACGGATTTCAAGATTGCTCGATACACCCCATTCCGACAAGCCGAATCGCCTCTTTCGTGGACCATATGCAAAACCGTTCGAGAAAAAGTGTTGAAAATTCACCAGCAACCATAAAATATCCTATTACTCGGAGACTTTTCAATATGGGTCGAGGAAATTTTCACGGAACGAAAGATAGCCCCATGAGCCTCTTTCGATGACCAAAATCACTATACCGTGGGCCAATTTCCAAACCATGCGGAACCAGCTGTTAGAGCTCAAAGATGAACTGATTCTAAGGACCTAAGGAACTATTTAGGAGTGTTACTTCACCCCTGGATCCAGCCGTTTTCAGAGATGCTTCATACAAACCAACTCCGGGACATATATCGAACTTCAAGACTTTTTGTCCAATACGGTAACTTCGTTCTATTCTTCATCATTTTCAATTTATAATTTCATTTTAATTTCCAGAATACTCCCTTAATTTTATTTGCTTTTACACCGGGACGGTGTGAGGTAAGATGGGGATTGTTGTTTACTAACACGTTTGTTCGTCTTTGGTTTTATGTTTTTGAGTCTTTTTAAAATTTTATTTTCGGAAATCATTTTTATTGAGTCAAAACCAGTTGGGAAATTATGACACTTTTTTAGGAACTAACGCTTTGATTTCAAGACCAAGTGACCACTGGTACATGGTTTGTTCAGGACAGACGATTCGGAAACCCCATGACTGGACTCCCCCCAGAAAGTTTCTACTTGCATTGGTTTCAATGGATATGATTTTGACTCCACTTTATTTGACTTCTAGTCTGATTTTATTATTATTTCTCATTAAGGATGTTAGATCAGGGAAACCAATCACACATTCATGACATCTTATCCTCTTTTACCACTCTTTGTTGTCATGAATGGCCAGCTCACTTTTAGTTGGTACCCTACCTATACCTTTTACCTCTTTTCAGACCTCATGCACTCTTGTTTTCATCTAATATTTGCAGATATGTGTAAAAACGTCGGAGAGAAAAGTATCGATGCAGTTTTCCAACCACTGGAGATGCGAAGATTTGGTAAAGAATGGTGGAGTACAACAACAAGTTTCAAGAGCTTGGCCTTTTCCTTGTGATGCATAAATATTGGTAAATTTTTGTGCCTATGATTGACTCATGTCATCAGAAACCATTTTCCCCCTTATAAAAAAATCAAAAAGAAAAAAAAAAGAAAAAAAAAGAAAAAAGAAAGGAAAACGGTTGTTCAAAAGAGTCTCATGGCCAAAGAATGTCCCAGGGAATGTCATGGATCAATAGAGAAGAGTTTGAGAGATTTGCAGTGATTCCCAGAGAAATATCTAAGTCTGGGGGACAAATGCATCAAAAGTGGTTGGGAAATTGTGGACATCAACAAGTCCATTCTCTCTTGCGATTTTGCATAATATCTCTCACCCAGAGTCTATGGTAATCCTAAACACTCTTAACTTCACCACTAAATCGATCTTTTATATTACCTAGTGCCGTCTACCATGAATGATATCTTTGATGAGAAATTAACCTAATCTTAATGAATGTAGAGAGTCAAATGATTTGAAGTTGATATTTTTGCAGGTTTGAGATTTAGAGTATGGACAAGACTTGCGAAAGTCATGGTGGAAGAAGATGATAATGTCTATGAACTGATCTTGTTTACATGTGGATTACAGGTTGATATTTCAAGGCAATGATCCCAAGGATATGTGAGTTCCCATATTTTCAAACCTCTTTTCTATTCTTAGTTATTTTATTTGCTTGAAGGCAAACAAGAAGCTAAGTCTGGGAGAGTTTATATACTCTATATTTTACTACTTTTTATATGGATTTAACTATATTTTCTATGCATTTTATTGCTCTTTTCTATCAAAAGAGGTAGTTTTTTGTATATGTAGGTTTTAGAGTCTTAACAGGTTAAAACATTAAAAGGATGCAAAAAGGATCAAAAGGAGTGTTAACTATGCTACAGCTATTCATTCAAGTCAAAGGAACCAACCCAAGTCACTATATCTTCAAGATAATGCAAATTCTCAAGTTGGACATAAGAGATGTACCAGGCATTTACCAACAGACGGAGGATCAAATCAACTTGGAATTAGATGAAATTTGGTGATGAAATAGATAATTGAGTTAGATTTCTAATGGCATTGAATTCATGTCATTTGGAACTATGGTGGAAGAGTTACACCCGATTTACTGAAGACATGTATGTCTGCCTCGAAGCTGAAGCAAGCCCAGAATGAGTCTAGTACCGGACCAGACCATGGACCGGTATCACAACCCAGTATCAGAACTTGGGAAGGAACTTTTGAGCCCAGTACCGGATGGAAAATTCGTCCAGTATCCGTCTCTAGTACCATACCAGTTTCGCACTAAAGTTCCCTTTTTATCCTAAATCAAACCCTAGTCGACTTAGGACTTATGTAAGCCTATATATACTTTCTTTTAGCCTCTCTAGGAGTATAAACAGCCACCTATTATCACCAAAAATTTTAGATACGTTTTTATCATTGTTCTTCATTGATTTTTAGATCTTTGAGCTTCTAAGGGAAGATCTCGACTTGTTCTTCAACTTAGAGAATATTTATAACCCTATACTATTTTTATCTAATCAATTTATGATGTTTATGCACAACTATTGCTGCTGTGTGTTTAATCTAAACATGTCTGAGTAGTTTGCTTGTTAGGTTTTAGGCTTTTCAAATATTCCATGTTTATGCATAATTGATTATCGAAATTTGATAAGAGTTTATCTAGTGGATTCTTCACCTTTACTTGTATGCAAAGCCTGAGCTGGAGTAGCTAACCAGTGATTGATCTTAGGTTGATATACTCTCTAAAAGCTTGTTATATTGCCTGAACTAGTATTTGGTGAGCAATGCATCATAACCAGTCGAAAGCAGAGCTATAGAGTATTGTGAACAATTGAGTCTTGAACGAACTAATGCATGTTTTCACCTTGTAATAACCTGTGATAGTTAAGTCTATTAGGGTGTTAAAACATAGTGATCGGAGCCACGACAGTGGAAATATTATACATCCGTGATTTGAGTTCTAGAACGGTCCTTACTAAAACTCTAAAATCGATATCTTTATGTGTTTCATGAGTTTCTGCGAATTTGCCTAATACCTAACGTTTATCTGTTATTGATTTATCTTTGATTTTATTTTCTTTGCTTTTTATTTTGCTTACCACGTTTTCATTCACACACAAAACCATAAACATATTTTTTCTTAGCTTAATTTGCATCTCATAGATTCGTAGCACATCATCTTTATAGTCTCTAGTGGATCGACCCCTAAGTACTACTACGTTTGCATGTGCACTTACAGCTTTCCTAGGGTTATAAATTTAAAGCTTGTAATAACCCAGCACATCAACATACGAACAACGGATTGAGATGATGATGAACGAATATCTAGACCACCAGCGAATGATGTATGTTGAACTCAATACCAAGATGGACAAGATGTATTCTGATTTTAGCAACAAGTTCGATGATCTCTCGTCTCACGTACAAAAACTGGACCAGTAGCTTCAATTTATCGAAGAAAAGGTAAAGAAGAACATGCTGGATATCCAACATAATGGTAAGGACGTCTTTAGACTGGGATTCGATGTGGATAGCAGTCTTGCTCACCTTGAACAAGGTGTTGAAACAACAGAGATAACACTTTCTGAACTCTCTACTCGTGTGAAAAACCTGGATGTAAAAGCTTCTGCAAATGCCAAAAGCGTCTCTGATCTTGGGTTCAAAGTAGATGGTATCTATCAAGATGTTCTTGGGAAGGTTGCTGGAATGAGCAAGGAAGTTATCAATCTCTCAAACCTCGAGAAGAAGCTCGAAGCTCAAGTACTTGACAAAAATTTAGAGACTGTTGGCGTGATTGTCGATCTCTTTGTAAAGAAAGACGAAGATGAACCTGAAATTTGCTTAAATATGATTGATTGGATTCCTGATAAAGAACTAAGTTTTGAATCTTTTAACTCTGATTCTAGCTCTGACACAAGTAATGCATTCCGCCATAAGCGATTCAAAAGACACATCAAAAAAGAAGTCATGGAGATTTTTGAGAATTTGGTGTGAAGGATTCCACCTGATGTCAATTTCGATCAAGAATAGAAAAATTACCCTTTGGAAGACTTCTTCTAATCCAGCAAAGAATCCAGAACTGGCATCAAGAAGCTGTCCAACAAGGCAAGACGGATGATAAAACCCTCCCTAAAAAAACTTGCAAAGAAAGAGGATCGGGGAAGTTTCTTATTTCTTGAAGATAATATGTGTGATACTGAAGCATGCATGATTGTTATGTCAAGAATTGATGCAGATAAATTAGGATTGTCGAACATCGAAGCAACAAATATGTCTGTAAAATTGGCAGATTTATCTACAGCAAAGATTGTTGGAATTGTCTATGACCTCGACATCCAGATAGGGAACTCCTTCATTTCCTACAGACTTCTTGATCGTAGACAGCAACGTCGATATGACAATACTACTTGGGAGACCATTCCTTTGCCACAGTCGGTCCAGTCATTGATATGCCTAAAAAATGAATTTCATTTTCTTATGTAGACGAAAAGGTCTTCTATGAAGCTATTCCTAACAAGAAAGTTGGGAAGCACCCCATGTGTGATTTTATCGTTTACACCAGTACAACAAAGGGTGGAAGGAAGAGAGCAAGAAGCACACCGAAGAATAAATTTCTTTAGATAATTCGCCTCACACCTAGAAAAGTGACATCCAAGTCGACTTAAACGACTTTAAATAGAAGCGCTTAGTGGGAGGCAACCCACTAGTAAGTATCTAGTTTAGTTTTCTTTCTTTGATTTTTAACAAGCTTAATCTAGTGTTTCAGAAACGAACAATCGAAGTGAAGACTACAAGCTGCGATCGATCGATCAGACCATATCGATCGATCGATCAGGGTACCCCCAATCGATCGATCACCCATTTCACAAAAATTCAGAGGCTGTAGATCATCACCGATCGATCGATCAGCACACAGGTATGATTTCAAATTTTTCTGATTCCGAAAAAAAAATATTAATCTTATGTCACCATTGGAATGCAATCCCTGACAATCATCGAGGTATCATCTTCTACCCATTTTTTCAATATTCTTCAATTTGATTATAACTTTCTCCGATTTAAATTCACACGGACAATGCAATTTAAGTCTAGGGGAGGTTCCTCGGTTATCTGACAATGTTTGCTTTCTTTTGGTTGGTTTTTGGTTTTTATAATTTTAAAAAAATTAAGGCCAAATTGTTTTATTGAGTCTAACTTGTAAGGAATTATGACCTTTTCTAGGAACATATGCTTTAATTTGGAGACTCAGTGACCATTGCAGTAGAGTTATTCAGACAGACGATTCAGAAACCCCATGACTGGACTCCCCCAGAAAATTTCAATTTGCATTTATCTTGATGAATCTGATTTTGACTCTATTATATTAACTTCTAACCTGACTTAAATTATCTCTTTAAAGGTGTTAAATCAGGAAAACGAACAAAATATTCAAGAATTCTTATTCCTCTTTACCCCCTCTCTATTGATCTTGAATGGCCAACTTATTTTTAGTTGGTACCCCACCTTAAACTCTTAGCTCTTTTCAGACCCCACGCATTCTTGTCTCCATTGTCATATGTGTAGATATGTGTAAAAATGTCAGAGAAAAAGAGGATCGACACAGTTTTCCAGTCATTGCAGATGCAGAGATTGAGGATACTCGGTGGAGTACATTGATTATGATTCGAAAGCTTGGTTCTTTCCTGGGATTTGCATATGTCATGGTAATTTTCATGCCTTTGAGACTCCATGTTTCAAATTGATCAATTTCCTTCTTTAAAAAAATAAAATTAAAAAATGTGAAAAGCAAAAAGGGAAAAGAAATTGATCAATAATAGGAGTCTCAAGGCCAATAAAAATTCCAGGGAACATCATGGATCGATTGAGAGAGATGTGGAACATTTGCAGTGATTTGCAGTGACTTCTGGAGAAAAGTCTAAGTCTGGAGGAGTTAGGCATCTAGTGATAGGAAAACTATGGCATCAACATGTCCGTTCTCTCTTGCAGTTTTGCATAATATCTTGCATCCACCGGAGCGCCTGGTAACCCCTAAACACTTTTAACTCCACCACTAAATAGTCTCTTTAACTCCTAGAGCCGTTTACCCTGAAAGACATCATTTAAAGAGAAAGCTCACGAAATACTTAGTGAATGTAGAGAGTCAAATGATGTGAAGTTAATGTTTTTGCCGGCTTGAGATTTAGAGTATGGACAAGGCTTGCGAAGGTCATGGTGGGATAATATGAAAATGTTCAGAATTAACTTTGTTTGTATGTGGATTACGGGTTAAGGAATCAAAGCTACGATCTCAAGGATATGTGAGTTCCCACAATTTTCAAACCTCTTTTCTGAACTTTAGCTACTGTTTGTTTGAGGACAAACAAAGGTTTAAGTCTGGGGAGTTGATATACCTTAGATTTTACCTGTTTTTATTATGTTTTTAATAGGTTTTTAATAAAAAAATTACTTGGTTTTGGTATTTTATGGCTGCTTTTAGTTTTTTTGTGGATCTTGGAGTCTTTACAGGAAATTGGAGCAATTTGGACCAAAAAGGATGTAAAACAAGCATTTTGAAGATATGACAGATCATGAGCGTCGAATGTTTTGCATCAGATGGAGATCTTACACCTTTGGATCAAGCTCAAATTTTACTACCAGATAGATGGGAGCGTTAGCTTCGATTTTCATATTTGATCGCGAAAATCCAACGGTGCGATCTCAAGATATGCACGATTTTCTGATTACTGGTCGATGAAGGTTCGAACAAAAGCAATCCCATAACATGAAGCCTGATCGATCGATCACCCTCCTACGATCGATCGATCGAACATCCGCAACTTTGGTTGCAGAACGAGGTTTCATAGGCGATCGATCGATCAACCTACTGCGATCGATCGATCAACCTACTGCGATCGATCGATCTCCCTCTTGAAAAAAAAGAAATTTTCTTTTTTCAATTTTATCTCCTAATATATGAAGGAATAACCCTAAATCCGACCCCTACCCTATATAAAGACCACGTCAGCCACGAAAATACAAAGTCTTCACCATTCTCTTGGAGATTGATTTTGTTCTTTTCATCACCAAAGCGTTTAGTTTCTTTTTCTTTTGTTCGATAAAGGAGAAGATCTCACCTCTTGTATCTCTAGGGAGAAGTTATGTGAACCCTTTGCTCTTAATGAATATGTTTTCTTCAGCTTTTGTTTTGGTTTGCATACTCATGTTTGAATAGTTTTATTGTTGGCTAATAGGGGATTTTCAAGAGAAACATCATGATTCGATAGATAGGGTTTAACAATTAGAGTGACGCTCTTGATAAGTCATAGTAATCCTTCATCTAGATCTGATTTTATTGCATGTTCCTTTACTGGTCATCAAGGAATTGATTATAGAACAATTTCGGCTTGAACATCACTTGAGTTAGTGTTTTGACCATGATGTTTGATGAGTACAATCCTTTAGCATGCGAGAATTGAGTTACTGCGTTAGATGAACAATTGAACTTGATAATAATTGCATGTTTATTTATGTTATTGACTACGAGAGTTGATTACTAATATAGATCTGACATAGATAGTTATCGATGCGAGAGTATTTTAGCCTTAAAATAGTGATTTGAGTTCTATGATGAAAAAAAGATGATGTTATTTGCCTCTAAGAGTTAATCCTTAATAATTCGAACTGTGTATCCCTGAGAAATCCCTGAAAACCCAACGGTTTTCTCTTATTGCTTACACCGATTTTATTTAATTGCTTTTAGTTATTAAAAAACCCAATAAAAATCTGATTTCGCTTAATTTAATTTTTAATTCATATTTCTATTGTGCATTCAAAGTTTATGTGGATTCGATCCCTAAATATTACAATCATCTGTTGTGCACTTGTATCTAGGTTATTGCATTTATTTTGGAAAAAACTTAATACCCTACATCATCAATTCGATCATTTTTTAAACCTTTTCGAAAGAGCTTCTAGTATGTTCGGGTTTAACTTTCTATCTTATTTTATCATACTTTGTATATCAATTATGTATCAAGTTTTAACATTCTAGAAGCTCACTCTTTGACATTAATATTAATATAAGCAGTTTGTGAACAGAAACAAGGGGTGACGGATAACTAAAATCGAACACAGAATTGGACGGGAAAAAAGGTTAACAACCTGTTTGTGCAACTCTGTAGATAATAATGGTCTGAAAAATTCACAAATGGTATTGTACTATATATATATGGTTAATAGAGAATTAACATAGCAGTCGCTGAAACAAAAAAAAGAAGAAGAAATATAACATAATTAATATGCTATTAATAATCTTTTCTTATGATCTTCAACAAAAATAAGTTTTCCAGTTTGAATTCATATAAGAGTTTGCTCGTCTTCTTGGATTTTCATCTGAAACAAAATTAAATTGTATGTTACATTCTAATTGCATTTATCTTTTGGAATATCAAATCTTATTTATTGGGTATCAACTTGTAAAATACCTTTCTGATCTGGCTGAGAGTAGAAACTAGATACTTTTCCATGATATTGAGTCTGTCCAAATCATCAACTCCATACGGGTTCTGCCAATCCCTTGTAAATTATTAAACACTCATTTTAGTAAACAAATAGTTAATTAATATAACAAATAGTTAGTTAATATAACTTAAAGAATTTTTTTTTTTAATAGAATCTTCAATCCTTATTTTTATTATCATTACCTCAAAATTGACGTCTTCTCAATAAGCAATTCCCTGCCTTTCCTCAGTTCAGTTACCTTATTATCGTCCTGAATATATATACATACATATATAATAAACAATTATTTTAAAAAATTAGAGTACAGTTCTTACAAATAATCTAACTATATTTTTGTACCTGGAGCACTTCATCTCTGCAATGAATATAGCAAAATTAGATTCAGTCTGGTGCATATATATATATATATATATATATATATATGCATATGTTTGATTATAACAATTATAATTGTACCCATCAAAATGAAACAAACAAAGTTGTACCTGTCGGATGCAAGATGATGATTTTCAGTGGAAGTTTCTGTATTGTTATTGTACATCTTCTTCAACGTCTATACATTTAGATTTAAAAAAAAAATTGGATTTCATACGAACAAAAAATGGAAATATATAAACTCAGTTTTTCGTTTCTGTCTTAAGTTGGCTGAATCTTCTGATATTCAGGTAAATTTGTTTTTGCGTTTACTTTTTATTGAAAAATAAATACCAATATCACACATATAGAATAATATATGAAAATGTAATATACTGAGGATGGTGTTTATATGCGTTCATTCTTTTCAACTAAATATTTTCCAAAAATAAACGAAGAATATTGCAATAATAAATTACGAAAATAATTGTACATCGTCGAGGCTTAAACTGCCTTGGCTTTAATTTTAAAACCATATCCCAAACGGAACGTAAGGAAGAAATTGGCAAGCTAAATTAGACTTTAAATGTTAAGTATAAAGTGATTAGTAAATCATACCTTTATTGTGTAGGCTCTCCTATATGCGTACATACAACAACAAAAAGATCGCAGATATTAATTAAAACGAAAAGAAAAGACAATACCATGCAAATGTATTAATTTATATAATAATAAAATAAAAATCAGAAAGATTAAACCTGTCTTCCCGATCTGGTAACGAAATCTTCGAAAGCTTCTCTAAGATTCTACTAAGGGGTCTGCAATTTCATAAGCATATTTTTAAGCAAGTACTGGTAACTTGAATTCATAACTGACAAATGATTCTATAATAACACTTCCTATTTCGAACTTAAAAAATTTATAGCATTTATTTTACATTTCTTATAAATTGTAAAAAAACAAGAAAAAAGAGAATAAATTATATGATATGTCCACGATCATTTAGCGCGTTATTGTAAATTGATTGATTCATAATTGATCAATCTTTTAATAAAACTAGAAATTTAACAATAGTTAGTTCCTATAATTTATCTCTTGCAAGTCGGAACATTTACAAAGTTAGTATATATGTTATGTTCATATGTATATTATTTTTTGAAAAATTATGTTCAAATATATATTATATTCTTCGAAACGAAAAAAACGTAATAAAATAGAGAAAGAACATGATGACCTAGAATGAGGGGTAAAGAGAATAGGCTTGGAGGTGGGAGAAAATGATAAGAGGGCAATATCAATATCACACAACTTTGCTATTTCGTCGGCCTTCTTTAAAATTCCCTTTTTGCGTTTTGAGTATTTGCTGCTTCTCTCTTTCATGCAAACTATTCTCTTTAGTTCTATTTTTTTCCTCCCCATTTCTTCTTCAATTTTGTTTTCTTTCAATTCTCTCTTTCTCGCAAACTATTCTCTTCAGTGCTTTCCTCATATTTATATAATGTTATAAATAGGCTTTGGAGGAAGTTAATCTTGGGGCCAACAAAGATTTAATTAGAGGAGAATCTTCATTACATAAATGTATTTTTTTAAGTTATTATTAACTTTGATACTTCTAGATTTTATTTGATATCATTAGTATTTCAAAGGACAAAGAAAGTGATTTTTTGTTTGACACACACGTGGACTTTAATCTGTTCATTTCAATTTTTAATCTAAATTTAGTTGGATCAAGTACATGTAGCACAAGAAAATATTTTAACAAAAAATCATATATATAATTAAATAGTTTTTTCTAGTTTCTTAAGGTGTTCACATCACCAAGAAAAAAATCAGATGACTCAATTAACTCCTACACTTTATTTTTATTATTTTTAATTAAAAGAAAATTATAATACAAAACATAATCTAATTTGAATAGAGATTGGATAAATAAAAATAGAAATGTTGAAAAAAAATACACATATGTAACTATTTACATCTAAATTTTAGTTGAGTCTATCAATTTATATTAGAAAATTGACAACGAACTTTTTTTTTTTCTTCATCTAGGATGACCACATTAAAATCTAGCTAAAACTTTGACTTAACCCATACTTATTAATTTATATTTAATGTCACTTTTAAATAATATAAATTTATATAATATTGAAAAATAAAAAAAATTAATTAAAGAGAAATTTTAATTTAATAATAAGTTAAATATTAGTAAATACTGATAGATTTGATTGTTAACAATATAATATATCTTTTACTAACGAGAAAAAATTGTATTTAGAATTGACTTTAGTTCAAGTTTTGGATTTTTATGAGTTTTTGAATTTAATCAAATCTTAATTGATACAGTTAACTTTAATTCATTTAAGTTTAACGGTGAGAGAAAAATCCCTCAAATTTTGTAAGAGAATAAATGTATAAAATATTTTATACATTGGTGTTTTAGATTTTCATTAATTTTTGTTAAAAAAAATTACAAAATTACATTTTTTATTTACATTATGCGTTTTTTTTTACAGTAACTAACAAATTATGCATTTAAAATGAGCACAAAGATAACGACAAATAATTATAAATACGGATAAATTACATGAGAGAATCCGGAAAGCCAAAAGATTGTAAATGATCGAAGCAGTTCCAAATTTATGCACACAAATATTAAGTAAAAAAAATAATAGGTGACATTGTTCAGAAGCTACACAAACAACACACAAGTAATAACACATTATATTTGTAGTATATCTCAAGTGGAAATGGAAGAGATGCTTGAGAATTTTTCCTTTGAATCAAATGTTTTTACCTCAAAAGATTTGTTAAGGCGACATATATAAGACATTGATATAAGATCGGATTCCACCAATTCAAATGATCACAAGAAGATCGAGAGTGCCAAACTAAGTGGATCGAAGTTCGCCAGACAAATGTGTGGAATGCCTTTGTGATAAGAACAAAAGTTTAAGCATAAGTGATTCTAAACAGAGGCTCACACGTTCACTAAGTAATGGATTCCACCAAAATACTTAAAAAACAAAAAGAGACAAGGTTAGAAGCTTAAAGAGACAAAACTCGGTTTTTGATTGATTAAAAGGTGATTTGTACAAATAGATGAGTTGAGCTTTGATAGAGTTCGTCTATACTAAGGTCTTAATGATCATAAACATAAAAGGAACATTATAATTCGAAAACAAACCTTTGAAGAACATAAGTCTAGGCTTATTTCTAGCAGGCCATGAAGTCAGGCAAAATGAATTATGGGCTGAGGTGCTTCATCCGTGGTTGTGATATTTCGACTATAGGATCATACATATGGTCGAGTAAAATCTAGTCTGATTTTTTCTCAATGACTCATTCGATATTCTCTTTGTTCTTTCTAGTATGTGGGCATGTCTTAGGCTCTATAGCATATGTACCACCATATCTACTTCTTGCTTACCTCATGGTTCGATGTTCATATCACATCTTCCCCCTAGATTAGGTTTTGTCTTCAAAACTGCTTGATTTTGTAAATGGGTGTTGCTCGGATTGGATTTGTTGGTTGCTTCTGGTTTCGCTTCCTTGACTAACAATAACAATAGACGAAGAACTTCTGGTATTTTTTTATGGTCCGAGAAAATATCTCTCTCTAGTTGATCTCTTTCTTCCATTGCTGTGGCTATCGTGTGCTCCTTGAGTGAAGGTTGCTCGTTCTATTTTTGCTGCAGCAATGGTGCATTGATTTCTGCCGGCTTGACAATGGGAAAGAGAAAAATTGGCGTCATTGTAAGCTCCTTTGGTGGGTCAGGAGGCTCGGATTCCTCATACTCATGGTATTGGTAATCACCAAACTCCACATACTCTAGTCTTTCTCTTATTGCCATGAACTACGCTATCCGATAATTTAGAGTGTTGTTGATAGTAATTAGTATTTGGAGAATGGCTTATTGGCTTATGTCTCCTTGCCTTGATGATGTACTTTGGACAAAACTATGGAAAAATTCGGAATCGAATAAAAAAGAAAATAACTATTGTTTTTTTTTAGAACAAGAAAGATATGTTAAATTAAACCATATTAAAAGAAAAAGGGGAAGGTAGAGAGAGGTTTTTTCTCTCCCTTCTCACTAAAAATCAGTTCGCCGTTAACCACCTTGCTCCGCCTCTCTGGCGGTCGGCTCCTCCACCGCCGCTGTGAGAGGCTTCACCTCCTCCACTTTTTTGTGGCCTACGGCTCTTCACCCGTGGTGAAGTACTCATCTATATTGTGCTTTGGCCTCCCTATCTCTCGGTGGTGGATCTCGGCGGTTTCATGCTCCGATATGGTTTTGGCTCTAAGGTGATATCTACGGAAGGCTCTCTCGCCGAATTTGTGGACGAGATATGGTTAGGATTGTTCTCTCCTTGAGATCTCAAAGTGGTTTCTCATGTCGGTTCATGCGGTGGCTAGATCTGGATGGGTGAAGATGTGGTGGCTCGGATGTTGCTGGTGTGGATCGATGATGGGTGGCCCTTTGGTCGGAGACCCGCCGGATTTCTTCCTTGAGAGGGGTTCTCCTTGGAGACAAGAGTTACGCCGATTAGAGAAGTTTTCCCAGCGGATCTGCTTCCCGGCGATCCTTTTCTCTCATGCCATGGTTCTATCTCCCGTGAATAGGTAAAACTCTTCTTCTCCTCCGGTTCCAGCTAGCCTAGATGTGTCGCCTGCTAGGGTGGTCGTGTGCTGTGTAGCTTTGCATCTTCCTTGGCTCTCTTCACTCTGCGGATTTGGGCGTTAGGCTTGGCTATCTCTCCTTTGGTCGATGGAGTTGGTTATGGTCTGCGAGTTGGCCCTCCTCTAATCTCGACGGCTTCTCTTGGCAAGTAGAGGTCACCGGATTTTTGGCAAGAATTTTCAGATCTACTATCCTCCGTTGCCGCAATTGAAGGTCTGGTTGTTTGAGTCTTCTGGTCTGCTCGAGGGTTTCTATCTTCGGCTCTGGCGACGGTCTTCTGAATCGTCGGAAAGTCTTTTTCCGGAGTTGTTTCTCCAAACAAGCGGTTGTCCTGTGCTATGTTCAATTAGGGTTTCTGAGAACTAGGGTTTCTTCGTGGGCTGGGTTTCCGTGTTGTGTCGGATAGTGTAGTGGCTTAGGCCCTTTAGCATCATGGATATGGGTATCTAACCAGGCCTGTTCTGAAAATATTGGTTAGGTCCACTTGTTTAGTTTAAAAAACCAAAAAACACACAAAAAAATTTATATAATGCAATCAAATTTTCAGAAAAAAAAACAAAACACTATTGTTTTCTGATTTTCTTTTTGTTTTGTTTAAATTCAATTAAAATGGTAACTAAATAAATCAAAGGAAATTTTCTTTTGAGGTTTTCAATATTTCATCCAAAAAAAATCCGAAAAATAAGAATAAAAGAAAAAAATATATATTTTGGCTTTTCTGGTTTTTAAAAAATCTAATCTAATATATAAAAGAAGGCTGGTACTCTCCATCTCTGTTACACGTGGCCTGTGAAAAAAGTGACACATGTCCAACCCATTTTAAGAGGTAGATCTCGATCGTCTCAGATTTTCTCTTCGTCTTTCCTTTGGAGGGTTTAATCTCGCGACGTTACAGTGAAGTGCAAAAGTTATTATCTATGTCTACGGGTTACTTCTCATCTTCTCCATCCTTTATACTTTCCTGATCTGAGAAATCTAACTATAGCTCGAGATCATTTGATTTTAACTTATCAACCTTAACAGTTATAATGATAAACGTCTCACTAACACTAAAAATCTTTGGCTGCTTCAATGGCGTCTTTGCTTGATTATATCACCGTAACCCGCATATTTGCTTTTCCGATCGCCGTTTCGATTTCATCTGCTTCATCTGGACGCCGGATTTCTCCAGTCAGATTTCTGGAATATAGAGATTTGAAGTCTTCGCCGAGTTTGGTGACTCAGTTGACGAGTCAGGGGAGGGGGTTAATTGCAGATCTAGATTCGTGAAAGACTCGTCTCCAACGTTCAGGACACCACTGCCGTCGAAGGTATATACAGCTTAGGACTAAAACTTCTTCTTCTTCTCGTTTATTCTCTTATGGATTTCTGTGTAAAATCATATGGGCTCATCTTCCTCTTTTATTTTATCTGATTAATATTTTTGAAGAAATTCAAACTAGAATGTCGGCTCATCTTCCTCTTTTGCGTTAAGGTTTGAATCGTCTGATAATTGGCGTTAAAGTTATGAGCTTTCATGAAGAAAATCTTGGCTTTTAAAACAAATTCCAATCTCTTGAAATCGACTCGCCTATTCTCTTGCTCTGTTTCGTCTTCGTGATCCAATGGTAACACTTGAAGCCACATTCTCTCACATTAGTTGAATTTTGATCCTTACTCTGAAAATTAAGATGAATCTGAAGTCGCCTCTGTGTTTTGGTTTCATTCGATTTGATTTAGTTTCATGGCCGGTGAGTAGAGGAGCTCATGAATAGATCCAGTTAAGAATTTCTCTCCTTTTATCCAAATTGATTTTATATTTCTTCAATTCATATTCAACAAACACAAAATCACATCTCAAAAAAAGACAATTTTTAAGAATCTATTTTTGTGTGTCTTGCTATGGCAGATTGATATGCTTGAGGTTGATGGAGGTTACTATGGTGCTTTTCTAAATTCGTTTTTCTTGATAAATTCTGTAATTCAAAGCTGATAGAATTTTTTATTGTTGCAGGCTTTTAAGGTTGCCACAAGTACGAGGCACACCAGGAGCTAGGACTTACAACTATACTCTGCAACTTCCGTAAGAGAAAAAATGAAACAAGGTACGTATGTGTTCGCTTAAAGAATTCATACTTGATCAATAGAAGTTTTATTCGGTAGGAGTATGTGTCTTTGTCTGTAAAAAGATTTGTATTATGAAGTTCTAGAGTGTGAATAAAAGAGTCCATCTTTATAAGAACTTTGTACAATTTCAGAGATAGTTTTGTGGATCTATTTACAAGTTGAGAGATCTAGACAGAAAGTGCAGGGAATAAAATGAAATCTCGATCATAAACTCTTACTGTGTGTGTATTTTGTTTTTAAATCATTTTGTCTCTACTGAACGATTTTTTTTAAAAAGAGACTAAATTTGTGATTGGATCAAGGATTGGATTTCATAGTTGAAGGATTGGATATATTCAAAAGATCATGGTTCTTTCTCTCTCTCGAGCTCACTCTCTACTTTGAATTATTGTAATTATGTATGATTTTAGTTACTGAAGCGACACCGGAATTGGTTTTGCTGATCTGAAAGAATTGATTCTTGCACATGTCAAGAGTCACTTGCATGTTATTCATGTAATCTTCTTGTATTTATTTCTATAAGATTATTCTGAGTTCTGTTGTTCTTTTTTTCCAGTGTTTTTATTTTACAGGTTTCTAAATACATCATAGTAAGAAGTTTAAGCTGTCAATTACGTATGATTGATATCCATTATCACGTTTAAAGGCATGTCTATATTTGTAGACTTTTTTTGACGACCTGGAAGGTACTCAATCAAGATGCCATTTTTAAAAATATTGGAGAGAACTTCTCATACGAACTTCGAGATGGTGTAAGGGCTGAGGCAAAAATGATTGGCATAGTGTCTACGTTGGCTTGTCCGCATAGAGAGCAAAACTCTACCTCTACTCGAGGTAGCTACCTTCTTTTCAATATATGGAACAATTTTGTAGGTTAATCAATAGAGGATGTTCTCGCTTCTGCTTTCTCTTTCTCGACATCATCAGGAGACCGTAACATAGCCTTTGACATAGTAAATACACGAAGTACTTTTCTTTCGGATAAATTATTGACGTGTCTTTTGAACATTAAAATCACTTATTGATCAATATGCAATACACTCAATGCAAAAATTTCAAATGCAACACAATAATAAGTTAGTGTCCAAACTGTATGTTTTTTAATAATTTTTAATCTTGTTGAAAATTTTCGTCCAATCAACACAACTAAAAAGATTTAACGATTGTTAAAAACATCTAAAAATACTAAACAAACTCATTTCTGTAAATTGATCGGGTAAGTAACAATAAAAAATAAGAGCTTCAAAAACTAAAAAATCGCGAATATCAACGATGTTGCATAAACATCAATATAAATATTTGATGGAGAGAGATATGTCCTAAGTTCAAAAGATAGATTCCAATTTCTACTAAATGGACAACTCTGTTTTCACTATATTGGCCAAAATATTATAGTTTAAAGTCCAAAATCGAAATAATTAAATTTATTTTTAACATTTGTCTCTAATGTTATCAAAGTAACAATAAAAACAAACAATGATATTTATTGTTAATTCCTACACTTTTAATTGATAACATAAACTCAACTCTGATATAAATTTTACAAAACATTTGTGAAAGGGAAACATAGTTTAATGGTTTCAAAGTTTACGAATTAATCAACACAACAAATTAGTTTGCGTAGAGATAACTCGCGCGTATGCACGGATATTGGTCTAGTATAAATAAAAGAAGTAAGATCAAAGCAGTTTTATGAGTTTTTTCTAGTTGATAGAAATGCAAACTGATCAAATCAAACAAAAGAAAACGTTAATGGATTTTCTTATGCTTTTTATGAGATTAAATCAGAAACAAATCGACTATGAGTGAAACATACTTTTTTTTTTTTGTAAAAAAACATAAACAAATAACAAAAACAAGAAACAGTTTTTATGGATTTTTTGTTTTAAAAAGAAAACATAATGTAAAATACGAAAAACAAAAGGATAAACACAACAACACGGTCGATTTGTTAGGAGCTTTTAGCTCTGATACCAAATGATATAAGATCATATTCTACCAATCCAAGCGATTACAAGATGATCGAAAATGTCAACTTAAGTGGATCGAAATTCGCCACACAAAGGTACGGATAACAACACAAGTCTAAGTACAAGTAATTCCACAGAAAGAAAGAGGCTCACACGTTCACTAAGAAATGGACTCCACCAAGTTACTTATAAAAACAAAGAGAGACAAGGTTAGAAGCTTAAAGAGACATAACTCGGTTTTTGATTGAATAAAGGGTGATTTCTACAAATAGATGAGTGGAGCTTTTATAGAGCCCGTCTATACTAAGGTCTTAATGATCATAAACAGAAAAGGAACATTATAATTCGAAAATAAATGTAAAGCTTTTAAGAGCATAAGTCTAGGCTTATTTCTAGCCATTTAGTATCTTTGGTTTGAATGCGGATGGGTTCAAACAAGGAAAGGTAATGCATGTCCAGAATCTTTTGAGTGATGGTAGTATTTGAGACCTTTTAATAGAAGTGGAGGCTTCAAATACTGGGAGAATTTCAAAAATGTCACTTTTGAAATACCAGATATTTTTGAAATACCATTTTGCAAAAATGTCGTAATGAGTTGTCCATTTTCAAAAATACCACAAATTAATGATTTTTCAAACTCTAAACCTTAAAATTCTAAACTTTAAAAAGGATTTTGACCCTAACAAACCCTAAACCCTAAAAACTAAACTCTAACAAACCCTAAACCCTAACATAACATAGTTAACCCAAATATATTTTGAATAAATGATATAATATTAGTGGCATTTTTTAAAAGATTTTAGAAAAGTGACATTTTTGAAAAATGACATTTCAAAAGTGGTATTTCTCAAAATTTCTCTTAAATACTTGGCGAAATTGATGGAGCTAGCTGTTGGAAAGTGCATAGCTTGATTTAGGCGGATCCGAATAAGACAAGTAGAGTTATGAATGGATATTCTCATTTGAACGCGTATGCTGGCTGGATCAGCTGGTTTAAGACCTATAGTATCTTCATTAGACCCCAAAATAGGTAAAGAATAGGCGCTAGATTGATTGGTCATTGGAGTTTCCTTCAATGGCCTCAAATACACCTGTTTTGATGTTCTTGAGGCTCCGAGCGGATCTGAGTTAATCTGGTTCGGTTCTCCACTGGTCTGGAATTCTAACAGGCCCATTAATTCATGAAAAATGAGTTCTGAGCTGGGCTGCTTCATCCGTGGTCATTAGGCTTCGATTCTAGGATCATACTTATGGTCGGTAAAATCTGATCCAATTTCTTATCAATGACTCTTTCGATCTTCTCTTTGTTCTTTCTGGTACGTGAGTTTGTCTTACGCTCATGCAACACATGTATCACCATATCTACTTCTTACTTAGCTTCTGGTTCGATTTTCACATCAGGAATGTTAAGAGAAAATTGAGGCTGTAACCTGAAATTGACATTTTAAAAGAATTAATCAACGCTAGTTGCCGAGGATATGATTGATATCCCCATGATATTATTATCAGTGAAGGTTAAGATCGTATTTTGTAGGTTGGATGTGTCAGAAGTTGTGGTGAACAATAGCTCTAATGATCTATCTAAAAAAGTTCCTAAGCAATAAGATATTGGATCATATAATGTTTCACAAAGGATTTTGTTTTTGTCAAAAAAATCAAATCAGAATCAATATCGCTCAAACTTTTATCTTCTGTATGAGATACAATATAGTCAATTGCCATATTTTTAGCATTTTGATTTAGCTCCAACTATTGTGATTAGAAGAAGCTATTATCATCTAAAAATTATATAAGATGTGATTCTTGTTTTCTTACCGCTGCAGTAAATGGTTTACATTTTGTGTATCATCGTCTATCATCGTCTAGTGTTGTTTCCTTACTGATTTTACTTTCCCACAAAAACCAGTTGCACCAACCCATTTTCAAGTGTTTTTCCTCCCATGCCGAGGCCTGCACCATTAGACCTTTATTCACTAGCATAATGGACCGATACTTTGGAGCATTATGATCATTAGCCTCAATAAAGCACACAGACTTATCTTCATCAATAGAATTGACGTGACTTGACTCCAAGTCACAAATACACCCCTCATATTTACCAACCGCATATGCATCCATGGTCAAGGCCAATATGACCTTAACATCCCCTGAAAAACTATACATTTCCTTCTTATCACCATCTTTAACACTCCAGGAGGTCCCTTTCAACTCTCCAAGGTGAACATCTACACATAAACCCGTTTGTGACCCAACACAAATCTCCATGACACAAGACAAGGTTTGTGTTACTAGATTCTCATTAACAACCAGTCTCTTATGACCTGCATGAGTCTGACAGACCAAGAAATAGTTTAGTGACCACTTGATGCTTGGTTCTCCATCAACAACGAAGCAATTCAGTTTAGGCCAAGTAGTTACTAACCCATCAGAAGCATTTTTAACCAGAAATGGGAACTTACGCCTTACTTCCTGTGAGCTCAATCCCCTGGACTCACAATCTGTCTTTAACCTTTTGTTTTTAACCTTGCAGTCTACTAAGAAGCTCAAAACATCAGCTGCTATCACTACTTAAAACTCCCAAGCCATAGACACGATTTCTTGTAAACCTATTCCGACATCAATTTCTTGTAAACAAGACAACACTTGCATTTTTATACCATTATAACAGAACCTCAACTTCTTAAACTTGTCCTCATATGACCATATTTCCACCTCTTGTATCTGTGTTTCCCTACTAACACCAAAGCACACTGTTAACTTACTTCTTAACCTATCCAATGGAACCACTTCACCCCTAAATCTTCCTCGTTCCCATACCCGATTTGCTTCTCCATTTAAAGATTTTTTCCCATTGGTACCCGCTCCAAACAAGAGAGACATAGCCTCATTCACCAATCTGATGAGCAGGTCATTGGTCCAGTTTTGAGAGCTTGACAATTTATCCAGATTTATGGATCTCTTACCCTTACTCATCATCGGATCATCACCACGAATATGGTGTAAAGGATCCTGGAATCGATTTTTAAAATCAGATAATGAGGTTAGTAGACGACGCTTACCCTGTTTCCTCATTGATCGCTTCATAACATGAGGTGCGATTGTTGTTGCGTGGCTTTTCTTCCATGATCTTTTGTTTCGAACCTTGTGGTAGCTTTGCTCGACACGAATCCTTCTGCTTCTGGCATGTTGAGTTGCAGTTGGTTTCTCAGAAATCCCAGACTCAAGAGAAGCTTCCCTAGGTCGTAGACCCACCACTTGCTCAGAAATTTCTGGGTTTCTCATCTGCTCAGCTTCAACATATTTCTTAGACATCGGTTCATCATCTATCTGTTGGATCGAATTTAGCTTCACAATTTTTTCCTTAGACTTAGAAGATAAACACATTCCCCCCCCCCCCCCCCCCCCCCCCAGCTTTTGCAGATCTGTTCCTTTGAGGAAGTGCCTCATGACCGATTCTGTAGTGCCGAAAATGGAAACGAGTTATGTGATTCCCAGCTAAAGGAGAGCCAAAATGCAAACCATAGTTAGCTAAACAAGTTGCCATCGCTGCGTCTTTCTTACCAGATCTCCTTTCCCAATCATCTCGATGTTTCCTTCCCTTAGTTTTTACTCCTAAGAACATCCGTGGAGATCTCGCTTTGGATTCAGGCGAGGTACTCGATCTTCTCTCCATATCCTTCTTTTCCTTGCCTTGTAGTTTCGTTCCTTAACCCTTGATCTTCGAACTTGTGATGCGATCTCATTAGAAATTTTGGCATGATCGTATTCTCGGTTGACCGGAACAGAACCTTGCACAACTAACGGATTTGTATTTTCCACCGTTTTGGATCGATTTCTGTCTGATTCCTCCAAATATTGCAACAGTTTTGTCGCTCTTTCGTAAATCTCGCGAAAACAATCATCGGATTTCATGGTCGCCGGTGGCGGAAAAACGAGATTTTACGTTTTCGGCGGAAAAACGAGATTTTATGTTTTTGGCGGACAACGAAATTTTACTTTTTTGGCGGGAAAATGAGATTTTATGTTTTTGGCGGGAAAATTTAAGTTTTTCACGGAAAAATGGGATTTTACATTTTTGGTGAGGAAACAGAATTTTACATTTTTTGCGAGAAAATTTACCGGTTTGAGTCAGTAGCAGAACATTATCTCAGTTCTGAAATTTCTATCTTTCTTTCGTTTTTCTCTTGTTGTGGGTTTCAAAGATGTCTCTGAGTGGTCTTATCGGCATGAAACATGGAGAGAAGAGCAAGGCTTCTGGTCCGACAAAATTGAAAATAAAGGTCTCTAAGTATGATAACTGCCCTTATTGCAGGTTACAAACAAACCTTGGTGGGAAGATGCATGAATACTAGGGCGCAAGACATAGCTAATTTGTTGTATATGTTGCCAAGGATTTGGAAAGCGGAGGAGAGAGTGGTGTGTGCAGACTTGGGTTTAGGCTGTTTACAGTTTGATTTTAACTGAGAAGAGGATATTCTGGAGATCATGAAGATGGAACCATTCCATTTCGATCATTGGATGTTGTCTCTGGTCCGATGGGAGCCTGTTAATGAGATCCTCCCTGGATTCGGCACTCTTTGGTTGAGAAACACAGATTGATTTGGCTGTGAAGCCGTGAGGATGGAATAGAATTGAATGATCGATGGATATCACAGAAGCTTGCGGAATAACTTCAAGATATCGACTTAAAACCTTTGGATATACGCACCAAAGGCTCTAAGGGTTTTGCTGGATATACACACCAACAAGATGATCTTCTTTAGAAAAGGATTTTGATTAAAAAGAAAGATAAGATCTGCAAAAGAGAGAACAAGAAATATAAAAAAGAAGAAGACAAGTCTACATGCAGACTGTCTTGGAAATAACAACTAATTTAAACTGATAAATGTCCTCTCTCTCTCTCTTCTTGGCTTCAATCTGGACGAAATTGCTTCTTCTTTAATGGGCTTGGGCCTTTGTTTCAACAAATGGGCAATTGAGAAGTGAAACAATTACCTCATTAAAATCCTTGTCAAGAAAACCCATTGGGACAAAACTTGACAAGGGAAAAAGAGTATAATTGAAACACTTTTCCCATTTGTTGAAATCACTTAGCTTGAATCAAAACCAGAGTGGTTTGATAAGCTTTACCTCCATATTCGCTGTCTTGATCATCTTGACTCCATATGCCATTAAGCATTCCTCCAAAAGCTTCTTTGAGTTTTTTGACTCTAGAACGAGTCAGTGGACCGTCTGGTGCAGCTTCAGCTTCAATGTCTACAAGCTCATCCTCTGCTACAGCCTCTGGTTCAAGCTCCACGTTCCTAATGTTGTCCATGATCATATCATCCCCTCCCTCTTGAAAAGGATTTGACCTCAAATCCGTTTCATCTGCAATAAACGAAACCAGATCAGAAACATTGAAACTAGAACTTATATTATACTTACCTTGTAGATCAAGCTGATAGGCATTGTCACTGATCCTTCTTGTTACAGTGAAAGGACCATCGATCCTTGGCATCAGTTTGGATTTTCTCATATTTGGAAACCGCTCTTTTCTCAAGTGAACCCAAACTTGATCCCCCACTTCGAAAATTACTTGGCGCCTTCCTTTGTTAGCTTGCTTAGCGTAAAGCTTTGTTTTCTCTTCTATGTTTCTCCTAGCATTCTCATGAATCTGTTGAACCATTTCAGCCTTTTTTTTTCCATCAATGCTAGCTCTTTCACTCAAAGGCAAAGGGATTAGATCCAAAGGAGATATGGGGTTGAACCCATAAACAATTTGAAAAGGAGAATACTTAGAAGCAGAATGCACAGTATGGTTATATGCAAATTCAATATGAGGCAAGCATTCTTCCCACGTTTTCAGGTTCTTTTTGATCAATGCACGCAAAAGAGTACCTAAGGTTCTATTAACCACTTCTGTTTGACCATCAGTTTGCGGATGACATGTAGTAGAGAACAAATGTTTAGTCCCTAGTTTAGACCAAAGAGTCTTCCAGAAATAACTAAGGAACTTAGTGTCTCTATCTGAAACTATAAACTTAGGCATTCCATGCAAACGAACAATCTCTTTAAAGAACATATTAGCTACATGTAATGCATCATCAGTTTTATGACATGCAATGAAATGAGCCATTTTCGAAAATCTGTCAACCACAACAAAGATAGAGTCCTTTCCAGTTCTAGTCCTAGGCAATCCAATCACAAAGTCCATAGAAATATCATTCCAGGGATGAGTAGGAATAGGTAAAGGAGTATACAAACCGTTCGGCTGAACCTTTGATTTGGCTTGCTTACAAGTAGTACACCTACCACAGATTCTTTCAACATCACATTTCATGTGTGGCCAGTGAAAGTGGTCTTTCATAATTTCCAGTGTCTTAGCAATGCCAAAATGTCCCATTAATCCGCCTCCAAGTGCTTGCCTGACAAACAAATCTCGTAGAGAGCAGTTAGGAACACACAAATGGTTCTTATAAAAGAGAAATCCGTCTTGTTTATAATAATGCCCTGAGGAAAACTTCTCACAAGCTGTATAAATCTCTTGAAAATCAGGGCCAGTTGCATACAACTCTTTTATTTGCTCAAATCCCAGAAGCTTAACATTAAGAGTAGAGAGTAAGGTGTACCTTCGAGATAATGCATCTGCAACTATATTATCTTTACCTTTTTGTACTTGATGACATACAGGAATGTCTCAATAAACTCGACCCACCTGGCATGCCTCTTGTTAAGTTTTTGTTGCCCCTTTAAGTGCTTAAGTGACTCGTAATCAGTATGTATAACAAACTCCTTCGGCCACAAGTAGTGTTGCCACGTCTGGAGAGCTCGAACCAAGACATACAGTTCCTTGTCATATGTTGGGTAATTCAGTGTAGCTCCTCCAAGTTTTTCACTAAAAAAGGCTATGGGTTTCTTATCTTGCATTAGTACAGCTCCAATTCCTATACCTGAGGCATCACACTCGATTTCAAATGTTTTAAGAAAATCATGTAATATCAAAAGAGGGGCATTAGTAAGCTTCTCTTTAAGTGTCTGGAAAGCCTCCTCTTGTGCTTGTTCCCACTTGAATCCTACTTCCTTTTTGATAACTTCTGTGAGTGGTGCAGCTATAGTACTGAAGTCTTTAACAAAACGTCTATAGAACCCAGCAAGACCATGAAAACTCCTCACTTCGCCCACTGTCTTTGGACTTGGCCAGTCTCTAATGGCCTTAACCTTTTCCTCGTCAACCTTAACTCCATCTGCACTCACAACAAAGCCTAGAAACACAAGATTATCTGTGCAAAAGGTGCATTTTTTAAGATTGGCATGAAGTTTTTCTTTTCTAAGCACGTTTAGAACAGAGTCTAGATGCTTTACATGTTTAGATAAGCTTTTGCTGTAAATAAGAATGTCATCAAAGTATACTACAACAAAAACTCCAATGAAAGCCCTCAGAACGTGATTCATTAATCTCATTAATGTACTAGGTGCATTTGTCAAACCAAATGGCATAACTAACCATTCATATAAACCATGTTTCGTTTTAAATGTAGTTTTCCATTCATCACCCTCTTTCATCCTAATCTGGTGATAGCCACTTTTAAGATCAATTTTAGAGAATATGCTAGAACCATGCAGTTCATCAAGCATATCATCTAATCTAGGAATAGGGTGTCGATACTTCACTGTGATATTGTTGATGGCTCTGCAATCAACACACATGCGCCAACTGCCATCTTTCTTAGGCACGAGCAAAACTGGAACAGCGCATGGACTCATGCTTTCTCTGATATGTCCTTTCTCCATGAGCTCATCCACTTGTCTCTGCAACTCTTTTGTTTCCACCGGATTAGTTCGATAAGCAGGTCGATTTGGCAATGATGCTGCTCGTACAAAGTCGATTTGATGTTCAATGCCACGAATGGGGGGTAAACCAATGGGGTTATCCTCAGGAAACACATCATTATAATCCTGCAAAAGAGATTTCATCTCACTCGGCAGCACCGGTGTAAGGTTAGTTAAACTCATTAGAGTTTCTTTAAACACAAACAGAAGCATAGATTGTTTTGAAAACATAGCTTGTTTAACTTTACCAGCTTTAATAAAGAAATTAGGTTGTTTGATTAACCTGTCCTCCTTGCGTTTGAGATGGATTTGATCTTCATAGACTTCTTTTGGCGTCATAGGAACCAGAATAGTTCTCCTGCCTTTGAACTCAAAAGAATGGCGATTGGTGTAGCCATCATGGATAACTCTTCGGTCTGATTCCCACGGCCTCCCAAGAAGAATATGCCCAGCCTCCATTGGTAACACATCACACAAGATCTCGTCCTCATACTTTCCAATGGTTATTGGCACAGTTACTTGACTTTTAACCTTCATTTCTCCACTGTCATTGAGCCACTGAAGCTGATATGGTTTAGGGTGCTTCTGCTCTTTTAAACCAAGTTTCTTTACCATAGTAACACTTGCTACATTGGTGCAACTACCTCCATCAATAATGAGGCTGCATATTTTTCCTTGAACTTGACATCTTGTATGAAACAAGTTCTCTCTCTGTTCTTGTTCCTCGTTTTGACTTTGAATGCTCAGATTTCTTCTTGCCACCAATAATTCTCCTCTAGTTGCTCTTTCTTCATACTCATCAGGAGATGACATAGTTTCTGATTCCTCTTCTTCAGATTCGATCTCCCCATTGTCCAGAAGAACCAAAACTTTTTTATTGGTGCATTCATGCGCATAGTGTCCTCTTCCTTGACACTTATAACACCTAACATCATGAGCCCTTGATGTTGTTACTTCTACCTTTCCTTTGTCTCTGTCTTGAATAACAGGAACTGGTTTAGTATCAAACTTTGAAGTAACAGCTTGCTTGTTGTCTCTTTGATAACTCGGTCTGGTTGAATCAACTCTATAGCTTGATCGTGAAGATCACTTTCTCTTAACTTGATACTCGACCAGAATAGCTTTATGCAGCATCTCTTCTAGTTCATCATAGTGTTGCATCTCCACTCTGTCTTGAATCTCTCTGTTTAAACCTCCTAAGAACCGAGACATAGTTGCTTCTTTATCCTCAGAGATGTTAGCTCGAAGCATTAAAACCTCCAGCTCTTGGTAATAGTCTTCTACAGAACGGTTCCCTTGAGTGAGCTTTCTAATCTTTGAATGGAGCTCATGGTGATAATGGCTTGGCACAAACCGTCTTCTCATGAGAAGCTTCATTTCTGACCATGTTTCCACTAGAAAATCCCTATTACGTCTCCTGGAAGTAACAATTTGGTCCCACCAACTGAGAGCATAATCGTAGAATTCTGTAGCAGGCACCTTTACTCTGTTGATGTCTGCGTAATGTTGACAATTAAAGACCAGTTCGATCTTCTTCTCCCAATCCAGATAAGCATCAGGATCATTCTTTCCATGGAAAGATGGAATTTTAAGTTTAAGACCCCCGAGGTTTTCTTTTAAGAGATCTCTGCCTTCTCTTGCACGTCTTGTTCTTCTTTGGCTCCTTTGGGAAGAACTACTGTGATTGCTGTAGTAGTTGTCTGCTGCCTCATCTTTATGATGTTTTCTCCTTTCTTTGCCCTCATGTGATTGATCTTTATCTGATAAATGAGTCTCTCCATTTGGCGTTTGGTTTTGGTTTTGTAGCTCACTACGGAATGCTTCAAACTTGTTATTCATCATTCGACCCATCTGAGCAGTGACTTGAGCAGTGATTGCTTCGATCAACAGCTTGTTATTGGCACTGTTACTGGTTTCTTCATGCTCTTGCGCCATTCTTAAGTCTTGTAGGAGAAGCTTTGTTGAATCTTCTCTAGGAAGTTGTTTTTTTTTTTTTTTACTCTGCCAGAAGCCAGCTAAAGTTACTCTGCCAGAAGTCTGCTGAAGTTACTCTGCCAGAAATCTGCTGAAGTTTTACTGTGCCAGAAGTCTACTGAAGTCTTAGTCTGCTAGAAGTCTGCTGAAGTTTTACTCTGCCAGAAGTCTGCTGAAGTCTTACTCTGCCAGAAGTATGCTGAAGTCTTACTCTGCCAGAAGTATGCTGAAGTCTTACTCTGCCAGAAGTATGCTGAAGTCAACCTTCTGTTCTGCCAGTTTAACAAGAACAACAACACCAGTAAAAAGTCCTAAGAAATTCGATTATACTTCCTGCCTACTACACATGATCAAAGAAAATTATTCTGCAGTTTTTGAACAGGCCTGATCGAGTAAGAAGATGAAGAGTCACTTGCTAATTTTCGACAGAATACAAATCTACACAACTTATAGATGAACAGACAAACAGATGATAGGATTCGATTTTAACAGAACCGAACAGATGACTAGAGATGGATGAACGATTTAATGAATAGATGCTAGAAAGAAAACTCAACTTCAGAGTGTGCTCTGATACCACTTAATGAGATCCTCCCTGGATTCGGCACTCTTTGGTTGAGAAACACAGATTGATTTGGCTGTGAAGCCGTGAGGATGGAATAGAATTGAATGATCGATGGATATCACAGAAGCTTGCGGAATAACTTCAAGATATCGACTTAAAACCTTTGGATATACACACCAAAGACTCTAAGGGTTTTGCTGGATATACACACCAACAAGATGATCTTCTTTAGAAAAGGAATTTGATTAAAAAGAAAGATAAGATCTGCAAAAGAGAGAACAGGAAATATAAAGAAGAAGAAGACAAGTCTACATGCAGACTGTCTTGGAAATAATAACTAATTTAAACTGATAAATGTCCTCTCTCTCTTCTTGGCTTCAATCTGGACGAAAATTGCTTCTTCTTTAATGGGCTTGGGCCTTTGTTTCAACAAATGGGCAATTGAGAAGTGAAACAATTACCTCATTAAAATCCTTGTCAAGAAAACCCATTGGGACAAAACTTGACAAGGGAAAAAGAGTATAATTGAAACACTTTTCCCATTTGTTGAAATCACTTAGCTTGAATCAAAACCAGAGTGGTTTGATAAGCTTTACCTCCATATTCGCTGTCTTGACCATCTTGACTCCATATGCCATTAAGCATTCCTCCAAAAGCTTCTTTGAGTTTTTTGACTCTAGAACGAGTCAGTGGACCGTCTGGTGCAGCTTCAGCTTCAATGTCTACAAGCTCATCCTCTGCTACAGCCTCTGGTTCAAGCTCCACGTTCCTAATGTTGTCCATGATCATATCACCACTGCAGACTTCTTTCGGGGCAGGAAGGACTGAATCATCTCATGTTACTCGACGAATTGGATTTGATAAACGAACGACGAGACCAAGCATTGATCAGGATTAAAAACTACCAGCAGGCGACGGCTAAATACTACAACTCCAACGTCAGAAGTCGCAAGTTCAAAGAAGGCGATTTGGTTCTCCGAAATTTTTTTTCAGAACACAGCCGAAACAAACGCTGGCAAGCTAGGAGCAAACTGGGAAGGGCCTTACAAAATCACCAAGACAGTCCGACCAGGAGTGTACGAGCTCGCTAACATGTCTGACGTTCCGATACCAAGGTATTGGAACGCAATGCACCTAAAGAAGGACTATCACTAAAACACTTCACATGAACTACGGGACGGCTTGATCCCTGCAAAGGGTACGTAGGCAGCTCGTCTTCGGACGGGTTCAGCTGTCCCCCTCCTTAAAAGGCGAGGGGAGTGGGTACGTATACAGGTATACTCACATGTCTCGAAAATGCGATCTTTCGCATTGTACTCCTCAAAGACAATGATTTCAATTTTTGAAGAACACAAAACTCGTGTCACCTGATCTACGCAAATCACAGCTTTACATCGCTCACGGATATTTTATCATTTTTGCCTGTTGCTGGCTACAACAGACGAACTATCGCATCCTTTATGGATTTAACCATTATTCCTATAAGGAATAAGGTACTCCAACACCCTCTTACGGGTATAGAAGCGCGCTATATAAATTCTGACTGGGTATATCCTGGTCTAATATCCGAAAGGTATATCCTTAACGATATTCATACAAGTTTACCTTCGAGAGGGACCCGTAAGTTGAAAACTCGCAAGTTTTAAAACTCGCAAGTTTTAAAACTCGAAATAAACTCTTGAACCCAGTAAACACCTCTTGGTACACTGGTCATAAACATCTCTGAAACATAATACTAAACCCACCAGTTAGTATGAGATTTTAAACATGTTTTATCTCAAAAATGGGAATATAAGTCGGAATACCGCAAACCCTAAAACTGACAACCATACATTTCCTAACACGATGGTCCGCAACACATCACATCAAAGCGCAACAGAACAAATACGCAAACAATAACATAAGCAAGTAAATAATCCAACCGATAGAAGCTGTTGCGCCAACAGACGGCAACCATTACAAAAACTTAAAACTGTAATACATAGAAAAGAAACTAAGTGGATAAAGCCGTCCAGGCACTTGCGTTAAAAATACCAAAGAAAAAGTTCGAATCAAAGAATAATTAGAAGGAGAAGGATCATTGGGGAAGCTCCAGCTCGCAGGTCATTTCGTTGGCAAGATTGGCGAGTCCAGGAGTGCCAACATTTGAACCTGCAAAATCTGTAACTCCGGCTGTTGCCGCTGCACTCTCCGTTGGTTCGTTCCAAAGGAGAGTGTCCACAAATTCAGAGGAGACCGGTGAAAGTATCAAATCTTTCTTCAGCTCGGCTTCAATCCTTTCAAACTCCTCATTTGCACCAGCCAAGTTAACTCTCCATTCTGCCAACTTCATCGCCTCGGAGTCCAGAGCTGGGGCATCTTCCTTCTGCAGAATGTCGAGTAGCTGGAGGTTGCTGTCAACCTGAGCAAGATCGAGTTTCTTCTCTTTTGCCTTCTTCAGTTCGGCAACACAGTTCTCAATCTTGGAAAGCCTTTCTTGGAACTTTTCCGCCATCTCCCGCTTTGCCGCCTTCTGGGCTTTCTTTATGTTTGATTCATGCAGGGCGTCAGCAGCGGCGAGATTCGATCTTAGCGGCTTTCTTTTGCTTGGAACGATCCAACTTCATCGCTAAGTCGCCAGCTTTGTTCCACTCATCTTTGACGAACCCTTTTTCCCTCTCAAGAGCTTCAATCTGAACCGAAGCAGTTGCCAGCTCATTAGCATGTTTACTCTCTAGCTCGGCAGCCTTGCTCCTGAAGAAGGATGCGTCCTTTCGGGCATCTTCGATTCGGCGCCTGTCCTTTTGCACATCTTGCTCGAAGGCGGCAACGATCTTATTGATGGATGCGACGAACTGACCAAATGGAGAAATATTATTAGTACTTGGTCTTTTTATTCAGTAAAATATGCAATATCCAAACATACCTTGGTGCCTCGGAGCGACATATCGGTGTACATATCACCATGAGACTATCTCCCGAGCAGCGAACCTTTGAGAAGAGAGTTGCCGAGGCAGCCTCGTCATTACAGATTGGCTCGGATCCTTCGTGTCTAAACGACATTAGCGCCGGCTCGGTATAATCAGGATTGGCAGGCTTTTGGCGCCCTCTTCTCTTCTTTTTCCTTAGCCTTTTCCTTGTCAGCTTCCGAAGTGGAACGCTTACTGGGAGTAAATTTCTTGCCCTCGTTGTGTTGAGATATTGCCGAATTAAAAGGTCTGGCAACCGAAACAAGAACTGAAACCACTTCCCTTGCCTCGACATCAAGAATTGGAGGCTCGGAAAGAGTTGTTTGCTCTGTCCCAGCTCCAATTTGGCCAATCACTGCAGGGTTTGGCTCGGTGATTTTTTCAGCCCCATCAGCGGCTCGGCTAGCAGTTTCTTTAGCTTTCTCCTTCAAAGCTTGTTTATCACGGATCGTCGGTCTCTTCCCCATAGTTTTTTCCTGAAAATTTTGAGATGGAGATTCAGATTTTGAGCTGTCATATACTTCAACGCCGGCAAAGATGGCTCGGGCTTTCTCGACTCTCTTTAGGGAAAAATGATTTTCCCAATGGCACTTTCCCGTAGCAAGCGTGTTCCCAAGTGTAAGCGTATCCTCTGGGAAATGTGGGAGAATCTGCCGCACTGCAAAAACAAAGAAGAAAGATTGGTCAGCTCGCTACAAGATAAAAACCTGATAGATCTCCTGAAAAGTCTACGGCTCACCCACCAATAGTTCCCCACTCCGTTTTGACATGGTGGACGCATCCGGCTTCTACCGTGGCATAATTAAGAGGAACATAATAGCAGGCTTTGGAGTTTTTAATCTTCCGAAAGTCAAGGAACTGCCGAAGATGGGAAACGAGAATAGTCACATCAAATTCGTAGCTCCGAACCAGAATCCCAACCAAGCGACGCATTCCCAAGGAGGAATTTGGCTCGGCGCTAATCCATGCTTGGACAGAAAATGGATGATCAATCCAGGAATAGGAAACCACAGCAGACTTTGGTAAAAGATACTCTCATAGAGAGCAAAATGCCCAGGTGGCGGAGCCTCGGCTTGGTCTGTCGAAGCAGGGACAATCAAGTCAACGTCTTCTGAAATGTTAAATCGATGCCTCAATGCTTCCAAGGATTCTGCAGTACACAAAGACGAACCAGGTGGGTCGGCTCGTCTCTTAGGAGCCTTCTTCTTCCTAATTTTTCACCTCGCCGATGTGCTAGCTTGTTGGCTCACAAACAACCTCTCCAACCGCACCTTTTTGGCCTCGTCAATACTATACTCCGTTGGCTCGGCTTTGATTTCTTCAAGGGCTTTTTGTATCAAGTTTGCCTCGGTATCCACCTCGGCATTGAAAGCATCATCAACCAAAGACGGGATATCGATCTGAAGCCGACCCAGCTGAGAACCAGGCTCAATTGGTTCGGTAACCTGAGGAGACAGTGCCATCTTTTGACCTAGTAGTGAAGCAGAGTTTTCTGAACCAACATAATCTTCTAGCTCGGCGGTATGCGACATCAAAGATCTTGGCTCGGAAACACACCGGATACTTAGCAAAAAAATTGAAGAAAATCTTGGCTCGGAGACACAAAAGATCTGGGCAACACCGCGATCCAGATAACGATGGATCGGGAAATTCGTTAACCCGCCATAGGCATATGAAGATGGATCAGAAAATGCAAGGAGTCGCCGGAGGAATTCGAAGATGGATTGAATAAATTAAGGAACCACCGAGCCACGTTCGAAGATAGGTCGGAAAACTCAAAGATTTGGCTGCGGAAAAGTAGAAATCAACAAAAACCTAGCCAAAACTTAAAACATAAAAAGAGAGAAAAGAAGAGAGAGAAGAGAGCTACCTGTCTTTACGAAAATTTGGAGAAATGAGTTATGAGGATTGGGACGAGAATCTGAATATATAGACGCTTAAAAGCACAGCGCGTGATACCACACGACCTCGGGAACCAACGAAAATGTTTGCAGTTCCCAATAAAGTTATGGTTTGAGAGAAGGAAAATATTCGGTCACCGAGCCAAAAAAGATCAAACTCAGCAAGATGGTTCGGCATCATGCCGCAATGGTTCAGCAGTACAAAGCTGGCTCGGAAGCCAGACAACCCAGATAACATGGTAACGTCGGTTGCCAAGACAATTATAAAATAATGTCGAACTAAAGATGGCTTGGCAGCCAGGCAACCCAGACAGCACGGTAATGTCGGCTGCAAAGACAATTCTACAATAATGCCAAACCAAAGACGGCTCGACAGTCAGACAACCCAGACAGCATGGTAACGTCGGCTGCCAAGACAATTCTACAATAATGCCGAACCAAAGCTGGCTTGGCAGCACGACAGCCTGAACTACTCATAACATGACAAGCCAAAACGGCTCGGTAATACAAATAACAAAGTGGTTTGGCGATAACATACACCTGAACAGCTCGGCAGTGGATCAAAGATGGCTCGGCAACATAGCATGCCAGTGTGGCTCGGTAACAAACACCTCGGCACATGTTGTCTCACCGCGACAGTACGGCGAGCCAAAATGGTTCGGCAAATATTTCCAACGAAGTGGTTCGGCAGCATAAGAGAGGTTTCGGAGGACAATCTCGGAGATGACCAACTTTCACCTCATCATCATCATCACTGACTCTGGCGAGATGGGGGGCTAACTGTTGGGGTCAATTTTCACCCCATCGAGATTGACCACCGAAAATGGCTAAGTAAATATTTTGGGCCTAGCCAAACTCGGTGGTAGCGTGGATGGGCCGAACCAACTTCGGTGGTACGCGACGAACCAATAAACGGTGACGAGCCAACATGTCGGCAACAAACAAACAAACGGTGACGAGCCAACATGTCGGCGACGAGCCAAAAGACGGTGACGAGCCAACATTTTGGCGTCGAGCCAAAACACCTGGCGTCGCGCCAAAATAACGCTGACGAGCCAAAATAACGGTGACGAGCCAAAGTATGGGCGACGAGCCAATATTTTGGCGACGAGCCAAAACACCTGGTGGCGCTCCAAAATAACGGTGACGAGTCAAAACATTGGCGACGAGCCAACATTTTGGCGACGAGCCAAAACACCTGGTGGCGCACCAAAATAACGGTGACGAGCCAAAATATGGGCGACGAGCCAACATTTTGACGACGAGCCAAAACACCTGTCGGTGCGCCAAGATAAGGGCGACGCACCAACGTAACGACGACGCGCTAAAATGTTGTCGACAATCCAAACAGGTGACAAGCTAAACATATAAAGATCCAGACAAGACAAAGAGGCGACGAGCCGGATCTCTGGTGACCCATTGAAGCAGCAAGTCCAACATCTTGTTGGGCTGAGGCAACGAGCCACAAGAGTTTGGTGGGCCAAGTTATCAAGTCGAAGTAATAAGCCCACACCCGAACCGACTTAGATAAACCAGAGAAGAAAGGAAATCCCGAAGAATAAGGAAGGTTTCCTTTATCGTTTAGGAAGAGGCCTAGCCGACTTATTTTTGTATAAATAGAGATGTACCCCTTTGAAAAAAGGATCAACAATTTGACCTAGCAAAACACTTGTTATTTTCTCTGCAACAGCTTTCCAAACAGCTTTAATAAAAACACCATCTTTCGATCTCTGTTCTTGTGTTTCTTTTCATAGAAGTTTTCGAATCCTTTATTTTTTCTAACCAAGTTTAGTTGTGCGAGTTTCGACCCCCACAATCATGGAGGAAGTTCACAACGGTTCATGCGGCAATCATTTAAGAGGGAGAGCACTGGCAATAAAAGTCAAACGTCACGGTTATTATTGGCCAACTATGATCAAAAATTGCAAGAAGTTTTCAGCCAAGTGCGAGAAATATCAACGCCACGCGCCAATGATTCACCAACCAACCGAAGTGCTCTCATCAATTTCATCACTGTACCCATTCATGCGATGGTCCATGGATATCATCGGGCCGTTACACCCCTCGAAGCAGAAGCGATTCCTGTTGGTTCTGACATATTATTTTTTGAAATGGGTCGAAGCCGACTCCTACACTAGCATTAAGGACGCACAAGTGGAGGCCTTCGTCTGAAAGAATATCATATGTCAGCATGGAGTACCATACGAGATCGTGATGGACAATGGCTCGCAGTTTATTACTAATCGTTTCGAAGCTTTCTACAAAAAATGAAAGATCCGACTTAGCAAGTCCACTCCAAGGTATCTGACTTAGCATGTTCAATGTTCCAGTACCAAGATCATGGAACGCGATGCATCTCAAGAAATATTATCACTAAGCTATTTCACATGAACTATGGGGGAACTTGATCCATGCAAAGGGTACGTAGGTAGCTCATCTTCGGATGGGTTCAGCTGCCCCACTCCTTCAAAAAGGGGGTGGGGAGTGGGTACGTATACGTATACTCATATACTCCCATCTTTGTAATAGATTCTACGATCTATCAAACCAAAACTTTCAAAGACAAGTTTTACCTAACATCCTTCAAGGATCACTAAGTCTTAACAAAACAGACATATTTGAAGGAATTCAGCTGCAACGGCATCTTGCCACATCTTCATTACTGCTTGCCACAGTAGTGAACTCTTGCATCCATCTTGGATCTAAACTGTCACATCCGTCTCAGGATTAAAAGCGCGCTATACAAATATTTTGTTCATTGTCGGAGCGGATATGTTTATGGTAACGTATCTGTAAACCGATATGTTCATCCTAAACTATACAAGCATATGTCCATTGTCGGAGCGAATACATTTATAGTAATGTATCCGTAAACCGAAATGTTCAAATTAAACCATGCAAACTTATGATCAATTTCGGAGCAGGGAAGTTTACGGTAACATGTCTGTAAGCCGAATTGTTCATCTCAAACATAACTACTATGCAAACCCATACTTAGATCCATTCATCTAAACAGTTATATCTTATCAAGACAATACAAGCAAAGAATTTAGACTTATCACCAAACAAAAGAAGCACACTTGACATTTCTTCGCAAAAACATTTATCAAACACGAGGCGTTCAAGTGATAACAACCCAAAAATAGTAGTTTTTCAAAAGACTACAAAGCGGATAAAGCCATCCAGGCATCTAAAGGAGTTTTAAACTAAACAAAAACTAAGGGATCATATGATTCCAGAGCTTCAGGATTCTCAGTCTCCCCTGGCTCAAGCCCTTCGGGGTGCTCAATTTCCCCCCTTTCTTCATGCTCTTCGGTGACAGGATCAATGGCTTTCTCTGGCTCGGGCACAATCATAGCTCCTTCGGTGCCTTTCTCAGGAAGCGGCTCGAGAATCTTCTTTGAGCTATCCCCACTTGATTCAGAAGATGTCGGATTCTCTGGCGTCTTCTTCAAGTCTGGATTGGCCAAACCCGGCGTTCCCCTGTTCGAGCCGGAGAAATCTTTAATGTCGACGCTTGCGGCAGCCAACTCCATAGGCTCGCCGTTGTTAAGCTCCTTTAAGATATCAGAATGAATAGGGGACAATCTCAGTGTTTCCCCCAGATCAACTATCAGCTTGGCAAACGCTTCGTGGGCACCCTCGAGCTCCCCCTTTTGCTCAGCTAGATTCTTCGCCTCGGCATCAAGAGATGGCGGCTCTTTACTTTAAAGCAATCCAATAAACTGAAGATTATCTTTGATCTGAGCAAGATCATGCATATTCTCTTTGGGCTCGCCACCAATTTTTCCAATAAGCTTTGTGGCTCGGGAGACTTTGTCCTCAAACGATGACTTCATCTCACGCTTGGCCTCCAGAACTGCTTGCTCCATCTTGGCCTCGTGGAGCTCATTCGCCGCCTCTAGTTGCCTAGTTACACTGGCAATATGAGCATCGCATTTTGCCTTACCCGATTCTAGCCGCATGATCCAGTATCGGCTTCCTTTCGGTGCTTCTCACGCCCTTCCATCTCAGCCTCAAGACTCTTGATTCTCTTAAGAGTCTTTTCTCGGTCAGAGGCGTGACTTGCTTTGGCCTCTTTTAGCTTCCCATCCAGCTCGATGGCTTTCTTCCTAGCATCCTCAAATCTTTCCCTGTCTTTACGAGCGTCGGATTCATACCCGAGGACCATCCTATTGAGATGGCATATGAACTGCGTAGAAACAAGAAAAATTTTATTCAACATACAGAAGTGACAAGTCAAACAAAAATGGCTCGGGCCACGGTGACAAAAAGTTCAAAAAAGAAAAGAAAAGCAGAAAACACACCTTGACACCCCGAAGAGACACCTAGTTGTAGGCCCTATCCCTAAGCAAGGTGTCGGATGGGGGGGGGGGGAAATGATCACCTAGGCAGGTGATCTTAGAGAAGATAGCCGCGGACGCCGTAGCATCGTTATAAGCCTCTTCAGCATTAATGGGCACGGCGGATAGAGGAATCGCCTCGGGAATAAGTCGAGAAACTTCAGCACAATGCTGTCCCTTCGACGCCTCAGCCAGCCCTTCGCCCATGTCATTCGTCGATGACTGGCATTTTTGGCTCGTTCCCTCTTCTCTTTGGCTTTCTTCTTGCCTTTATCTTTGTGTTGTACCAGCTGAGATTCTACGGGACGAAGCCCTAACAGAACCCCTTCGAGAGGTAAGTTGAGATTTGGTTCGGGAGGATGGCTAGAGGAAACTGGCTCGGGGTGGAGAGTAGCATTAATATGGGGCTCGGGAGGCGAAGCTGACCCAACGCTTCGGCCTGTTTTGCCCTCTCCCTAGCTTCAGCTTCCACTTTCGCTTTGGCTGCGGCTCTATCTCTGAATGTGGGTCTTCCACTGGTATCGACTGAAGAATTAGAAGAAGATGATGGACCAACGGATTGACCTTCAAAGAGGGCTCGGGCTCTCTCCACTCGCTGGAGATTGAAATCTCTTTTCCAACTACACTTTCGAGCTGAAAGCGCTTCGTAAATCGCAGACAGATCGGGAGACAATGAGAGTTGGAAGTGGCGTGCTGCAAAAGAAGGAAACAATATAAGTAATCTAAAAAAAATCAATATAAAAGAAAACCGAGTCGTAGCCCAAAAACAAGCCACGGGTCGGCTACCAAGTTCTCCCCAGCTCGTCTTGATTAAGCTAAGACATCTTGATCCCACTGACGCCTCGGTGATGGGAACGAAGAAGAAGTAATCCTCCCAGTTGTCATCTTTGCTCGGGAATCTTTTTATGATCTTCCTCTTAGCTTTACACGATACGTAGTATTTCAATTCTCTTTTGTTGTGACGCTTGAATTCGAGAAGACTTCTCAAATGTTCGACCCCAACCTCAACGTCACATTCGTAACTTCTGACAAGAATGCTGACCAGATGTCTGATTCCCCTAGCATTGATTTGGGCAATAGCCAGATTATGCTTCCATAAAAATTGCAGGATCACTTCGGGGATCGGGAGCCATAGTAGGCAGCGATAAAAGCAGCTCTCATAGAGAGTAAAGTGATCGGGAGGATGTTTACTGGCTCGGTCCGTCACTGAGGGAAGAACAAATTCAATTTCTTCCGAGATATTAAACCTCTTTCTAAGGGCTGTCAATGAATCTAAGGTAGAGAGAGTTAAGCCAGGTGGATCGGGTCACTTTTTAGCTTTCCTCTTCCTTGGGTCTCATTGGCTAGGTCCAACCAGACGTTCTAACTCTCGTCTAGCCATAATCTGATCGTATAACCAATCCTCTGGTTTAATTTTCGCCGGCTCAGGATCCACTATGTCTGCAAAAGGGTTTGCCGTCTGGTCATATGGAGAATCGTGAAGGTGGGAGACTTCAAATTTGATAGGAGTCCCGGCGTTACTGTCGGCTCTCGAGGATTCGGAGAACACCATTTTCCTACCGAGAACAGAAGATCCTACCCCCGAACCATTTGAATCATCCAAATCCTCTGAAACATTCGCACCGGAAGAATCCGCTCGGCTACAACTTTGAGCGTGGAACGGATCGGTGGAGAATGACGGATCGGGAAATGAAGATCGGTCCGGACTGTCGAACAACCTGGCATATGGATTGGGTGACACAGACGCGGATAACTGAACGGAGACATCCTTTGTGTTTGGAAAGTGGATCGGGGTCTTTGGAAGACAGATAAACAGATCTGGATCCCTAATAACTCAGGAGGAAGGATCTTAAATCTTCAAAGAAATAGAAAACAGATTGGGGCTCTTAACAGCTTATCAGAACAGATCGAAACCCTATAAAGATCGAAGAACAGGTCAGGATCTTCTAAATAAACTAATAGCCAGATCCAAATCCTCAAACAAATCACCGGAAAGTCGAAGAACAGCGGCGGAGCTGTTTGAAGATGGACTGGGAAACTCAAACGGGTCGGTGGCAAAGGAGGAATGACGGAGGCCTTAGTTAAAAATAACTTAAGCAAAAAATTAGAGAGAGAAAGAAGAGAGAGGTTTCCTGTTTTGGAAAAAATTTCGGAGAAATGAAGTAATGAAAAATTGGGAGGCATCACAGTTATAGGCAAGTAGTGACGTCATACACCTCGGAAATCGGCAGAAGCGTTTTAACTCCCTGAGAAAGGAGATAATTTGCCAAATTCATAGAGACCCCCGAGCAGAGTTTGAGTGATACAGCAACCCCGAGCCAAATCTCTTCAATGAAACAACGCCACAGATAGGAATACACCACAAACAGTTCGGGAAATATTTGCATAGTCTATGAGTCCCGAGCCAAACTCTTGTGAAAGGTCACCCCGAACCAACAGAGCAACATAACTGCTTGGTAGTACATCTTGAAATAAAATGCCTTGGGGATTTTATAAAATCACCTAAACGGTTCGGCACCCCCTCTTCAATGGTTCGGTAATTTCACCAGAACAGTTCGGGATCACTACGACGATTCGGTTAGGGACGTTAACTTCAGACCGCTCTTAACCTTGACACTTTCAACATTAAAACTGACGAGCTGGGGGCTAACTGTTGGGGTCAATATTCACCCACCTGAAGTTAACAGATGAGAAAATAACTATAAACGGCTCGGTGTCGACAAAGCGTCGCGAACGCCCGAGCCAAAATCAAATGGCTCGGGTGACACACCAAGAAACGGATCGGGTGCCACGATCCACGGTGAAGATTAGGTCGTGTACCCCGATCCGTGACGAAGCAAAAGGGATCTGGTGCCACGACCCATGGTGAAGATTGGATCGTGTACCTCGATCCGTGACGAAGCAAAAGGGATCGGGTGCCACGACCCACGGTACGGCAAAATGGATCGGGTGCCACGACCCACGGTGAAGATTGGATCGTGTACCTCGATCCGTGACGAAGCAAAAGGGATCAGGTGCCATGACCCACGGTACGGCAAAATGGATCTGGTGCCACGACCCACGGTGAAGATTGGATCGTGTGCCCAGATCTGTGACGAAGCAAAAGGGATCGGGTGCCACGACCCACGGTACGGCAAAATGGATCGGGTGCCACGACCCACGGTGAAGATTGGGTCGTGTGCCCTGATCCGTGACAAAGCAAAATGGATCGGGTGCCACTACCCGCGGTGAAGCCATCCGAGCCGTGAACCACGGTGCCACCCGAGCCGTGAACCACGATGCCATCCGAGCCAAACACGGGCCTCGGCCAAACACGGTGGTTTTAATCTCAGAAGTTTTAGATCCCTCTAAAAGTCTTGACAAATTTGATTTTGTGGATTTACACTCCCACAACTGTGCAGAAAACTTGCCCCCTAGTGATTGGACTCATGTACCAAAAAACTCCTAAACGAAGTGTATACAGTATCTAGCAATAACTTTCAAGGTAAGGGCTTTATTCCATAAACCGATTTTGCAATACTTTGTAATTAACATGATCGTGATACATGTCAGTCAATTGATCAGATATTGACACGTATAAAAAATTTATTTTCCAATTAAATTTTAACACATGTCAAAAGAGTTTTATTTATTTTAAAAATTCTATTATCATTATATTTTTGAATTAGATTACAAAAATGAATTAAAAACATAATATCATTTATGTTTGTGCAATATAATGTATATTGTGAGTTTTTTTATTTTAGGTTTACTATTATTGGACGTGGTAAAGTTTGCAAAATTGATGTTTGAGAACAAATTTATATTGAAAATTTATCATATTGTGAAAATTATAGAAAATAAGAGACTAAAAATACTCATAATTCGTTTTACATCACAAGAAAGATAATATGTTGATTCAGAAAACCAAAATAAATCAAAAAAATAATTTTAGAAGATGAGTAAATCTAAATCAAATATAAATATGAGATTCAATTTGTCAAGATTTTGGAAAAATAGATATATGAGTAACTTCAGAGTAAAAAATAAACAATTTTGATTGAAAATCAAATAATATAATATAAATATGAGAATCAAAATAAATAAATAACGGTTAAATTTTTTTATCAGTGGTTTCATATCGACGTTCTGAAGTATATTTATTTATTTTTAAGGATGATATATTTTTGTTTTGCACTTTCGCGTTTGATTTTGTTTTTCAAAGATTATAAAATATTAAAAATTTTAAAAAATTCAAATAGAAATATGAGAATCAATTCAACAAGATTTTAGGAAATAGATATATATGAGTAGCAAAATAATAAAAAATAAATCTAATTCAAATAAGAATAGAAAAAAACTAATTATTTTAAAACCCTCAATCAAATTTAATTGGAAATTAATAATAAAAGAATAAAAAAAGATAATTGTTAGGTTTCTGGATCAGTGGTTTTACATCAGCGTTCTCAGTCTTATTTTATTTATTTTTACTGGTGATTTGATTTTATTTTCTACTTTTCCATGTTTGATTTTTTTCTACTTTTCATTTTTTCAGAGGTTATAAAATATCTTATTATAAACCCGCATATATGCGGGTCCTAAATCTAGTAATAGTATAAAATCTAGCTAAGTTAAAACCCTTGTTCGGAATCGCGCTAAGTGTGAGTCGGGCGCTCGGTCCGGACCTATCGATTTTTTCAAAATTCGGATATAAATCGGGGAATATTCGGGAAATAGTTTTTGTACAATTTAATATTTTATTAAATATTTTTTACATAACACATCAAAATTAAAAGTTCATACATAGATTTTTTTTATGTATGACAGAGACGATGAAGCATAAAGAATTAGGAAACATAAAAAAAAAATTAAAAGCTAAATTGTCGAAGACTACCGTGAAGCCACTGTGACAGGATTTCATCCGGTCCAATTCCATCTTAGTAACTTTGTTTACATGTTTCCGGTTTATCGATTTCATCTTAAGGTTCTTTGGTTATCTGTCACGTGTTAGACCATTGAAAACAATCTTGCTCTTATGTAAGAGAAATTCTGAGATATGCCACTTCTCAACTGCCACTTTGCAAAAATGCCACTGCTTAAAAATCTTTACAAGCATGCCACTCTTTTTTCCATATCCCCATATTATCCTTTGACTCAGATCTTGCCTCCCAACTCGAGAATTCCTCTAAAATCGTCGTCTCCAATCTCAAATCTCTCCGTCTCCGATCTCAGATCTCTCCGTCTCCGATCTCAGATCTCTCCGTCTCCGATCTCAGATCTCTCTGTCTCCGATTTCGCCGTCTCTGACCTCCGTCGCGATCTCCTCTGAGAAAATTCGAGAAAGGGTTGTTGTTGATCTGACCTGTGTTAATGACCCGAATTGTTGAAGATCCGACCTATGTTAGGTCAAGAACGGTGAAAAGTCAACTTCTGGGTAATATCCAGGGAAGGTAGAAAAATAAGGAGGAAGAGAAAACGCAATCGCGGAAGACGAAGAATCGGAAACGCTTTTGAATAGCTTATAAAACCTTTTAAATACCTTATAAAATCTTTTAAATAGGGTTTAGTTTTGAAGGTATAGCACTTGGAATATTTGCAAGAAGAGTCTTTTAAATACCTTATAAACCCTTTTAAATACCTTATAAACTTTTTAAATATGTTATAAAACCTTTTAAATTTCTTATAAAACTTTTTAAATAGGTTATAAAACCTTTTAAATACCTTATAAAACATTTTAAATACCTTATAAAACCTTTTAAATACCTTATAAAATTGTTTAAAAATATTATAAAACTGTTTAAAAACATTGTAAGACACTATAATACCTTATTGTTTCTTGTGATGCTTGATTTTGTTGTTTACATAGTCTGATCAATTCCTACACGAATACTTTTGTTCTTGTTTTGTCTCTATTGATGCATAAACTTCTGAGAGCACTTGGAGTGTTTGAAGGAAGATTCTTTTAAATACCTTTTAAGTACCTTATAAAACCTTACCTTATAAAATATTTTAAATACCTTATAAAACTTTTAAAAAATATTATAAAACTATTAAAAAAAACTCATAAAGCACTTTTCTACGCAGTTACAGAGATCAATCGTCTCCAGCTTTAGAAGATGTCTATCTAACAGAGATTCTAACATCAAAATTAGGTTATAAAACATTTTAGTTATGTTTTAAAACTTACAAAATATTTTAATTACAAAACTGTAAGACAAAAATAAGGATCAAAAAGAAAAACATTGTTTGATAAAATTAAAAGAAAAAAGTAGAAGAAGAAGAACATTCAACAACAAAATTAACCTAGATTGAAATCAACCCCAAATTGACAAATTGAAATTTACCCCAAATACAACCCATATTTATTACTACATTCAACAAAATCGAATAAAAACTCCTAGATCTGTAACCCAAATCGAATACAAAATCCTAGATTTGTAACCAAAATCGAATCAAAAACTCAGATCTATAACACAAATCAAATAAAACCAGATTTGCGAGAATAAAAAACCAGATCTGTAACAAAAAATGAAAAAATCCGATCCAGATCTAGATCGATATGCGAGAGAGAGAGAGAGAGAGAGAGAGAGAGAGAGAGAGAGAGAGAGAGAGAGAGAGAGAGAGAGAATCAGAGATCGACGATGAGAGATCTGAGCGTGAGAGATCTCCCACCAGAGAGATCGACGAGAGAGAGAATCAGAGATCGACGATGAGAGATTTGAGCGTGAGAGATCTCCAACCCAGAGAGATCGACGAGAGTTGAGAGAGAGAGAGAGAAAAAAAAAAAGTTTGATTCATGGTTTTTTTTACAGGGATAAAGTAAACAATTTGTTTGTAAAAAGTTGCACAAATGAAAATGGCCACATGGGAGTGGCACGCTTGTAAAAATCACTTTCAAATGTGGCATTTTTGCAATTGTCCTTTTATGTAATGTGATATGATCATGTGCAAAAGGTAATCAAAAATAAATTCTCTTGTTGACAAAAATAATAATAATAATAATATTCTCTTCTCCTCTCATATCTCTCTCCTCTCTCTTACGTCATAGTCGTCTTCTACCTCACAATCCAAGTTCTTCAAGGTGAAATTTTTATCTCTTTTCACCTTCTAGACCTAGTTTGATCTTCTCTTAAGCTCTTGGTGAGTCTCTAGAGAAGTGTTTTATCCTTATCTGACAAGATCTGTTACAGTCACCTGACACCGCCGCAACTCCTCCTCCGGTGACGGAGATTCATGTTTCGGCCGATTTGCTAAAAAAAAACCGTCGATTTTTGTTAAACCGCGGTCAACGCGGTGAAAACTCGGTCTTCCGCCTAATGCCTCCGATCAGCCCCATTACACCACGGTGACCCACCACCGACCGATTTCTCGGCCGCCGAATCACCAACTCGACCGAGTTTTCAAACAAGGGTTAAAACCAATAGGTTGCACAGGAAATGAATCTTCAAATGAAATTGAAAGCAGAAACGCAATCATCACAATGCAATGTAAAGTTATCAAAAAAAACTTTTTTCAAAAAACGATTAAATGAGAGAATTTCAAAAATACCATTCTCAAAAATACCACAAATTAATAATTTTTTAACACTAAAATCCTAAAAATTTAAACTTTAAAAAGAGTTTTGACCCTAACAACCTAAACTCTCAAAATTAAACCCTAACATAACATAGTTAACCCAAAAATAAATAATATTTTGAATAAATGATATAATATTAGTGGCATTTTTGAATTTTTTTTTAAAATATTACATTTTTTAAAAGGGATATCTCCAAAGTGGTATTTCTCAAAATTTCAGTTAAATTTAGGTAAAAGGAGCGAAGTCTAGGTGCCAGTCTGAAAATATATTCACACACTTGCCTAATAATGCAGTGCACAATTTTTACATGAAACATTAATTTTCTAACACAGCTTAAGCAATAAAACAACACCAACGCTGGCCTACTCAGGTTTCTTCTATCTTTTTCACTCACTGTTCTGAGAAATGACTTGTCCAAATCGAAGAAAGAGCTCTGCATCTGAAGCACTCATGGAAGAGCAATTGACGGAGTGAGGAGTCTTGAGATTTGCATACTCATCGACGTAGCACGAAGCAGCTAGCGTCGTTGAGGTTGCGGCCGCAGAAGCAGGTACTTGTTCTGGCAACATGAAGCTGCCGAGGACACGAGTCACCTGGTGCATTGTGGGTCGATCGCTCGGCTGTCTCTTGGTGCATAGGAGCGCGAGTTGGAAAACCTTCTTCACCACCCCGAGATCCTTACACGTGGATATGATATCTGGATCTGCCATTTCCATCACTGCGTTGTTCCCCGTCTTCGACATTATCTGATGTGCAAGTGAATCACTATCAAGAGATTGAATACAAGATTGGAACAGCTGAGAGAGAAGAAAGGAGGGACAAACCAGATGGTGGAGATTGGACTCATCATCGACGGCTTTCCTTCTGGTTAACAACTCGAGCAGCACTATTCCGTAACTGTAGACATCAGATTTCTCGGTGAGACGTGATGTGCGTGCATACTCGGGGTCTATGTAACCAATTGTGCCCATGATGTAAGTTGAAGTATGGGACTTCGACACACACAGGCTTTTCGCTATTCCGAAATCTGTCAAACGAGCCTCTAAGTCTTTGTCCAAAAGAATATTGGAGGACTTCACGTCCCTGTGTATGATCCTTGGACTACAGTCATGGTGTAGATATGCCAGTCCTTGTGCCGCCCCATATGCTATCTTGAGCCGTGTGTCCCAGTCAAGAGTTTTCTTTTTCGTAGGGCCTTAACACACACACACAAGCAAGCAGGATCTTAACATAGAGAATCAAATCAGTTTGTATTTTGGGTGTCAGCACGATGAGACTTACCGTGAAGAAGATCCCAGAGGCTGCCATTGTCCATGTAGTCATAGAACAGAAGACTCCCCAGGGGGGAGAGGGAATAGCCTTGTAGGCTCACAAGATTTCTATGTTTGATGCTACTTAGCATCTCGAGTTCGGTCTCAAACTGTTTCATTGACTGCGGGTTGTGAGAGTAAAGCCTCTTAATCGCAACCGGTTTGCAGTTCTTCAAGACGCACTTGTAAACAGTGCTTGATGCTCCGTGCCCAATGATATACTTCTCACTCAGATTCTCTGTCATTCTCATGATATCCTCGTAAACGTGGAGTGCCATGTTCATATGAAGGATGACCAGCTTCGGGGTCGAATAGGTTACTGATGTGACCCAAGAAATTTCAGGATCAGCCATTGAATTACAATAATGTTCTGATGAACAATTCAGAAAGTGATTTGGCAAGTAACCTGGTTTGTCAAGTGATCCATCCAGAAAAGGAGGAGGGTTATGCGGCCGGCAAGCTGCTATTAGGACCATAAGAAGGATAACAAGTCCCCCAATAGCTATCCCAAGAATAGCTGCTCTAGAGATTGACACTGTGCAGACAATCCAAGGACATAAAAAATAAGGTTCTTTTCTTAAATTTTGCTTATGGAAGTTTCTAGAAGAGAGATAATCACCTCGTACAGTTTGACGAGGAACATGACAGGGTGAGTTTAGCCAACTACCGCAAAGACCAGGATTGCCAATGAAGCTTTAGAAGAAACCGAATAGAGATTAACATAGCTGTGACCAAAGATTAGCCAGCAGAACATAACACAGTACAAAAACTTGCTAAATTACCATACCTGTCAGGTGAAAATCTTGAGAAGTAATTGCTCTTAGGAATATCGCCTACTAGGTTGTTGTAAGATACATTCCTATATGAATTAGTTAGGATGGCAGCGTTAAATCCTTAGCACAAGGTACATACAGAGACACGATAAAAATGTTTCAGAACCAATGATGTCTACTCACAATACAGTAAGACTGAGGCAGTTGGCTAATAAATCCACATTACCCGTCAAGTTATTATTTTCCAATCTCCTGCAATTTGAAGAAACAAAACATTAGATATATCACCTACCCAATATCTGTTCCTGAATCACGCATAGTGACCACATCAATTCAATCTAAATTTATCTTCATTTTACTTGTATGCAAAAATCATGCCAACCCCTAAACGCTTTTTTTGTTTAGTATAATAAATAACATTACCAAAGAGGTAAAACTGAGAAACAATTTATCAACAGCTTGGAAGTGGTAAGAAGAAGATTGCTTACAGCAAAAACATATTTTGCAGTTGGTTAAGCTCTTCCGGAATTGGGCCCGAGATATCATTATTTGAAAGATCTCTGGAATCAAAAAGGCAAAGACCATAGATTCAGAACAGTATAGTGAAATATGGAAACCCCTAACAAAGCAAATAGAAGATACTTCTTACATCTCCATGATGCTTCTTAGATTTCCAAAGTCTGCTGGAACTACACCCGATATATGGTTTCTGCTCAAGTTCCTATAACAAGAAAGCCGAATTTCACCAATCATTTTCATCGTATACTCGAACAAACAAGAAAGTGGTGGTGTCTTGTATGCTCACATCTTGAGAAGATGCTCCAAATCACCGAGGGAAGAAGGAATGATGCCATTAATCTTGTTGTTGGAAAGATCCCTTCAAATGTCAGAAAAAATAAATAACTGTAGAACAAGGCGCATATGAAGACATATACTTCAAAGAAAACAAAAAACACTTACAGTGTATCTAAGTTACCGATACGAGATAGCTCAACCGGGATTGGACCTCTGATATTGTTGTTGGAGAGATTACTGGTTGAGCCGAAAAAACAAAGACAACCAAAACTAGGTTGTCAATGGCTTTAAAATCCCAAAATAAACGCTGTGAAACTATATTATATATAACATCTAAAGAATGTAGACGTCAATACTTACAGATAAGTCATGCTCTCTAGCTTTTGAAACGCTCGGGGTATGGTTCCGTTAAACTTGTTCCCGTGAACATTTCTGCAGTTACATTAATGAGAAATGAAAGCATATAGAAGAAACTTTCTTGAACACCCCAATGCGAAGTCTCAAAAGAAAGAAATGCATACAAGCTGTTTAGGTTTGTACAGGAGCTCAGATGATCAGGTATAGGTCCTTCCAAATCATTGTTGGCCACATTCCTATTTGTAAATAGAACATTAATATTAAAACAACAATACATGCCAAGCATAGGCAGTTACTTACAGATCAAACAAGTCGGTAAGCTTCCCAAGCTCTGGTGGTATATGATCTGTAAGACAATTATCGTTGAGCTCCCTGCAAAATATTGTACAAATTGTTGATGAACAAAGTTAGGCAAAAGAGAAGTGAAGAAAAGGTCGGTCATACAGGTAATGGAGTTTTGACATGTTTCCAAGCTCGGGTGGAATTGAACCAGTCAGCTTGTTATTGTGCAAATACCTGGAGATAAAGCAAAGGGACAATCACTATAATTTACATGGTATACAGTGTATGAACCACATATGTTCTTAAACTGAAAAATAAAATCAAATTCATCGAACTTCATAGTGTAGTGCAAAGCCTTATGCATTCTAAATCCAGTCATTAGGGACCTCAAAGCCTAATTTCCATTTGGATTTCCACAGTATATAATGAAGATACTATGAAGGTAGGATAATTACAATTTCTCTGTGAATGTCAGATTTCCCAGAATCGGAGGGATAGGTCCACTCAACAAGTTGCCACTTAGATCTCTGTATAAGACAAATGAAACCTTCAAGTTCATGGAAATGTCAAAATTAGTTTCGTCGATTAGAAAAAAAGTGCTTACAACACTGCGAGGGCTTGCATAAGACCGATCACTGATGGAATCTTCCCAGAAAGCTGATTGCCTTGCAATGATCTATGATGATAAAATAATCTTCTTGTAAGAGGAATCAAAGTCTACCAAAACTATAAAAGCATATGATTTGTGCATATGAGACGATATGGACACAGAAGAAAGGCAATGACTAACAGTGTGGCTACTTGCAGGAAGCCGATATCAAAAGGGATCTCCCCAGTGAGCTGATTGTAGGACAAGTCCCTGGATTCATCGGAAGCAAATCAATTAAGGTGATAATCCCAAGTAATCAACTATGCAGTAAGGGTGCATAGAAGCACAGAGAGGCACATACAAAACCTGGAAGGCAGTGCAATTCCCTATAGTCTCAGGGATACTACCCGTCAAACTGTTGTTCCTCACGTCACTGATCGGATACAGAAAAACAAAGAGATTAGATATTAGAAAATGAACTCAGCATAATATTCAGATGGGCAAGAAGAGATTGATTGACTCACAAATACCATAGACCAGTCAGCTGACACAGATCTGGAGAAAGGTTACCCACCAAGTTGTTTCCCCGCAATCCACTGCTCATCAGATTAAAAAAATTATCACCAGGCATGAAGAGACATTGAAAGAACTGGTATTTTTTTCTCGATTAAGATGCTTAAAAACATGGACACTTACAGATACTGAAGAACTTCATTCCAGTATATGAGTCTTGGTATCTCACCACTGAGTTTATTCTGTGCCAGGTCCCTGGAATTTGTCACAGCCAACCAAAGTTTCATGCTCTGGTTATCTATATATAGCTAGATATAAGCAGAGATGTAAGTATCGGAGGAACATACAGAATTTTCAGGTTTGGAATCTGGGAGAGTGTTGAAGGGATCGGTCCAATCAATTGGTTGTTCTTCAGAATCCTAGAGAAAGTAATTTATATTCCACATGGTAAGTATATTCACCAAAGGAAAAAATAAACGTAGTTATAAAGATGAAGACTGTCAGTGGGATAACTAGAAACTTACAGCTGCTCAAGCTGCTTCAACTTCGAAATTGAAAACGGTATGTCCCCACTTAATTCATTGAAGGACAAGTCCCTGAATGAAAAACATGCGCACAATTCAACCACTGAGCTCCTAAGAACAAATTAAACGGGGGGTTCTTACAAGTTTTGCAAAGATGAACAGTCACCAATCTCATCAGGGATTTGCCCAGACAAGCGATTACCTCGCAGATCACTGCGTTAGAAAAACCAAAAGACAATAGTAATCAGCACTGAGTCACACACCAGTGAGTGCAAAAGGAAAAGTAGAAACTTTATCTCATGCTACAGTGGTTTTGAAACAGTTACATGGACAAGAGGCTCTTGAGATCTCCAATAGCAGGTGAGATTTCTCCATCAAGATTCAAATCTGACAAGTTACTAAACAAGATGGAAAGACACAAAACAAAATTACAATTTTTCAACAAGCAACACACGAATATCCCCATCCAAACTCTTTTAACTAAAAAGAAACCTAACACCAAAAAAAGGATAAAACTTACAGAGCAACGACATTGAAGGTGACATTATCACAAGTCACACCTCTCCAGACACAGTAGTCCGCAGAAGGTGAACCTGTCCAGTCATAGAGAACATTGTTCACATCCTTGAATGACTTCTTAATCTCCAGCAACGTTGCTCCTTTTTTTGGTTTGAGGATATTTTATTAACACACGCACAGAAACAAAACAATAAAAAGAACATTTGTCAGTTCATGAGAAAAAATAAACTAGTTAAAAATTCAACTTCCAAGAAAATGAAAAACTCAAACCCCTAATTTATTCAACCCTTGTTTTGATAATAGAGAAGACCAACAAAGTCAAAAAGGAAAAAGAGAAAATGGCAACTATCCAGATCTCGTTTTCATAGGAAACTTCAAAATCAAACAGATATTTGAAAAGAGTGAAAACATGAAGAAATTTCATTTTTTCTGGCTCAACCTAAGACGAAATCTTGGGGCTTTATCAGAACCATGCACTTACCGTCTTCTGAGTTTACAGCAGTGGCCAAGCTCAAACAGATGAGAAAACCCAGAAGGACTACTACTCCAGTGGAGTTGATCTTGCGAAGCAGAGCCATTTCCACATGCGCACACCCAAAACGACTGCGTTTTTGCTCAACCCAGTACACTAAAAAGGCTAACTCTCCATGAAGAAGAGAAAACAGAGGATAGAGGAGAGAACCGACATTAGATTTTTATGATTCAGAAAGAGACTCTACCCAAATTGTTGTTTTCTTTTCTTTTTTTTCCTTTCTTTTAGATATATATTTCTTTTAATAATTTTTACTTTCACCGAGAAAGTCTTGATTTTTATCGTTCCATCACATCCTTCTGGCTCAGTTTACAGTGTTTCATTGAGTGCTCAGACGACAGAAACACAGACTGAGATAGAGATGGAGAGAGAGAGAGAGGAAACACACATAAATGTGTTAAAGAGAGAAAATGTACAACTGTAGGGACTGTGTGGGAGAGACGAAGAGGAATTATTTGGAGGATAAAGTTAAAAACCCCATCATCTTTCTTTCTGCCACAGCTCTGAAGCTTTGCAGAGGAGAGAGAGAGAGAGAGACGTCCTTGCAGTAGTGTTTTCACATTTTTCTCTCTCCTCTCACAGAGGGTAAAACGGTCATCAATGAAGAACATGTCATGGCAGTGAATAAAGGAAGTCGCTTTCGCTGCCAATCGTTCGACTCTTTGCCTCTCTCTGCCCGTTTCACAGATGACCCATTATCAATAAATCATAAATGGCTTACTTTCCTTCTTTTTTTTTTAGCAAGTTTCCTAAATGCATTCTTAATTTAGTGTCGCTAAGGGTGGGAACAAATATCAAACCCATTCTAACCGAACCAATATTTATTAATTCCAATCCAGACCGTCATAGATATTTCTATACCAATTATCCGAACCAATTCGAATTATATAAAACTTAACTTAAGTTTATTAAAAATCAATATTTTAATTAATTATATAAAAAATACATTCAAAATATATAACATTAACTAAAATTATTTATTTATTTTTATGTTTGTTATAATTTTTGACTAAACTGAACCAAATTTGTACATAACCAAATTTTTAAATTAAACCCAAAAAAATCAGTTCTATTTGGTACCTATTTTCTAACACTCAAAAAACTTGAAATCCAACAAATTCGAACCAAACTCGAATAAATTACATGCTAGACTGAAGTGTCAGCTTGCTTACATTTACAACGTTCAACAAAACTCAAATCAGAGTTCACCAAAAAATCTTGTTATGTTATAAATAAAAAAGAAGTTGAAGAAATTGTTGTATTATTCTCTACATTTTTTTGTGTTTGGTATATATATATTTGTATATATTTACAAGAGATAATAATCTCTTTTTATAAGAAAATACAAAAATAGTAATATATATGAATTTACTACAAGATTAGGTAACTTGCGGTAGATGTTACTTAATTGACAATCATTAATTGTTTCTGTTGGGAATAAAATAATTTTCTTTAATTTAGGCGAATCTCTTAGCGCCATGTGTATTTAATTTAGGCGGATCTCTTAGCGACATTTGTGTAGTTGGTCTATTGGGCCGACTCTAGAGGTATTTTGGCATGAATCTACAATGGTCCAAGTAATTTGATGGATAAGGCTATATGTAACTTTCCCCATCACGGGTGGTGTAGCCATACTACCGGGGATGATCTGGGTCGGAAACCGAGTGGTCAGACGTACAAGTAGTTGTTATACCCGAGATGCAACACACGGTGCCGGAGTTTCCATATAAGAAACTCGGACTGGGTATGAATTTCCTTTTTAGGCGTGAACTATGAACTATTTTAAATATTTTTGAGATAATTCTTCGGTCAAAATGTTAAAAAGCATTTGCGTGTCTAGAGTAAAAACAAGTGGTATCTGCACCACTGAACGATTGAAGCAGACAAAGCTAATTCTGAGAGGTTCCCCGACGTTAGACCTGCCGCGTTAAGCACCGCAACCTTGTATGATAAAGGCAGAGTTCAACACCGCATGACCGTATTGTCGGACAGCTGACACATAAAGACAGAAGTGGTAGGTGAAAAGCACTCGAGTATATCGTACCAGGGCAAATCAGCATATCCAGACCTAACCTGCTTATGGACGCGGAGCCCGATATCCTAACCCGGACAGGTAAAACTCTATAAATATCCTTGTTATTTTCTACGAAAACTTAACTTCCACTTCTGGCTAAAATTTCTAAGCATCTTCTTTTCTTTCAACACTAAAGCATATTTCTCTCGAGACTCAGTCTCTTCCGAACATTCTAGGTCATCTTTCCGGCTCATCTCGATCATCCATTTCGGTCGTTTTAGACCATTTCACCCACTAAAATACTTTGTTTTCCCTCTCACACCTTGAAATTTCTCTACTTAAACGTTCTAATATGCCATTGACCATCCCTCGTTCGGCCTAGTGTCACATTTCTTCCTTCCTTTCCTCGTTTTTCGACTTCCTTTTCCGTTGTCCACGTTATACCCAGTGGTCTCTTTTCTTCCCCTCTTTTTGCTTTTTCTTATTTGAGCGTCGGAAAGCCGTGAAAAACACCACCCGCCTTCACGTGTTTGTTGATTGTGCATGAAGCTTGTCCCCTAGTGGTTAGACCCACATATAAAAAAATCCCCAAATAATTTAACGCTAGAAGGAGGGGGCCACCTCTTGAGCAACCGACAGCAGAACAAAGATAGAGGAACCATGGCTAGAACTCATGAAGAAACCACGCAATAAACAACTCAAGAAGAACCATCTAGACGCAGGACTGATGATGGCTCTGCCCCCCCCCCCCTGAGAGACAACTCAGATGCACCGCCAGCTGGGATTGAACGCGGGGAACCCTCGTTACCGCCACCCCCACAACTCTACATGGAACTCATGAGGAGTATGGAAGAAAATGCTCACCTCAGGGACATACTACATCATCTTATTCGGTGGTGCAGCCAACCCAACACGCCAACACCTACCCGAACCAAGGAGCCTTCCATGGGGCCTTCGCAGCCCCATTACAAATGTACGCACCACCTGTCCCGAGGGAACCATTTCAGATGCGACAACCCATCTTCGAGACGGAGGAAGTCAGGCCCAGGTGCCCGGTGCCCATGCTATTCGGAGGACGAGGAAACAACGATCCCAATGAATCTAACTCTACGCACCAGGGAGGATGCAACAGAAGAGTAGAAGGGGCATGTCAAAATGGAGCCAATCCAGCCAACTAGAGAGAAAAAATCCTCAAGGAAAGAATACTGAACTTAGAGGCTGTTCTCAGAAGAATCCCTGGAGTACCACTCCCGACGAAAAAGGCAGCTCGAGATTTGTTTAATAATTCTCCCTTTAGCGAAGAGATAAATACCGTGGAAGTCCCAGCGAAATTTAGTTTCCCCACAATACGATTCTATGACGGGACGGAGGATCCCGACGAACACATGGCATATTTTAAGCAGTGAATGATGGCAACATCCATGCCTTAGCAATTCAGGGAGGCATGCATGTGCAAGAGTTTTGGTTTTAGTCTCGTGGGGCAGTGCTCCAATGGTTCATCAACTTATCTGGAGGAAGAATTTCCTCATTCGCGTAACTGTACGATGCCTTTTCTCAGCAATTCGCTAGTAGTAAGAAACCCGCCGAGGTATCCGACGATCTCTACGAAGTGGTGCAGGCCCCAAAGGAGTCCCTCAAGAGCTGCGTGACAAGGTTCATGAGATGGTCGCAATTTTAAATTACAATGTATCTACCACTTTGTCAGCATTCAAGCACGTTTTGCTCACCGATAGGGCCCTTTACATGTCATTAACAAAGTACGCCCCAGTAACAATGGAAGACGCTATGTTGAAGGCAAACACCAAAATCAAATTTGAATATGACAAAGAAATACGGCATGCGACTACTGCAACTACTCGATCAGACACCACTAAAATATCTCAGTATGATAAAAACGATAAAAATACGGGACATGCACCAGCTACGATAAGTAGTATGACAACAAATCCTGCTCCGACACCCGAAATCATTACAGCGATCGCTGCTACGCTATGGTATATCAAACCAAAGAAGATAACCAGCCCGAGGAAGGCACACCGGAGCCGCCCACGTTATTCAGTTAATTTGCAGCCTCCAGAGCTTGGGGGATCACGTTCGGTGGCCTCAGAATAAGTGACCCAAGGACCCCTAAAAGGAGGATCTCATTGGTGAGATTATCACCAATGTGACGGTCATCGCACAGAGGATTGTGTTGTCCTAAGAATCAAGGTGCAAACTCTTATCTGAAAAGGGTTCTTGAAGCAGTATATGTCCGATAGGGCATAAAAGATGATAGATGAACAAGAAAAGCTCGGGCAAGGCTCCGCAATAGACGACTAACATCCCGGTTCCCCTAACCCAAAAAGTGTTATCAACTTCATTATGATTGACCCGGCAGAAACATACGTCAAAAAAGTGGGAGCAGTTCAAGATGGGGGTGATATGAGAGGAATCTCGTACCATTCCCCAATGTCGAGTCATGGCCTATCATCTCATCCGAAACTCCTCCTGGAAGGCAAACCAGACCCTCGGGTGATGATGCCCTCATGGTCACCCTCCACCTCTCCGACTACCTGGTAAAAAGAATCATGGTGGACAATGGGAGTTCCATCAACCTACTATTATTACTGGCCTTTAGTGAGATGGAGCTCCTCAAGGATCATCTGACCCTGAATATTACGACCCTGATCGGATTCAACGGGGAAACAACCTGATCCATGGGATATATCAGCCTTCCCGTGTATGTGGATGGAGTAGTCAAACAAACCATGTTCACCGTGGTAGACTGCCCTTCCGGCGACAACACACTCTTAGGACGATCATGGATCCACACCATGGGGCCCGTACCGTCAACTTCACCAGGTGATAAAGTTCTCCGCAGGAAATTGAGTAGGATAGATATACGGAGAACACCGAGAGATCACCTCCTCACCAACGATACAAGAGGTGGATATGGAGATAGACTCAAGGGAGTGGAGCTTCAAACTCGAAGAAATTTCCACAAAAGCCCTAGAAAAAGATCACGGGAGACCATGGACGCCGAGACGGGCGAAAAAACCAAAAACTGGAAGCGATCCGTCCCGAATTCTGAAGACCCAATATATGGTAACAACGATGATGTCGTCAAGATCCCTCCAACAAGAAGCGTAGAAGAAGGATTCATCATGAACCTAACCAGCCCCACAAACAGCAATTCGCTGCAACGTTTTCTTGGAAAGGTGGGATCCTTCAACAGGAGTGTGTCCTTCCTAGCCGAGAAGCTACTTTCATTTACCATCGGGATGCTAGTTAATGACAGAGATCCAGAGAAGGAAGCAGCTTTGGTTTAGCTACGAAACCACATTATGACGCGGCTCCAGTTGGCCACACCCGACGAGCAAAAACCTCTCAAGATGTATCTACGAGAAACCAAGTAGGATGTATGTGCAGTGTGTTATACCAGCAAACTGTTATCTTAGAAAGAATCCAAGCTCTCCCTAACTAGAAAGTTGATACTTGCCTTGGCCTCCGGATGCCCAAGAATGAGGCCCTACTTTTACTATCATCCCATCACCGTGATCACCTCCTCGCTGATGTTATCTGATTAATTTGTTTCATCCATGATCGGGATATCAGACCTATTGGGAGAATTCGAAGAATTAAGGACCACCTTCGTACCTAGGAAAACTAGCGACCCCGACCCCTAGAGGGCTTCAACCAAGACTTCGGCGATGAAACCGCCAACTCCGATGCGCTTGAGAAACCGTGTCAATGAAAACGGCTAAGTCCCCTTCCTTATTTACTAATATCTTTTTCTGTCGTGTTCTTACTAATTTTAAGAGTCTTACTATTTCATATATTGGCAGATATAGAATAAGACAACTATCGATTCATGTTTCGAATGGAGGAAAAATGAAAGACGAAGAGAACTTACTATTTCGTTCCTACAAACCGAGCAGTATACGCTGTTTTTCCCCAGTAATCGTACCAGAAATCGACAAATTCCCAAATTTTCGCCTCTAACACAAGAATCCTAATTTCAGAAATCGATTTGGGAGTTTTGATTTTTTTCCCCAAATCTCGTGTTTTTATTTTAAATAAATGAGACACGTTTTTAATTAACCATAAAACGGAGGTAACTGATTTTAAACGGGGTTACAATTTCGTTAACGGCGTCTACTATTTTGTTAAAACTTTTAAAAGTGTCACGTTTGTGGTTTAAAATGTAAACATTGCCATGTTGAAAGTTTAAAGTGTTAATTGAAAATCTTGGAGATTTAAAGTGTCGGTTCTTGCCACCTCAGAGATTTTTTATGCGATTTTTCCAAAAAAAAATTATGAATAAATAATAGTCCAATCAATATGTGTAGGCATTAAATGGATAGTAATGTAGTTGAACGGTCATAAGATGCCTCTGGTATTATCCCCAATGGCATCACTTAACGCTACGCCGAGCCTCTCCCTTTGCCACCACCGCGTAAAGCTAACGTGCGCAGCATTGTCACCTCCGGTATGGAGGCAGAGCCGGCGAGTGATCTCCGTCTCCTTATTCCTCTCCCGCCTCCTCCTCCTCCCCAACGGTACAACATGGTTGATTCGATTTCAATTTCACCAATTCCATTTTCAATCGCACCAATTCGTATTTGTTCTTCTCTATTTTTGATCAGATGCCATGGCGGGTAGCCTCATTGATAAGTACGTCAAGAGGTAAATTGGAATTGACCTAAAAAAACTCAAGTTATAATGTATCTACGAATTTCAATCTCTTTTCTGTTGAAATATCATCTACAACTTAAACCACTCTTTGAATAGGAAAAAACTTGATCCACTCGAAGCATATGTACCACCAGTTATTCTAGCTCAGCTACAAATCCAGGATCTTGGTAACTTTCTGTATATTTGCCTCCATTCTTCTTAAACTGTTTCTATGTAATTAACACTAAATCATCTATCTACTTATGGTGTTTGGAGAGAAATTTCTGAATGCGGAGAAACCTGAATTCGAGGCATGTAGATCGTTACTGCGTTCTGGTCCTGCTAGCTCCTTGCGTGTAAACGTTCGAGCCGTAAGTTAAAAGCTCAGAAAACTTAAACATCCTTGCTTTGGTCTTTGTTCCATAATAATATGTGTAATTTAAACTCTCTCAGGTTGCTCAGTACGCTTCGGATGCTGGTTATCCCAAAACTGCGTCTGATGATGTCGATCGATGTTTAAGGTATTAATATTTTCCGGGACTGTTGAAGTTTACACAACGAATGATGATGACCTTGCGTGGGTATATGTTGGGTTTACACAGAGCATTGGAAGAAATGGATTCGCTGTTTCTTCGTGCGTCAAGGAAGGATCCAAATGCAACTGTTGAATTGATGAAGTCACAGCTTGGAATAGCGTTAACCTCTCTGGACAGGTAATCCGTACATAAGAGCGCGCACAGCAGAGAATATTTTCTCTAACCAAACAGCACTTGCTGCAGCCTTCTACAAACAGTTCCTTCTCAAGTGCTTGATAAAGGGAAAGCTATGGTTGAAGTCTACAGATCACCAACCGAAGAAGACAATGTTTCAGACTCCTCTGAGATACAGCAGCTCCAGTCTATACTGTGAGTAAGGTCTCAAAACGGACCTTTACTATCCGAAAAACAGTTCTTGATTGGTATCCAACTCTTTTGATTCTGTGTATGATCCTATATTGTTAACCTCAATTGGTAAACGGAAATATAACATTTGCATATATTAAAACCTGAACAGGGTGCTGCTAATGTTTCTCTCATACCGTTTCACCAGAGTTCTTACCATATTGTGGCCGATACTCTTTAGCTCTAGTTGTAAGAGGTATTCTTGATTTTGATATCACATCTTTATATCTCAAAACAAAAGGACTTGTTTAAGTCCAAATATTAAGCATGTAACATATTTATTTAACTCTAATATTGAAGAGATATACCCTAAATAAATTACAAATTTGAATTTTCTTTTTTCAATTTAGGGTTTAAAAACCAAAAACAAATCCTAATTGGACTACAACTTAACAAAAGCTTCTGAGCGGCTCCTCTCTCTCTCACGAGTTCGCCCTAGCGACGTAAGGGTTAAAAATCCGATCTCCCTCTCCGGTGGACGGTTTATCTCACCGCCACCGTGAGAGGGACCCCGCCTCATTGCTCTGCTTTTTCCGGTTCTTCTTCGATGATTTTCCCTGCAGTTGGTTTCAGATTGGGTGGTTCTTCGGTTTGCCTGGGTGTGTTGTCGTTGAAGCTTTGGGATCTGTTATCGGTGGCTCTCGCTGGTGGTGGCCTTCTCTGGTTCTCTCCTCTTCTCGATTTGTCTGCTTGAGGATGGTGGTTGTCTCATGTTTGGAGATCTCCGGTGACCCAGTCATCTCTGGCTTGGCTTCGCTGACAATTCTGGTTGCTTCTTTTCGGCGAGTTCTGTAGTTGTGGAATCTCTTCGGTCTTGGAGCAAAGGGCTAGTGTCTCTCTGTTGTGGTTTTTAAGGACGATTCTCACTTCGGAGATTCGCCAGTTACTTTCTCTTTGCCAAGTCTTCTTGATTCACAGCGGCAGCTTACCAATACTTCTCTTCTCCGGCGATATTGGCAAAGGTTAAGTGTTTCTCTCCTATGGTTACTTCCTCTTCTTTCGTCAATTAAGACTGCATTTTTCTTCTTCTGACTGCTTTCTCTCCAAAGCTTGGTTGTTGTTGTCCCTGTATATGTGTTCGTTCTCTGGTTCAGTTTGCTGTCCCTAGCTCTGCTTTTGGAGTTGGTTTTGGTTCCCGAGTTAGGTGCTGCTTCTGACAATTCCCATTGCTCAAGGGGCATCTTCCTTCTCAGTCTGGCGCCACTACAAAGTTTGATTTCCTGGTGAAATTTGAGCTATGATCTCCAGGTAGCTTGATCGGTGATTTCCCTGGTATTCTTATGCATCTTGCATTGCCAGAAAGTTGGGGTCTAGCTTTCGGTTCATCATCTTTATGTGGTAGTTTTGGCCCTGCTTTGGATTGAGTCTCAGTGGCCTCTTCGGTTGTTGGGTTCTCTAACTTAAGGCAGTGCAAATTTTCGGTTGTTGTTGGGTATTGGCTTTGTTGTTCTGTGTAGATTGCGGCTTAGATTGCTTTAGGTTTTTGCGGTTCGATCTTCTTCCGGTTCTACTAGGTCGCCTTGGTAATGTGGTGGTTTGCTTTCCTCTCTCCGATTGAAAGTTTTGTGTTTGTCTTTGGGTTGGCCCTCTTCTTTGTCAGTCGCCTTCTCTCGGCATGAAGGGGTCTCTGACTTTTTGGAGAGTACTTGTTGGGCTTCACCTCACCTATGCCGCGGTTGAAGTTTTGGTCTGGTTTACTCCCTTTCTTGAGGCTGCTCTACGGGTTTGGTGTCGAAAAGGATCGTATATGCTTTTAGTATCCTTTGTGCAATTCATATAGTTTCTACTTTGCCAATGCTTTACCGTTGTTCTTTTGTACTACTTTTCCATGCTGTAACCGTTTACCAGCTTTTAATAGAATGCCCTTTCTAAAAAAATATAAAAAAATTTAGGGTTTAAATTTCCTCCATTAAGAATGGATTTTGAATCATTTTGATATTGAATTTGTGCTAATTTTGGAAATTCAAAACTAGTAATGGTATTTTTGAATTTTTTTTTAAAAAATGTAGTATTTTTGAAAATCACCCATTTATATCGTGTCTAATATGAGATTCTCTTGTTTTGCAATATACCTCCTATTATTATATGTAAAATAAAATGTTAAAACCCACCTAACACCTCTAAGAGCATCTCCAATTCAAACACTAAATCTTCAAATTTGAAGTTGCATATTTTTTTTTTTTTGTATTTCAGTTCCTATAATTATATATCACACAAATAATCTTACTAATTTTGTTATTTATTATTTTAATCCCTACAATTTTATATATCATACGTATTTCATGTATAAAATTAAACTAACACCATTAAATTAAAATTAAAAATAGAATATAAAAGAAATATTACATTGTTATAAAAAGTGTTTGAGACTTTATCATAACGATAAATATAATAAAAGACGAAAATTGTACACCCGGTAAAGAACGGGATACTGAGAAAGAGAGAAGCGAGAGAGAGAGAGTTTATTATTACTCCTTTTATCAGAATGAATGGTGTGTTTTCAATCGACGAAAAACATTCGTATTTATAGAGTTAAAAAGATGAATTTACTGTGCGCATAGTGACGGTGGACTCTACTCAATTGATTTATTACCGTCATTATTGACACGTAATTCTGCTTCTAGATGAGTTGCATATCTTTTTAAATTTTGTAACACTCCCCCTTGAAAACCAGTGTCACTATCACTTTTCACTTAACATCTTTGTTGCCTCGTTAAAAATATTTCCAAGAAAACCCAGTGTGAAAAACCATAGTAAGGTAAAAATAGTACAACCACGCAAACTCCCCCTCGAATGATCAGGTGTTATCTTGTAAATCTCATTGATGACGCATCCCAATGTTATGGACATGTTTCCTGAACATAGTGGTAGGTAATGACTTCGTGAAATGATTTGCGGCATTGTCACATGATCGAACATACTTGACTTCAATGACTTTATTCTTCTCAAGTTCTTGGGTGTATGAGAAGAACTTTGGAGGGATATGTTTGGTTCTATCACTTTTGATATATCCTTCCTTTTTTTGGACGACACATGCAGCATTGTCTTCATATAAAATAGTTGGCTCCGTGTTTACGTTGATCCCACTGCTCGATTGGATGTGTTGGCTTATTGATCTCAACCATACACACTCTCTACTTGCTTCATGGAGCGCAATGATTTCAGCATGATTTGAAGAAGTTGCCACGAGCGTCTGCTTCTGAGAATGCCAAGATATAACAGTACCTCCGATCGCAAAGACGTATCGAGTCTGTGATCGGGTTTTATGTGGATCTGACAAATATCCTACATCTGCAAAACCAATCATTTGACCGTTTGAATTCTTAGGATAAAATAAACCTAAATAGTAGTCCCTTGAAGATAACAGAAGATATGTTTAATCCCATTCCAATGTCTTCGCGTAGGGGGACGAACTGAATCTTGCCAAAAGATTAACGGCAAATGATATATCAGGCCTTGTACAATTCGCAAGGTACATAATTGCTCCAATCGCACTCAAATATGGTACTTCAGGACCAAGTATCTCTTCATTTTCTTCATGTGGTCGAAATGGATCGCTTTCAACATTAAGTGATCTAACGATCATAGGAGTACTAAGAGGAGTTGCCTTATTCATGTTGAATCGTTTTAACATTCTTTTAGTGTATGTGGATTGATGGACAAATATACCCTTTCGAAGATGCTTAATTTGTAAGCCAAGACAATATTTTGTCTGACCGAGATCTTTCATCTCAAATTCCCCTTTTAAATAGGTTGATGCTTTCTGTATTTCCCCTTGAGTTCCTATTATGTTTAGATCATCAACAGACACCGCGATAATCACAAATCCGGATGTTGTTTTCTTGATGAAAACACATGGGCATAAATGATTATTCACATATCCTTTCTTTATTAAATGTTCACTGAGACGATTATACCACATGCGTCCAGATTGCTTTAACCCATATAATGATCTTTGCAATTTTATTGCACATAACTCTTTGGATTTGGAACTTAATGCTTCTGGCATTTTAAACCCATTAGGAATTCTCATATAGATATCAGTATCTAATGATCCATACAGATAAGCAATAACAACATCCATGAGACGCATCTCTAAATTTTCATCAGTCGCTAGACTCATTAAGAATCTAAATGTGATCGCATCCATAACGGGAGAATATGTTTCCTCATAATCAATCCCGGGTCTTTGAAAAAATCCTTGAGCCACAAGGCGAGCTTTATACCTCATAATCTCGTTTTTCTCGTTTCGTTTTCGAACGAAGACCCATTTGTATCCAACCAGTTTCACATCTTTGGGTGTGAGTGTAATAGGTCCGAATACATTTCGTTTATTAAGCTAACCAGGTTCGACTTGTATTGCATTTTTCCATTTCATCCAGTCATGTCTGTTTTGACATTCATATACAGATTTTGGTTCTGGATCTTCGTTTTCCTCATCAATTTCCTTTGACACAAGATATGAGAAAACGTCATCAACTACATTCATTTCATTTCGATTTCATATCTTTCTATTATGAATGTAGTTTATAGAAATATCATGATTCTCTTCAGGTTCATGTTGTTCTTCATCATCATTAGTCTCATGATTCGTCTCTTCCAAAATATTTTCTGCTATTTTGGGAGTATCGAGCTTTTCAGCTTCCTTTAGCTTTCTAGGATTTTTATCTTTAGAACCGATAGGTCTACCACGCTTCAAGCGTGTTCTAGACTCACGTGTATTATCTGCTCTTTCACGTTCATTTGGTATCTCAATACGAGCAGGAGCATTTGTAGCTGGTATATGTGATTTAGTTACCGTTTTGGTATCTGCAAATGCATCAGGTAGTTGATTTGCTATACTCTGCAAATGCATAATTCGTCAAACTTCGAGTTCTGACTGTTTTGTAGGAGGATCAAGATGTAACAGAGATGGTACACATCACTTTATATCATTTACTACTTGTTTATTTTCTCCCCCTAGAACCGGGAATGCTTTCTCATCGAAATGACAATCGGCAAATCGTGCCGTAAAGACGTCACCAGTCTGTGGTTCTAGGTATCGTATAATTTATAGAGAATCACAACCAATATATATTTCCAATCTTCTTTGTGGTCCCATCTTTGTGCGTTGTGGCGGTGCTACAGGCACATATACCGCACAACCGAAAATCTTTATATGAGAAATATTTGGTTCTCGACCAAAAGCTAATTGTAATGGGGAATATTTATGATATGCACTTGGTCTTATCCGAATTAGTGCTTCTACATGCAAAATGCATGTCCCCATACATAGGTTGGAAGTTTTGATCTCATGATCAATGGTCTTGCAATCAATTACAGACGTTTAATTAATGATTCAGCCAAACCATTTTGTGTATGAACATGAGCTACCGGATGTTCAACTTCAATTTCCGTTACCATACAATAATCATTAAAGGCTTGGGATGTGAATTCACCATCGTTGTCTAGTCTAACTCTCTTAATGGAGTAATCAAAGAAGTGAGCCCTCAGTTTGATTATCTGAGTTAGAAATCTCGCGAATGCCATATTTCGAAATGTGACCATCTGCTGGATGCGTCAATTAATACCATGAAATAGTGGAAAGGTTCACATGGTGGATGTATTAGTCCACAAATATCTCCTTGAATTCGTTCAAGAAACTTTGGTGATTCTTTATCAATTTTGGTTGGCGATGGCCTTATGATCAATTTTCCAAGAGAACATGCAGCATTTTCAGTGAATGACCATGTGAGTTCTCAATGATTTTTCGCATCATCGTAGTGCCTAGGTGACCGAGGCGATCATGCCACAATGTGAAATCTTCTGGATTTCTTTTAATCACAAGATGCGACTCGATTGCACTTGTATGAGTATAATGCAATCTTGAAGGAAGTTTTGGAAATTTTTCTAATATAAGCCTTTTTCTGAATTTATCGTAAGATATATACATATATTTTTTTCCACCCTCAGTTGCCGACTGAGTGTCATATCTTTGAAGGTATATGTCTTTGAAACTCAACAAATTCCTTTTAGAATTCGGAGAATATAAGGCATTATTTATGGAAAACTTGGTTCCATTAGGCAACGTAAAGTTGGCTTTACCAGTTCCTTCAATCATGTCTGCAGGACCTGATATTGTATTGACAATAAAGTTTGTCGGTTTTAGATTAGAGAAATAAATCTTTTGTCTCAAAATAGTGTGCGTTGTTCCACTATCTGGTATGCAAATTTCTCGAATTGTTTCCTCAGGTATTGTTCCATTCGTATTGTGATCCATTTCTGTAATTAAAATAAACATTAATAGAAAGTAATTTTTATTCATATAAGAGAAAACACACAATAATTATACATTAGTTTGTTGTTAAAACAATATTATTCTTCAAATAACGGAAAAGCATATTATTATACATGACATTTGTTGAGACTATTCAGCAGTCTCACTACAAGCATTTTAGTTATCTGCAAGGACGGTCACATCGATATCATCCTCAAAGTCCGAAGCGTCAAGGTGCGTTTCACCCTCAGAGTGTTCCATAAGGTTCACTTTCTTTCTTTTGCCTTTAATGGACTCTTGGTATAATTTACAAAGATGCAAAGGAGTTCGACACACTCGGGACCAATGTCCTTTTGATCCGCATCTGTAACAAATGCCTTCATGCTTCTGGGTGGCATTCCCTTCGGTTTCCTTTCCTTTGGAATTTTGTTCAGATCGAACCCATTTGAATGACCTCCGTCCTTGCGGATTATAAAATTTTCCACGTCCTCGATTAAATCGACCACCATGACCCCGATATGTTTGACTTCCTCTCTCTGGATTTTGTACATCCATTTTCTCCACATTTTTCACAACCATTGCTATCACTTCAGGGATTGCTTTGGTTCCTGCAGGCCGAGCATTGTGGTTTTTAATGAGAAGTTCATTATCCTTCTCCGCTATCATGAGCGCTACAATCAGCTCGGAAAACCTTATGTCCCTGCAGTTCATGTATTGTTGTGCAAGAACACAGTGCTCCTTGTGTAAAGTAAGGTAAGTCTTGTTGAGCATTTCTTCTTCGCTCACATGATTACCACAATATTCTAATTGAGCCACAATTCTTAACATGGCAGAATTATATTGTTTTACCTTATCAAAATCCAGGAACCTCAAGTTTGCCCATTCGTCGAGGCATGTGGGAAAGTTATTTCTCTTTGGTTGTCAAACCTTTCTTCTAGAGCTTTCCACAACTCTACAGGGTCTTTTATATTCGCATAATCATGCGTCAAGTTTTCATCTAGATGTTTTCTCAGAAAAATTATCGCCCTTGCCTTTTCATGGCAGGCGATTCATTTTCCTCTCTTATAGTATCCAGTAAATTCTGCGAATCTAGATGAAGTTCAACATCAGTGGTCCATGCTATGTAGTTTGCTCCAGTGATTTGGAGAGCTGAGATCTTAAGTTTCTCAATATTTGCCATTTATTTTAGAAGAAACCGTTTACATTAATATTTAGAGGAATTACAGCAAACACTATTGCATAAACAATTAAAGCAACATTTATGGTAAATTCTTCGGGAGAAAATTCTCCGACGAAAAGACAATAAATAGAACATAAAATTACACATATTGATAAAATCAACAACAAACGAAACATTTTTCTTTTAAACTAAAAACAAAATGATTTTCTTATTAAAAATGTTTGAGAGAATATAAAATGTTTGATTGATTTGAAAGAGTGAAATATGAGTGTATTTATAGATTGAAAATACTGTTCATAGCCGTTTGAAAAGTAAAAATAATTTGAATTTTTTTTTTGTGACCGTTGGTGATAAAAGATTAAAACAAAAATTAATCTGAAAACTTTAATGAGCAGTCAGATAAAATTTTTACCAATTCAGATTTTATGTACAGGTGACTAAACCTCCTTGTATAATAATCCATGTTCTAAAAAGCGGGCGTGGAGGTCATTTAGTCGCCGGAAAACTGCTCGGCGGACCAGAGCCGCCGCGATTTCACCATAGGCGGCCATAAAATCGGAAATCACGAAAAACTTATTTTTTTGTTCATTATAAGACTCAAATCAAATGTCATGTTGTAGATCTACAATATTTGTATGCAAAAATATTTAAAAAATGGAAGAAAATGATGCATAAATCGGAAAAAATCAGATGCGGCCATGATTTAGGGTTGCAGATTCATATCAAAAAGGAAGAAAGATGAAGCGGAAATTACTAATATACCCTTTATTTAAGTTTAAATGAAAAATGTCCGAAAAATACTTGGCTGCCAGTTCGAACTCGCCATCTTTTATGTACAAAAACGGTCTCAACCACTGCACCACGCGGTTATTGATGACACAATGCATCATAAATTTTATATAAACCTAATACTAGTTTTAATAGTCATAAAATTAATCTCCGCTTAATCCCCGTTTAATCCTCGATTAACCGATTAGTCGCTAGGCCTACCTCGACCGCCCGATTAACGCCTAGCGAGATTTTGAACATGGATAATAACCATAATATAAAAAAATATTTAACGGTGAAATTGTGGTGACGGAGTCATCCACATATAAGCAGTAAATAAAATATGTGGTGGCTAAGCCATCCACGAACAGAAATAAATTACTAAAGCAGTCAATAAATTATTAGGCGGCTAAATCGACCATTAACAAATAAATAATTAAAGCAGTAAATAAATAACCAGGCGGCTGAGCGGCCATTAACAAATCTAATATATAATAGGAGAGTTTTCTCTCCTCTTAAATTGTCCACATCATCATTTTAAAGCATCCACATCATCAAGAAAGAGTAGTTACATTGAAACTAAATTTAATGATTCAATAAACTTTTCATTCTTCTGTTTATTATCTTCTATTAATACCACACAACAAAAATTTCGAAAAATGAAATTAAAAAATACAATACAGAAAATAAATAGATATTAGTAGAATTAAAATAGAAATTTTGAATATATATTATATAAATTCTTCTAACTTTAATTGAATATATCAAATTAAATTTATATTTAACAGAAAATTATTTTTCTCTCCATCTAAAATCTCTACGTAAAAAAATTTAAATATATTCAATAATTTTCACTTAATTCATGTCTATTTATATTTATTGTTGCTTTTAATAAGTATCAATTAAAAAAAAAATCCATTTATATCTTATTTATAATTAAGATTTTTCGATTTTCTTGTTCTGACATGTGTATTAGTTATTGTTTTTGCTTTTGTATGAGTTTGACATGTTTATGTGAAATATTAATGGGAGAAATCAATTTTCTTGTTTGATTAGCCTTTAGCTCATATGTGTAGACTTCGTATGAAGTCTGCTTCGCAATATACGATCGCTAATGTGTTTTTATATGTTTTTTTTTAGATGGTTCAGTTACCTGTTGTTTATGGAGAATGGGTTATGGAAGATAGGTCGTAGCAATTTGTGGTGGATAATCGGAGAGGAGGAAGAATGTTCTTTTTGAGTGATGGTTGTACACATGGTGAACTTGTTGAAATGGCATAAGACGATTATATGCTAGACAAGCAAACGGAGTCTGTGGAGTTAACTTATTCATTACCGGAATCAATGTTGCAACATATGGCTCCGGATACACCTCCTATGCATGTCACAAATGATAGACAAGTTCGTAATTTGATCGAGTTATGTAGAACGCATATTTTACGTCTTTGTGTCTCGAGTGGGTTCGAGATGGATAATGGCAATAATGACAATGTGGATGGACTTGCGGACGGTGATTGTGATGAATATGCATATGAAGATATAGACAAAGATGCAGACGAATATAAGGATGAAGATGCGAAAGAAGATGAGGATGGTGATGTTATTCGTAATTTGGATGATGATTTGAACGGAGATGATGGTATTGAAGCTATTGATGGTGTCGATGATGATTATAGTGAGTATGGAAAAGTAAAAGATGAGGATGAAGAAGATATCTCATTTGATTTCGTAGGTGCTAAGGCGCGTTGTGTTGGTGAATGAGGAATAGCAAAAATGGCATGGTCCAACAATATATTTATCAAACAGAGTTTTGCTAGCAAGGACGAGCTAGTGTCAGAATTGCGATTGACGGCGGTGATGTTAAAATTTTCATTCAAAGTATATAAGTCTACGAAAAGTCTTTTTGTGGCAACATATCGTGTGAAAGGATGCGGGTGGAAGCTTAGAGCGGGTGTAAAGAATGAAGCGAATAGGTTTTGGGTGACAAAGTATGTGAAAAGTCATACATGTTCAATGGCGGACCGAGTATCTCACCGTAGACATTGTACTCCGAAATACATTGGTAGGTTATTTATAGAGCGTGTTGGAATACTCGTTGGAATTACGCCGCAACATATCAAAGATTCAATGAAGGTGATGTTTGGTATGAATCTGGATTATACCACTTCATACAGAGCATTGATATATGCCCAAAAATTTGTGAGGGGAACAGCCGAACATGGATATGAGAATCTGCCATCTTATTTGCATATACTCCAGAAAGCCAATCTGGGAACAGTGACCGGTCTTGAACTCGATGTTGATAATAGATTTAAATATCTATTTATAGCGTTTGGAGCCTCCATAGCTGATTTTCAGTATCTCAGACGAGTTATTGTTGTGGATGGAACTCATTTAAGTGGGAAGTACGAAGGGGTTATGTTAGTGGCAGCCGCACAAGACGGTAATTTTCAGATATTTCCTTTGGCATTTGGAATTGTCGATAGTGAGAATGATGCTTCATGGGAATGGTTTTTCACCAAATTGCGCGGTTGTATCTCGGATCAATACCCTTTGGTGATAGTTTCTGACAGGCACGTGTCCATTAAGAAGGCGTGCGACACAATTTTCCCTTGGGCAACACGAGGTATATGTTATTATCATCTTCAGTGTAACATTGTCATGAAATTTAAGGGGAAACATCTCATGTACTTGGTAAAAGGCGCTGCGTATGCGTATACGCTTGACGATTATGACCGATACATGGACGCGATACGCAGTGTAAAGCCCGAACTTGCGACATACTTGGAGGAGGCGGATCCAAAGCTATGGTCACGAGTTCACTTCGAGGGAGATAAATACAACATAAAAACGAGCAACATTGCCGAATCTATCAATGCCGCACTTAAGGTAGCTCGAGGATTTCCCATATCATTCCTTTTGGAATTTATCCGAGAGAAGCTAGGAAGGTGGTTTTGTAAAAGGCGAGAAGATGCTTTGAGTCTAACAACACGCCATAGTCGGGGAGTTGAATACTTGTTGACGATTCGTGACCATTACGCGTCTACGATGACGGTGGAAAGCATTGATAATTGGCAATTCTATGTGAAGGGAGGAACACGGGATTGTATTGTTGATTTGCGAAATAAAAAGTGTGCATGTGGTGTCTTTGATATTGAGAAGATACCTTGCTCACATGCTATTGCGGCTACGATAGCGACTGCTCAAGATGTGTCTACGGGCGTTTGCCCGTCCTACGCGAAGGACTGTTTGTATGCGGCATACTCGGAAAACATTTATCCCAAAAATGACGCCTTAAAAGGTCCTGAAACAGTACCATGTCTGCCTCCTTACATTAAGCCTCGTCCTGGTAGGAAGAAGAAGTCGATGTGGCAAACTTGGCTAGAAATCGCAAGGATGAAAGGCACAAAACCGCGGAAGATTCACAATCAATACAATTGTTCTAAATGCAAACAAGCAGGCCATACTCGACCAAAATGTGTAAGTTAATCTCATCTTGCAATTAGTACTATCTCCTTTTTATTGTAAGTCATGCGATTGACAGCGGTTAATCATGTTATAACATGTTTGTCTTGCTTATTACAAGCTTTTGTTCAACATTTCTTGTCTTGTTTGAACATGGTATTATATAAATGTCTGATTTTTCTTGTCTCCTTTTTTTAGTGTAAATCATACACTTGTATCGTTCCATAAAATATAAGATGACGTAGGAAACAAAGGAAGGAAGCAAAAGAGCAAAAAGTGGTTGAGAATCAGAGTTACATCATTAGCCGTACAAAATAAAGGACAAAATCCGAGTTACATCCCGCAATAGTAGCCAAAAAATAAAGGATATGAGTTTTTCTTACATCTACAAAATATATGCAAGAATCCTAAAAGTTAAGCGGGATTACAAAAGCATATAACTTGGTGGACGACGTATTAGTGATATAGGTCCAACAAGTTAAAGGTGCGTGATTCTGTACCACATATGTTAGTCTCGTCGAATATCTCAGCCGCAAGCTTCTCCCTAATAGCAAAGATGTTGGCATCACACAAGATCGAAGTAAATGGAATGCCGAGAGCATGACATTCAATATACTTCAAACAATACACTCCACAATCCCCACTTTACACGTTTTGTGGTACTCTTTTAATCCGCTCATGCGTGAATGGATCATATGGATACTTGTGTCTTTCCTTTGCTTGACATGCCTCACGAAGTAGATAAGGAAACATGACGGCTATAGGCTTCACTACCTTGGAAATGACCACATCACTTGCGTGAGACACAATACTGTCCCAGACAACAATGTGTCTCTTTGGAATTGAAATCCACAGAGCCACCCAATGATCACTACTTATGTGTAATGGGAAGTATATATCACCCACTTCAACCCCCCATATCTTGTTTGTTCTGCAATAACCTGGTTCTGCACCAGCAGGTAAGAGTTTACCAGAACCGTCTTCATTTGCAGGAAAATCAACAAAGTCCTTGTGCTTGGCAGTCCATATCGTGCCTAAAAGAGTATCAACGAAACAAAATTTTTCACTCCTAAACCACTCTGGATGTTTCGAAAACCGAAGCCTCAATAGATTTATCCCAGCATCCATGTGCTGCATCAATAAAACAAAACAAAATGGTTATAATAAGAATGGACTGGAATAGAAGTCTGCATTTGAAGTCTGCATTTGAAGTATGCAATAGAAGTCGGCAATAGAAGTCGGCAAAAAAGTCTGCAATAGAAGTCTGCAATAGAAGTCAACAATAGAAGTCGGCAATACCGTGTCTTTTAGCCATTCTGTCGGTGTTCGTAGACACCAAAACCACTCTGGAGAACTGTGTTTCACTAGCTTCGGGTAATCCTTGTATACCATTAAAATGCAGTTTATTATTAATTAGAGAATACATAATATGATAAAGCTTACTTACAAGAAGTTGTCCTTTACTTACGGATCAAGTTTCAGCAAATCGTCTAGCACCTTCACCTTTTGCGTATCAACGGGAGCAAAATGATCACATCCTTGTCCTTTTGGAATGACAACCTTAGCGGTTATATTTCCTATAAAAGGAGAAACCTGTGACGGAGCAAGCTTCCTAAGCCTTTCACTCTTTGCCCGTGCCAAAAGCAAGACCACCTTTTTCCGCTCGTTTTGTTTCAGTTTTTGAGCCGAATCATAATCTGTAGGTGGTTTTATTTTGTCAACAATCATAACACTTGGCTCGGCCCTATTGACACTCTCACTTTGAGCTTCGTGACTGTTTGTTTCCATGTTCACAAACTTCCTCTGCAATTTTGGAGTATCAAATTAAACATTGTACTAAATGAAAACATATTATGCAAACCAAAGTATACTTAACATAGAGAAACCAAACACATAACCAAGGTTCAAACACGAAATGTGAAAATTATATAACGAGTGTACTTTGAACATAAACTTAAACGCAAATACTTCAAATAACATGAAACAGATTAGACTACTACTTCTTTCCTGCTTTAGCCCTTTGGTTTAGCCTTTGGCTTTTTCGATCTTTAGCCTTTTGGTTTTTGGGAGAGGATTTGGTACTAACCCCAACATCAGGAACATCAGGAAGGGTGTTGTCCTCATCATCATCGTCGTCTTTGTCCTTAGCTGGAGCTCGTGGAGACCCTATGGACCGTTCAACAGCTACTACCTTATCAGAAAGGACTTTGATCTTCTGTTCACAGCTACTAAAACCATTTGTTATCTTCGTTGACAACTCTGTAAAGCAAAGATCAAAGTGTGATTGTAGTCTCTGTATCAATGACACCGGATCCTCATCCCCACTCCAAGAAGTAGATGCACGAGACCTCTTTCGGCTTTCTCCGTCCGAGTGAAGGCTGAGGTTTTCAGACTTTGCATTACCTGTTTCACACTTCACATTATTGGAGACCTAACCAGATATCAGAAAATAAGAGAATAAGGCTGCTTTTGTTGTCCACAGTACCTGTTTCAATCTTCACATTATTGGAGAGCTTAATACCCTTGGTTGACCAGTGAGATTTGGTCCACTTCCAGCCTCCAGCACCATACTTGACTTTCAAAATGTTGACAATCTTCACATCTTCTTCATCATCATCCCACAATGGGAACATTTCATCGACAATATCCTTTTAAACAAAGTTGTTTACACGGGCCTACAAAAGATAGAACATGTAGAGTTAAACCATTTACAATAATTGGAAATTAGAGCATAATTTAAACAAAATTAGGAAAAGTACCTGTTTTAGCATATTTGTTTTGACATTTTTTCGTCCTCTGGATCCTTTGAACGCAAGCAGCAGTGGAGTTGGGTTATTTGGAAAGGGCTCACCAAATTCAGATGCATAATCCGGTAGGGCAAAGTACACACACACTTGGAGAACTTGTACAAACCCTTTCCATCAAATACGTCTTCGTCAAGTCTTTATCCTTGATAGACTCGATAAGGTTCTTGAAAGCGACTCTTCCCCACGGGTATTCCTCAAAAACTTCTAAATCCATCACTAGCCTAGCCAAGTTAACCCGTGTGGGTGTTGTACCTTTCCGTGCTTCAATGTAACTAGCATAGATGGCTAGATATCCCAACCTCATGGGCTCCTCCCGAGTCCATGATTTACATAAACTACACGCTGCTGTTAACTCATCAGTACTTGGACCCATCTCGATACCCACACCAAGAAGCTCCCAAAATTCTTTCATCTCGTCCGTAACCTCTACCTCCGGGGTTTCCAGATTCGCAACATACTCACAGTTGAGACCGGTTAGATATTCAAACACATACAACGAAAACCTCAACGGGTTTACACCAATGAGACTCCATATCTCATACGGCTTCTTGCACTCTAGCTGAAAACTTAGTATATGATGTACCAACCTCGATGCCCAAGCAAAATCCAGAGCGTGGAACTTTAGAAACACACCCAATCTCGAGTTCATAAGCTCTGCCCATTCACCTTCTTCTAGTGATTCGGCTAGAGCGTTAAAAAGCTTTGCATCACCACTATAGTAGCCTATGCTTTTAGTCGGACAGGGCTCATCGCCTTTCGTAAAAAATCTTAACGGGAATTCTGGCATAGTCATTATCGGAAAGGACTTCTACACAACCAATCTGCGCATCAAATTATTAAAGAATTAAAGTCTGCAAAAGAAGTATGCACATGAATTCATTGGAACAAGTCTGACAGTGAAGTCTATCTGAGAAGTCTATTGCTGAAGTTTACGAGTGAATCCTGTAAAAAGAAAATACAGATCCAAACTGAGAAAATCGGCTACGAAATCCAAAAAAATACAGTCAAACTGAGAAGGTTTCCGAAAATACAGAGAGATGAAGAAAAACATAAAGGAAACAAACTTTCACAACTACGAACATGTTCAAAATTCGGAGTGTTTCTCGAATTCGGAGGGAGTGAGATCTGCAGCTCGAAACCGGAGTGATAGAAACGAGCAGATCTGGGAAATCAGATGGCGACGAGAACCAGATCTGAAAAGTAAAAGAGGAAGAGGCATTACCGGCGGAGGAAACAAGGGAAAACGGTGGAAGACGAAGGAAGAGGAAGAGGAGTTATCGTTTAGAATCAGCGGAGACGACAGAGACAACAGAGACGACGGAGACGGCGGAGATGGCGGATGGTGATGCCGACAATGGCGATAATGGAGGACAAGGGTTTCGGCGGCGTGAGTTGACGCCATTTGAGAGAGAGAGAGAGAGAGAGAGAGAGAGTGTCGAGTTTTTTTATTTACAAATTTAGGGTTTTTTCAGTAAGTTTCGTTTATATATGGAGGTAAAAACATTCGGTTAGGTTAATAGTCTTTGGTTTAACAGACTTCACTTTCGGTTAGGTTAATAATTTATGGTTTAACAGACTTTGTTTGAAGTCTGCTAACCCCTAAACTCTCCCCGAAACCCTAAACGCTATGTAGACTTCACCTGAAGTCTCTAAATTGGAACAGACTTCACCCGAAGTCTGCTACCCAAAAACCTAAATCGAATATTTTCAATGGATTATTTAAAATCCTAAATAAAAACTTATATCAAACATTCAAAAAAGTTTAATATATTCATAATTTAACACTTTTATGCAAATTTAACATTTTAAATAAAAAATTTATAAACCCTAAATCTAACCCTAAATGTAAAAACATGTTTCCAACTTATAATATCAAACCATTACCCATATTTCGGACTCGTAACTCGGAGACATACGCAAAATCACATACATAACTCAAAATTTAACATCATCTTATAGTTAACTCAACTTTGAAAATCAAATCCCACACAATAATCTCTACAAAGTTGTTTACTCTAAACCCTAAACCATAAATACGAATCCCTAAACCTAGACCATTACTACCATAAACTCATGAAACTTATAAATATCAAACAACAATAACTACCAACATGTGACCACATCAATATCTAAACATATGGTTATGGACAAGCTTATTTGATATCTCATGTCTTTTTTAGTATTATTTCATTATTAGCATGTATTTCATTTATAATATAATTTTTCTTTGTTGGTTTAATTTGATTCAATTTTATGAAATTTTAATTTTTAGACTTCACAATTGTTTATAGTTTGATTATGAATATAATTTTTTAATCAAATTAATTTTTGTTAATTTATAAATTTAAATATTATATGTAATTATGTAGTAGACTTCTTCTGAAGTCTAAAAAGTGCAGATTAGACTTCCTGTGGAGTCTACGAGTTCGACTTCTAACTAAAGTTTACAGAGCAGACTTCTCTATTACGTTGCAGACTTCTCGAGGGTTAAAACAGTAATTGTGTGCTGCATTTTTTTGTTTGGTCATAAAGGGTGTAGTTATAATTACACTACCCCTTTGGGTTACTTTTGCCAAATATGAGATAAGTGGTGTACATTTTTATTTAAAATGAATTTTTAAGTCATTTTTAGCAAAACCACCCATATATATAACACAAAATAATGAAAACGAGTAACAAAACGAAATTTAGAAATACAATACAAAGAAAATGAATAAAAATTAGAAAAATTAAAATAGAAATTTTGAATATAAGAATCATATATATAATTACATAAATTTTCCCAACTTTAATTGAATGTACTTAATTGAATTTTAAAATAAAATGATATATTGTCACATCGTTTAAGTAAACTTTTATATTTTTGTTTAAGTTCTTGATTTATGAATTCAAGACAAATAATTTTTTTAAAGTTTCTTAACCCGACTATAATTTTATTTGGTTTTTTTTTAAAAAATTTTATTTGGTTCGGTCGTATTAGGATTCTTTAGTACAATTCATCTTGATTTCACAACAAAAACTTAATGAATTAGTCGGATTTACTTTCAATACTCTTGAAAATCTTTATTGTATTTTTCAGTTAATCAATATTTTTAATCTAAATTTTTTGCTAAAATCTAATAAAATGATAAATTAACTACATAGATAAGAATAACAAAAAAATGTAAAAAAAAATTACATAAGAAAATGATTTATTTTCCAAAGATCAAAACTATATAAACTCATGAGACAGAGATAAAGGAAAAAAAGAAATGATAAGTAATCATACTATAGAGAGAGATTGAAAAATAATTGATAATTTTTATTTTTAAAATCTTAATCGGTTATTTAGATAACATGATTTATACAATGGCCAAATATATGTAGATAAAAAAGTTTTAAATAAATATATTTTAAATAGTAACTATAGATATCGAATTGATTGAGAATATGCAGTATAAATAAGAGAAGTAATTCATCTTATTTCAAATCAAATATTATTTTGAATCATTTTGTATCTACAAAGAATTGGTTGTTTTGTCAAAAATAAATATTAAACTACTAAATAAATCAAAAATTATATCATTAAGTGATGGACGGTTTCAATCATATCTTGCCATAGGCGGACCGGCTTGGCTCCATGATCGTATCTCTCAAGAGGCTATTTTTAACATCTTTTTTACCCTTCTTTTGGGCGTATGATGTTTGTCGGTCCTATTTTTTGAATTTTGTTATGAACTCTCTTGATATGGTCAAGCATTTTAATAAAAACTCCAGACATTTAAAAAAACAAAAGACTCGCGCTTTCGCGCGAATCATATTCTAGTATATAAATAATTATGGTGCATGAAACAACCACTGTAAAATAGTATATTATTATAAAGGCGATAACCCGCCCACTATAGCGTATTATAAGTATACATATAAAAGTTAAAATTTTAGAGTGATCGTGCTGATAACGTGTTATAAAAAGTGTTTGAGACTTTATCATTACAATAAATATAATAAAAGACGACAATTTTATACCCGGTAAAGAACGGGATACTGAAAAAGAGAGAAGCGAGATAGAGAGTTTATTATTACTCCTTTTATCAGAATGAATTGTGTGTTTTCAATTGAACAAAAAACGTTTGTATTTATAGAGTTAAAAGATGAAGTTACTGTGCGCGCATAGTGATGGTGGGCTCCACTCAATTGATTTATTACCGTCGTTATTGACACGTAATTCTGCTTCTAGATGAGTTGCATATCTTTTTGACTTTTGTAACATACATAATATTATGAAAATAGTTTGATCATATATAGGAGCATTACATAACTAGTTTATTGTGTAATTTGGTATTTTATGAATTAGTTTGTGTGTTTCTTATTAATATTTATAGGTAATATTAAATTATAATGTAAAGTTTTATTAATTAATATTGGTTGTAATATTTATCTGGGAAAATTTCAAAAATACTTTTTTTATGACGTCCCTTTTCAAAAATATACCTTGTCAATTTTCAAAAATAATTTTTTAATAAATATTTTATACAATTTTATAAGATATTTTATAAAAATGTCGATTTTTTTAAATATTCATAATAAGGTAGTTATGATAATAAAAAAATGTTTTATAAACATTTATAAATATGTTTATAAACATTTAAATTATTTTTAATGTTAAAACATAATTCATAAATATTTATAAATGATTATAAATATTTTTAAAATTTTAAAAGATTTATAAGAGATATTATAATACTGTATAAAAGATTTTAAATTTTGTACATGTTTGTAGTTATTTATAAACGATTTTAATTAATCAATGTTGAGGATTATAATGCAAAATAGAAATTATTCTGAATTGGATTATATCTCTTAAACTTCAAATATGAAGTTTTGCAAACTTTAAAAATGGAGTTTGCATCGGAGATGCCTTAACTTCTTTTTAATGAAATTTAAAACTGTGTGATGTGTGCACTGAATATCAAATTAAAAAGCGAGGCATGGGATCGAGAATGAAGTCTGAAATAACATTTATTCGGCGTCTTCTCATTACTTGATGATCTTACTTCAAACTGTCCGAAGCCAAAACAGATTCCATTCTTGTACCAGATGTTACTGTCCGAAGTCGTCACCCAGAAAGCTTGTGTAGGCTCCTTAGACTTGTTTCTTTCCTTTGGTTTTCGTCTTCTTAGATGCTTCGCCTTTCCGCAGTGTGCTGTCATTATTGAACAATTTGAGCTTAAAAATCAGAATGGTACAAACAAACTAAACTTGAATGTGTATTGGGCGTTCGACAAAGTGGGCATTCTTGCTTCTCATTGCACCATTCCATAATGCAGCTCCTGCACATGACAGATTACTCTTTCAACATGAGCACAATGTTTCAGAGTCCATTGTTGATACAAGGTTCACATCTTAAACCAAGCAGTTTGAACCGATGGATATCAAGGCATATTGAATGTATTCGGATTTTGAAACCTGCAACTATTTATTAAGGTTTGGAAGTAACGCATTGTAAACTCATTCGAGATAATCCCCAGGACATAAATGCAATTACGGAAGAGGAAGTTTTATTACCAACAAAATACATGACCGCAAGGAGTGGCTGTTGGGTGCTGACGATTGCTTAAGCAGAGAGTGCATTTCCCTACTGCCTGCAACCACATGTACATAACAAGGTAAACATCCAACATCACAAGTGGTAACAAATTAATTTACATCAAAATGAGAGAAAAATAAACCCCCCTGGATTTTTAAATTTAGAAAAGCAACAGAACAGTCCAAAATAGGATTAATATATAACCTCGTCTCACCAGAATAAACAACTTTAGGACCAGTTGAGTGGCCATCTACTCTATCAGATATCATGAGACTAAACCACTACTTTTGTTTTTCTTAACAACATTGACAAAATAAAAATTTGCAAGGACAGAGATTTTGCTAAGAGTTTTGTGCCCCTCTTCCAAGTAATTACTTTTTTCCAACAATGATCAGTATTTAAGATAATAGCCATTTCAAAGTAATAGAGGTTTCTAAGTTGTTTATAAATATTGTACCTCCAGTGTTGAAGTGGAATCGGAGGTGGACCAGATTCCCTTTTCAGCTTCTGAAGTTATCAAATTTCCCTCTTCGTTTAAAACAGGTAACCCTCTCCCTGCAAGACAATACCAAAACTATACTATTGTAAGGTGAAATACCGCGATGCATAACAAGCTAAATATTTCAGCCTATGTTGGCATCTTCTCTCACATTCCTTTCCATAGAACTTTTACTGTGGAGCCAATTTAGACCATAACTAAATGAAATTTTTATAATGACAATCTAATGTCAAAATCCTCCATGAATATCCTTTTATGGTGGGAAATACCCTGAAAATCTACGAAATTGTAGATCATTAACATTCATAATCTAGGACGTGAAAGCCAGACCTCCTGAAGTTTGATAAGATCCAATAGACGCCTGCTGAACTGAGCTTGTAATCGATGATAAATTACTCCGACGCAAGGCCTCAGCAGCAAGGATGCACAATTGGATTAGAAGGAAAACCCCGAGAATTTGGTATCTGCTCAACAAGACTTAAGGGAGTTCAGTTACTCTGTAAAAGCCAACAAGTTACAGGTGGAAGACGACACAAAAATCATTACCTAGGTCTCTGATTCATTTGCTTTCCTATGAAAACATAACGAACCCCGGATGCACGTTTCGATATATGATAATACAGACCTGAAAGAAATGAAGATTACTAGAACAGAACATTATAAAAACAGTCTGCACTACATGTGTTATATATTTCTAACAAATTTTCACCTTCAAAGTAGAAGAGCATCAAATTGGCACGGAGAACGAGTTGTAAGACTTCACGGGCAACAGGGAGAACCTGAAAAGACACTCTTTGAACAAAATATTCGCTAGGCAGTAAACAAATGAAAAATGAGAATTAAATATGAGGGGTATACATTACCACAGGCCATCTTTGAATAGCTCGGTGCCACAATCTTTTAAGTCTGTCTTTTAACCGAGACACTGCAGAAGCTGAAGTTTCCATTTGAGATGAAGAAGTAAGATCCATCATCCTTGGTGACTGGAAGTGAATACCACTCTCCAAGGGACTATCACCAAAAAACTCATCAGACTGAGACTCATCAAAGGTGACTGCGTGCGTGGCAGCTCTAGAGCTGTAAACAAGTACGTTACACCATTCTATTAGAGATATTAAACCGCCCAAGATTCAAATCTTCCATTGTACACAAGAATAAGAAAGGCGATGAAACCTTAATCTCTCTGCGATATAGGGAACTGCAGTTTGGTACAATATGAACAAAGCACGTCTAGCTGGTGTAGGAGAGAGTCCATAAGGTCCTGCAACCTAAATTAGATCGTTTTTCCATCAGAAAAGACCAATCTTGCCACCGAGAACTTCCAAAGAAAATAGTAAATGCAAGAACATAAAACCTGTATAATGTCACAGTATTCCTCTCCTAAAGTTTGCTGGCCCGAGCCTGTCGTGAGAACAAAGTAAAGCATCTGTCCGAGAAGCTTCATCTGCCCAAAAGAGAAGAAGAAGAAAACGTCACAAGCTGTAATCCAAGGAAACTGTCCTTCCTGTAAGCCTATGTGCAGCTCATACCTCCTTCTGGTAAGCTAGAGCGACTCTTGTACCTGACAGAAGAAGCCGAGAGTGATCAAAAATTTGGATAAATCAATCAAATTCGGATGTGAAATTTGTACCGAAAAGGTGTCGGAAGGCATCGCGGCAAGCGTCGTGGATGAAAGAGGCGTACTGATCGTCTTTCTCGGCTGCTCTCATAATCTCCGGCTGAGCTGCGAGAGGGAATCGCCTGATTCCGCCGCTCGAAACTGGTTCATCCGAATCAGCATCACTCCTAAGCCTCATCTCTCCCTCACCACCGCTTTTCCATGGACTGCCGATGCTCTTTATCGATGACTTTAGGGAACCAGTAAACCCGGTTTATTCGGGTTTTGGTTTTCTCAACTCATGGAGATTTTTTTTTTTTTTTTTTTTCAACCATACATATAAAGAAGAAAATCGCATAAACAAACCTATGGCACGCATTTACATTTTAAATCTCCAAAATTTATTAATAGTATTTTAAACCTCTAACCTGACATTATTCACAATATAAACCATCAACATGATATTTTTGTACGCGCCGCCAAAATTTTAATCGGAATAATAAACACTGTTAACAGAATAGTAACCCGTTTAAAATCAGTTAACTCAATTTTATTGTAAAAAAGGTAAATTGCATAAAAAAAACTTTTAAAGTGGTGACTACTAACACTTTAAACCTCCAAAATTTGACACTCACACTTTAAATCTTCAAGGTGACAATTTTAACTAAATAAACCTCTAATGTACGTTTTTTATTTGCGCCGACATTTTACAATAGTTAACTACGACAACATAATTTAATTTATGATTATTTAATTGTACACGTGTCATTTTATTAATTAAAATAGAATTTATATATTATAATTAATAAATCATTAAAACTATTAAAAAAAAAAGGAAGAAAAAAGAAGCTTTCCTCTAATCTTCATCTTCTTCTTTAATTTTTTTTTCTTATCTAGCAATCTGACATAAACACCGTTCGTTCTTCTTCATCCTTCTTCTATGGATTTCGATTTCAAATTTTATTTATGTTGATGATCGAAATTTTATCTTCAATATTGAATTTATGTTTTGTTGTTAATGTCAATAACACTGTTATGTTAGTATGTTAATTCTTTCAAAAATTCAATTTATCGATTCCCTTTCTTATAAACCCTCGCCGTCATCCTCCGTCACCGTCGCCTCCAATCCGTTCTCGATTCCTCAACCCTAGATCCTCTCCACCCACCATAATCCGGGTCATGATTTTTGAAGAATCGGAGCAATAAATGATCTCCGATTGAAGAAGATCTGAAGAGATCTGAGAAAAGAGGAAGAGCGGAGAAAGAAGAAGAAGAACATTGTTTTTTTCTTCTTTTTCCTTGTTTTTCTTTTCCTTTTTTTGTTTTAATCATTTATTAATTATAATATATAAAAATAATATATAAATTCTATTTTAATTGATAAAATGACACGTGTATAATAAATAATTATAAATTAAAATTATGTTGCCGGAGTTAACTATTCCGCTCCGTAAAATGTCGGCGCAAATAAAAAACGTAATTTAAAGGTTTATTTAGTTAAAGTTGTCACCTTGAAGGTTTAAAGTGTGAGTGTTAAACTTTGGAGGTTTAAAGTGCTCGTAGTCACCACTTTGAAAGTTTTTAATGCAATTTTCCCTTTTTAAAGTAAAACGGAGTTCACTGATTTTAAACGGAGTTATTTTTCTGTTAACATCTTTTACTATTCCATTTAAATTTTTGGCGGGCGCGTAGGAAAGTGTCACGTTGGTGGTTTATATTGTGAATAATGTCATGTTGGAGGTTTAAAGTACTAGTGATAAAACTTTGGAGGTTTAAAGTGTCAGTGCGTGCCACCTTGAAGGTTTTTTTATGCGATTTTCCGTAAATAAAGATGAAAGATTACAAAGAAATCCAAGTGATTACATAGCTCTTGTTACATTGACGGGCAAATCTAGCTATTCTATCAACATGAGCAAGGAACTTACGAGATACATATTTAAACACATATTGGTTCAAGGCTGATGGCAAAAGTATGTCCTTAATATATGTGATAAGTGAAGCATCACACTTAAGATGCTTTGCATTCGAGGTAGTAGCAAGGCGTAACAGAGCATATAAGTTTTGAGCATCACCTTTAAACTCAACTGCTTTGTATCCCAATTTGCAAAGCTCATAGATAGCCATTCGCAAAGCTACTACTTCGGCTTCAAGCGGAGAAGATATAGCTGCTATTGATGAGGAAGCCTTGATGATTTGTTTTCCAGAAAGATAGAGAGACCATGCAACGCCTGCTTGGTCAGATGGGGAGATCCAAGAGGCATCTACAAAACATTCAAACAAGGGATGTTATTGGAGAACTGTATCATTGGAAGGAGTATCAAGTGCAGGAGAGACTAAATCTGCAGGTTTCAGCTGGCTCTCTCCTTGTTGGTTTAAAGTGACTGCCTCCTCCCAAAGCTTCCATTCTAAAATGGCTTTATTTAGAACAGAAGGAATATGTTCTCTTTGATTATGAAACAAAAGATTATTCCTCATCTTCCAGATTTCCCAGAGTAAAAATGGAAACAGTTTGAACCGAGTGATCCTTAATTGATTAATCTTGCAGGAATCCCATTGCCCTGTACCAGGGATAAGAAAATCATTAACTGTGAGAGTCAGATGGGTAATGGCTCCAGGTCCGGGGCCGGTGAATGTCTAGCAGAATTCAACCAATTATCTTGCCATATACGAATATCATCTCCTTTCCCCATTACCCAATTTACACCCTATTTTAACAATTGTTGGCCATGGAGTATACTTTCCACGCATAACTACTTTGCCTATGCTTCTTAGCTTCAAGAAAACTAGCTTTCCGATAGTATTTAGCTCTATAGACTTGAGCTAAGAGAGAGTAAGGGTGTTTAAGAAGTCTCCAACCTTATTTTGCAATCAAAGAAATATTGAAATCCCAAAGATCTCTTATTCCCAATCCGCCTGCTTGCTTAGATTGTGCAACTTTTTCCCAAGCTATCCACGCTATTTTATCCCTGTGAGGATCTGCAGACCACCAAAATTTCCGGATAGTTTGCGTGATTTTTTCTACCAGCTTATATGGTAAGAGAAAGCAAGCCATGGCATAAGTAGGGATTGCTGTAACAATGGCCTTCAGCAAAACTTCCTTTTCAGCTGGGGCAAGGAATTTGGAATACCAATTCTCCAATTTGTTCTGAATTCGTTGGGAAATATAAGAGAATGTGTCATTTTTGTTTCTGCCTATCTGCTCAGGGAGACCAAGATATCTACCCAGTCCTCCTATTTTTGAGATGCCTGTTAATTGAAAAATAGTTTGCAGAGAGGAAGAAAGACCTTTTCCAAAAAGTGATGGCTGACTTTTGATAAGTAACTGCTTGCCCAGAAGCTTGCTCATACTTCTTTAAAATGGAAAGCAAGTTTCTACACTTCAACTCATTTGCTTTGTAGAACAGTAAAGAATCATCTGCAAAGAGAAGATGTGAGATTACAGGGCTTGTTCTAGAAGCTTTAAAGCCATGAATAACTTCAATTTTTAACCCTTGATTTAACAGGTGGGATAAACCTTCAGTGCATTGTGGGAGTGTAAATCCACACAATTGAATTTGATTAGACTTTTTAAGGGATCTGAAACTTCTGAGTAAAAACTACGAAACCACAAACAGAGATCCAAAGATGGTGTTTTTATTAAAGCTGTTTAGAAAGCTGTTGCAGAATAACGAGTGTTCGCTAAGTAAAATTGCGGATCCCTTTTTCAAGGGAGGTACATGAATATATATACAAGTCTAAGTCGGCTAGGGCGACTCCTAAAATGATAAGGAAGTTTTCCTATTCTTTCGCTCATTTTCCTTTCTTCATATCTATCTTCCTTTTCGCTCTCAGCCCACAAGATTCCTGGTATGACGTCTCGGCCCATGAAGATCTAATAACGTGTCTCAGCTTGTTATTAAAAGGACAATGATAGCTGGGCTCGGGGATCAGTGGGCCGAGCACTTTGGCTTCGTGGGCAATGGGACGAGCCCTTTGTTTCGGAAAAGTGGGCCGAGCTCCCTTGTCTAAGGCTCGGGTGGCATTCGGCTCGGGTGACACTCCCATTCGGCTCGGGTGACACTCCCATTCGGCTCGAGTGGCACTTACCCACGTTTGGCTTGAGTGGCGCTTACCCTCGTTCGGCTCGGGTGGCACTTCCCCACGTTCGGCTCGGGTAGTTCTCCTCTTGCACGGCTTGGTGACACCGCACCATTTCTCCATTATCAGCATATGACTAGGATGCACCAGAGCCGTTTAATTTTGGCTCGGGTGGCTGGTGCCTTCGCGGCTCCGGTGACATCAAGCTTCACGGCTCGGGTGGCAATGACCCGTGACACCGAGCCGTTTCTCCAATATCGACCCATGCATAAAGGGGGCACCCGAGCCGTTTTCTCATTGTGACCCCGAGCTGTTTTCCCGGTTTCAGCTCGGGTTCTATGCTTCGTTGATGGAGTTACGCTCCTTTTGACACTTAGACATTTTCTCATCCGTTAACTTCAGGTGGGTGAAAATGACCCCAACATGCATATCAGATACAAATAAGGAGATATAGGGTCCCCTTGGCGAATACCTATTTGTGGATAAATCTTTCCTGAAGGAACACCATTGAGCAATATTGAATAAGAAACTGAGGTGATATAATTCATAATCCAACTCCTCCATGTTGTACAAAATCCCATCCTGGCCATAATTTCCTCCAAATAGTTCCATTCTACATGGTCAAAAGCCTTAGTTATGTCTAGTTTGAGAGCATACTTGGTTCAACCAGCTTTTTAGTATGCAAGGAATGAAGAAGCTCATGCGCAATAAGTATATTATCAGAGATGCATCTTCCAGGAATAGAAGCTGATTGATTTTCTGATATAATTTTGTGCAAACAAGGTTTAAGCCTTTCAGCAAGAATTTTGGAGATAAACTTGTAAGCTACAATACATAAACTGATTGGCCTGTAATCCTTCATAGACATTGGTATTACTCTCTTAGGTTTGAGGCAGATATGTGTATGATTCAGAGACTGTTCCAAATAGTTTTCCTCAAAGAAAAGTTTGATACAAGCAAACAAACCTTGCTTAATTGTACTCCAATGTTGCCTGTAGAAGCCTGCATTCAACCCATCTGCCCCAGGCACTTTATCCGGATTGATGGAGAAAACTGCATCATAAACTTCTGTTTCTGAAACTGGTTTGGTCAGTATTCATATCATTTGCAACAGTGATTGGGATACCTTCAAGTAGAGATATTGGTATCGGATGCTAGACTGAGCTAAAAAGCTGTGAGAAATAGTTGTCAGCAACGTGTTGAATCTCATCAGTTTTGTGATGTAATATCCCGTGATCATCTTGAATAGAAATAATCTGATTGAAGCTTCTTTGCTGCTTAGTCTTTTCATGAAAAACCCGCGTGTTCCTATCCCCACTCTGTAACCATACTATTCTGATTTTTGCTCTCCAATACTCCTCCTCAAAGCGATATTGAATATTAAGATGTGATTTTAAAAAACCAATGTAGGAATAATCCAGGAAACAAGAGTCATACGCTTGATACAGTTGCTGTTGTAGCTCAGTAATTTTCTTTTGCGAGTTAGAGCAGGTGGAATGCTTCCATTGGGAGAGAGCCTCCCTACATCAGATTAAAGCGATACTAAAGTTCCTTGGTGAAAGATATGAGCATTGCGTTGTCCAAGCTTCTTGCACAACTTGCTTAACCTCAGAATTTTACTTCCATCGATTATCATAACGAAATAGTTTATTTCCTTTCCATTTCCTATCCGCTATAGAAAGCAAAAGAGGCCTGTGGTCAGATCCAATCCAATCTAACATCTGCACAGTAACTTCAGGGAACAGATCCTGCCATGTAGATGTTGCAAAAAATCGGTCAATTTTGGATTTGATTGCATGTTGGTGCCTGTTTCCAGCCCATGTAAACCTTTCGCCAAAGGTTTTAACTTCTTGCAACCCACAAATGCTGAGCATTGATCTAAATGGTCTAAAAGACGCTTCAGCTCGCCTAGGACCTCCTTGCTTTTCATCATTAGATTTAATGTCGTTGAAATCCCCCATTACCACTCGAGCCCTATGGCCATAAAAACCAGACTCCTCCTTACAAGTCATCCAAGACCAGAGCCCATGCCGCTACTTTTTTCCTAGACATCCATATAGATAAGTGAGGTAAAAGGAATGTCTTCTTCTGTAATGTACATGTCCGTGTAATTCTGAGTAGGGTTATTGTAGGAAAGATGTACATGCCGATCCCAAAAAAAATGCCAACCCTCCACTTAGACCTTGTGGAGGCAGTGTGAAAATGTTGACATAGCCGAGTTCTAAGCCGAGATTATACACATATTCATCCTTATTCACAGTTTCAGTGAGGAACATTATGTCAGGAGAATACTTAGCACGAATCTCCTTTAGGTAGTGAACTGTCAAGGGGTTCCTCAAACCCTGGCAGTTCCAGTGCAATATCTTCATGGATCTAATGGTGGCTTCAGTGTTGCCACCTCCCCTTTGTCCTTATTAGTGGAACACTCTTTAGTCTTCTGCCTGTTTGTAGAAGCTTCATCCTCAGAATTAGCTGCCTCTGCTTTCCGTTTAGTTCCTTTGTCAGGCATCACCGATGTAGAGCCAAATTCTCGGATAGTAATGGGTTGATGAGTAAGATTTTGAACCTCATGAGGATGGAGAAGGCTCATAAATTCAACTACAGATCTTGTAGCTAGAAATTTTCCCGCAATATCAATGTTGAGATTAGATTCAACTTTCTCTCCCATCGTATCGTCAACATGATCATTCCCAGGAGGCTATGGATCCCGAAGTTGTTCATTATTCAGTCCCTCTTCCCCATGTTGAGCTTGGAGGAGCGGAATTTGATTCAGCTCATATGCAAGTGCTGGAGGCTGTGGCGGCTCTAGTAGGGGGAGTTGATAATCACATTGAATGTCCTCATGAGTTAAAGCTCCACACCTCGTACAAAATTTTTTGACCTTCTCATAGATGAAATGAATGAGAACAGGCTCTCCATAGTCTTCAAATTGGATGAAGCGTACAAAGATTAGTCGACCGTAAGCATTCATCTTCACACGAATCCAGACTTCACCTTCATGATCCATGTTTGGTTCTTGAATATATACCTCTTCAATAAACCCAAAACTCCTCCGATTTTCTTAATTGTTCTTTCATCCCGCGAGTCATCAGGAATATTGAGGACCTTGACCCAAAAGGTGATTGTTTGGAGATATTTCGGGTGGTGTCCGCGAGACCATTTATCTGTGACTACCATCCATTCCTTGAAATTCCATGGTCCATTATCAAGAACCGTAAGAAGATGATGTTAAGCTCTGAAGAAAAATTAGATTGACCCATCATCGTTTACCCTGCTCGTAACCCTGCCCTTCAATCTCCAAGCTTTAGGTAAAGTGTTATTGATTCCAACATGATTTTGATGATGCAGATTTAACCCTCTGATGACAAGACGAAGTCGGTGGATATCTTCTTGCTTCTTTTTCGCTTATGTCGATAATTTTAGAGGATTTTGATCAGATCCAAGAGATATATTTTGAAATGATGCCCACATATCCATTTCCATCTTAAGTGGAGCTTAATTCGACCTTCGTACATGAAGATAGAGAAGTAATTGAAGATTCCGATTAGCCGGAAAAACAAACCGCATATGGCGGAGATGAAATCACCAAGCGGTGAAGAGAATTCTAGAACGTTGTGTAAATCGCCTTTTCTCGCACGTTACAGAAAACGAGATCCAGACGAAGGTTTCCCCCAACTCAAGGAGATAAATCCATCATAAACCCGGTTTCGCCTTTGTTTTATCCCCCGCTAAATCCATCATAACCTATTTCTCTCCAAACTTTTTTTTCTCATTGATATAAAACTCAAACTATTAAATTTCATGAAAAAAAGTATTTAGAATGATACAAAATGGTAAAATAATACGAAGAATAATACCGCCGTAGGGAAAATTGTAGCAAATGTACACTTTAAAAAAATATCAGCACTATCCTTACGTACTGGCAGAGTTAGTGTGAAATTGCAGATTAACGCAGATTATTAAAATGTAGACGGTGACATACTGTTTGCAGGCTCTACCTTGACATTTGCAACATAAATAAATTTAGCCTACACAGGTTGCCAAAGCGACGTTCATTTTTGTTAAATACTACAAAAAGGAGTCAAATATTGACTTATTCCAGTTCGTCTTTTACACTTAAAAGAAGATAAAACCAACATTAAACTCATAAACAGTTTATTAGAATTATGACCATATTGGATCTTGCACCATATGATGTAACATGGAAAGGATGTGCTCAGCCTTTGTCGCTCGGTGACATTGAAGAGTACAAAACATAGATATAGCAGAGTAGGCATAGTCTCTGCTTTCGCTCGAAGAAAAGAAACATAGTGCATTCAGCTTCTGCTGTTGGAGGCAGAGCAGTAGCAGACACTGCTAAGCTTATGCTTGTACTATACAAATTTTTGGGTAGACTCTGCTTTTTAGATTTAGGGTTTCACAGACCACCTAATACCAGACCGAAACCAGACTGTTATCACACTTTGGGGAGAATTTGTTTTTACAGTTTTTTTCTTAATTTGTTCGGTTTATCTACTGCCACTTCTTTTATACATTATTTCTTACAAGTTAGAACAAATTTTATAAAAAGCCTAAAAAACATTTGTTATCATATGTTTCATTGTACAAACGACAATATGTTAAGTATTCTCTTGGTATTGCACTCTGTTTTGTAAAACATGACTCTTGTTTTTTTTCTTCTTCTATTCTATTTTTCGAAGGTAAATAAGCTTTGAAACGCTAAGATATAAGATGATTTTGGAGTTATGACGTCTAAAAAAATGTTAAACATAGTTTTTCTTTATTTTATGCGGTTTAGGATTTCGTAGACTGACTACAGATCTAAAACAACGCTTTGGAAGAATTTTTATTAAAAAAAAAGGCGGCGCTGACTTTTTAAACTGCTACGACAAAAGGAGGTGAGTTTAAATGTAACCTAACCTAGTCTACCTCGAGGAGAGGCATTCATGCATCATAACCTTACGTGATGGCACTCCATTGCGAGTGCAAAACTACCCCTAGCAATTGCCCCCGACTCTCTGTCTTGTTCCTGATGTAGGAATGGGGAGAAGTTGTCCTCGTCGCGTTTGGATACGGCTGATTTCTCCCTCCTATAAATAATAGTTTCAAATGTGGTTAAGTGTTCTTATCCTTGCGGGATGTCCAACTGGATGCTCCCTCAGGGGTATTTTCACAACCGTGCCGGTATTTGTCCGACGTTGGCCGGGGCGCGCTCCCGGTGTGTCCGACCCACTTGGTTTGCAACCTGAGTAGCCATTCGCCAGTTTGAGATAATCCGGAAGTCCAACCCAGAGCTTCCAGGTTGTGGCCCTCGCCGCGCGGGGGGACGTTTAATAGTTTCCGAGGGGACAATGCCAGATTATGTCGTAGGAGACATCTCCCCGGGGGAATTGACCCATCCTACTTCGCTCGTCATTTGGTAGGTTGGGGCATTCTGTCTTCTTTACTGGTCTTGTAAGTAAGACTACACTCCACCAACCCGAGGGTCGAGGCTGAGTGTTGATGCTTGATTTGATATGCACCTGCCCGAGGACCTTTTGGGTGTCTCGGAGGGAGAAAAATTGTCTTCGAGCGCGAGTCGTTAACTCAAAGGGGGCTGTTACTTTTTGTGCAGCATGTTGTTGGGGTCAAAATCCACCCAGCTGCGATCAATGGAAAAATGGCTAAGTGTGGAAATACGAAGAATCGGACAAGGCTGGAATTGCGCCTAAGTTGCTTCTATATGAGTCCGCTTGAGCACGATATATGCCATTCCAACCAAGCCTTGTCTCCACTTCGGCAAAGCCTTATCTCCACTTAGGCAAGCTTTGGCTCACATCGGCAAAGCTTTGCTCCACTTCGGCAAATACGGAGACTTCAGCAAGCTTGGAGACTTCGGCAAGCTTGGAGATTTCGGCAAACACGGAGACTTCGGCAAGCTTGGAGACTTAGGCAAACACGGAGACTTCGGCAATCTTGGAGACTTCGGCAAACACGGAGACTTCGGCAAGCTTGGAGACTTAGGCAAACACGGAGACTTCGACAAGCTTGGAGACTTAGGCAAACACAGAGACTTCGGCAAGCTTGGAGACTTCGGCAAACACAAAGACTTCGGCAAGCTTGGAGACTTAGGCAAACACAGAGACTTCGGCAAGCTTGGATACTTCGGCAAGCTTGGAGACTTCGGCAAACACGGAGACTTCGGCAAGCTTGGAGACTTAGGCAAACACGGAGACTTCGGCAAGCTTGGAGACTTAGGCAAACACGGAGACTTCGGCAAGCTTGGAGACTTTGGCAAACAAAAAGACTTCGGCAAGCTTGGAGACTTAGGCAAACACGGAGACTTCGGCAAGCTTGGAGACTTCGGCAAGCTTGGAGACTTCGGCAAACACGGAGACTTCGACAAGCTTGGAGACTTAGGCAAACACGGAGACTTCGGCAAACTTGGAGACTTCGGCAAGCTTGGAGACTTCGGCAAACACGGAGACTTCGGGAAGCTTGGAGACTTAGGCAAACACGGAGACTTCGGCAAGCTTGGAGACTTAGGCAAACACGGAGACTTTGGCAAACTCGGAGACTTCGGCAAACACGGAGACTTCGGCAAGCTTGGAGACTTCGGCAAACACGGAGACTTCGGAAAGCTTGGAGACTTAGGCAAACACGGAGACTTCGGCAAGCTTGGAGACTATGACAAACACGGAGACTTCGGCAAGCTTGGAGACTTAGGCAAACACGGAGACTTCGGTAAGCTTGGAGACTTCGGCAAACACGGAGACTTCGGCAAGTTTGGAGACTTCGGCAAGCTTGGAGACTTAGGCAAACACGGAGACTTCGGCAAGCTTGGAGACTTCGACAAACACGGAGACTTCGGCAAGCTTGGAGACTTCGGCAAGCTTGGAGACTTCGGTAAACACGGAGACTTTGGCAAACACGGAGACTTCGGCAAGCACGGCCACGTCGGCAAGCCTTCACTTCGGCCATGATACGAAACTGGCTAGCCAAAGTCAAGTCCATATGGAGCTGTTTGGCTGAAGTCAAAACTATACAGAACTATCTAGCCGAAGTCAATTCCATACGAAACTATCTGGCCGAAGTCAAAGCTGCCGAAGACAATCCCGGCCGAATTCGAATCTATACGAAACTGCCTGGCCGAAGTCAAATCTATACGAAACTGCCTGGCCGAAGTCGAATCTATATGAAACTGCCTGGCCGAAGTCATTTTCATACGAAACTGTCTGGCCGAAGTCAAAGCTGCCGAAGACGATCCTGGCCGAAGTCATTTCCGTACGGAGCTGTCTGGCCGAAGTCAATTCTATACGAAGCCAGAAGAAGACGCGGCCGAAGTCATTTCTATACGAAGACAACAAGCCCATCTTCGGCCTACAACGATGCAAAGGCCCACGAAGTCAAGCCGACTTACTAAAACGGAAATCCCGAAGGATTAGGAAGTTTTCCTTATCTCTTTAGGATTGACCTGGCCGACTCAAACTAGTATATATATCTATGTACATCCTTTGAAAAAGGGATCCGCAATTTACTTAGCAAAAAACCCTAGACTTTTTTGCTCTCAAACTCTTGTACGAAAGCTTTTCGACACAGCTTAATAAAAACCATCTTTGGATCTCTCCATTCGTGGTTCATCCGCAGAAATTTCATCCCCCTTAACAAACCTCTGACAAATTCTAATTGTGTTGATTTCGACTCCCACACATGTGCGTACCAAATTATGGTAAGCATGGCATTTCCCGAGGGTGTTATCCGGACTGCCATACTATCGGGACAGTCTTTATATTGTGCTTACACGATGGTTGTTTGGTTGTTTTGTGGGATCGTGATTGGTACGTCCCTGGGGGAGCGTACGAGCATTTGTTTTTTCACTCCCCTCGTCCATGCAAGGAGGGGCATCAGGGTAGGCCAATAGAGCCGAAAGTGGGACCTCTAGCGAGGACGCCTTGGGTTTTTGGAGCGTAGTTTTGGTATTCCAGAGGGCAAGCCGACGATAGGCTATTGGCATGGCATCCACGTGGGATACGACGACTTTAGAGGTGCACGTCTAAGGACGGACGTGCTAAGAAGGCCCTTTAATGTTGAGTTAGAAGTTAGTCATGGCCTATGTTAGTACGAACTAATCCTAAGCATGCATGCATATCACTAATGGTCCTTAGGGGACAAGTAACTAAGCTACCAAGCAATCAAGAACCCCGAGGAAAAAGCAAGTACGTAAAAATGCAATCAAGAACCCTGAAAGGAAAGCAAAAAAGAAATCAATCAAGCAATCAAGAATCCTGAGGGGAGAGCAAGTAATTAAACACGCAATCAAGACGCGAGGGGGAAGAAAGCAAGCAATCAAGAACCCTGAGGGGGGAGTAAGTAAGTAAACACACAATCAAGAACCACAAGGAGAAAGCATGCAAGCAGTCAATCAAACAATCAAGAATCCCGAAGGGAGAGCAAGTAAGTAAACACGCTATCAATAACCTCAAGGAGAAATCAAGCAAGCAATCAATCAATCAATCAAGAGTCCCAAGGGGAGAGAAAGTAATTAAACAAGCAATCAATAATCCTGAGGGAAAAGCAAGCAAGTAATCAAGAATCCCGAGGGGAGAGGAAGTAAGTAAATACGTAATCAAGAACCCCGAGGAAAAAGCAAGTAAGTAAACACGCAATCAAAACCCCCAAGGGGAAAACAAGCAAGCAATCAAGAACCCTGAGGGAAAGCAAGCAAACAATCAAGAACCCTGAGGAGAGAGCAAGTAAGTAAACACTCAATAAAGAGCCCCAAAGGGAAAGCAAGTAAAAAATCAATCAAGCAATCAAGAACCCCGAGGGGAGAAGAATGTAAACACGCACTCAAGAACCCCAAAGGCAGCAAGTAAGTAAACACACAATCAAGGACCCCGAGGGGAAAACAAGCAAGCAATCAAGAACCCCGAGGGGAGATCAAGTAAGTAAACACGCAATCAAAAACTCCGAGGAGAAAGCAATCAAGCAATCAAGAATCCCGAGGGGGAGAGCAAGTAAGCAAAGTGCATACCTTTGTGAATACCTGACTATTGTGTCGCTCAGTGTCCCACTACCGGTGAGTTTGGAAGGATCCAGTCTGACTCCTACCTACCCCAGTCATCGTCGAGATTCACTCACTCGCCTTCCAAGGATCAATACCTACCATGTCACTTTAGCAATTCCCCCTCGATTTGATTACTCTCTGGGAGCATGGTTACATGTTTTTTTCCTCCTTGCGATCTTCTACGGTTACGACTGCTCTCTGGGAGAATGATTACATGTCATTGTCCCACCTTGTGATCTCCTTCGGTTACGGCTAATCTCCGGGAGCGGCATTACCTCTCGTTGTCCCGCCTGGCGATCTCCTTCAGTTGCGACTACTCTACGGGAACATGATTACCTGTCCTTGTCCCGCCTGACGATCTCCTTCAGTTGCGGCTACTCTTCGGGAGCATGATTACCTGTTGTTGTACCGCTTGGCGATCTCCTTTGATTGCGGCTACTCTCCATGAACATGATTACTTGTTGTTGTACAGTCTAGTTTGTTCTCCCCTCCTGTTCTCATCTCATTATTATGGGGACTGTTCCTTAGTTGTCGCTTGGTTGAACTTCCCATGTGGTGAGATATGACTCGCTGTAAGGGGCAAAGCGTGTTGCGAAAATAGCCCTCGGTATACGGTGAAGTTGTTTACCCATCGCATTGTTTCGTGCCCCGATATTAATTATGAACCTTGGACCTGCTCCTTTACGAGATGTCTCGTCAAGGTGAATTGCTCGAGATGTGGGAATTGCACACTTGGCCCTGGGTTTTGCTTCATTTTGTATTTCGACCCTGAGAGTTTCAAACGGCGATTGAATTTTCCACCACGCCTATTAAATGCGTTCCTAGGCTCTAGGGTTCCTCATCTCTTTCTCTGCACTTATTTTTTCGATAGCCATTGTATTATACTTTTCCTCCTGAGTATTCTTGAGTGCATTTCTCTCCCTGAATGTTCCCATCTTGCTTTCTTTCTTTTGACCGCTATGCCATGTCAAGGGGAAAAGGGATGAGGGGCATCGATTGAGCGCCTTTGTCTTTGGAGAGTGATTCACTCGATCATCATGACCGAGCCATCGCCGACCTTCTCCGTCCCTTTCCCCTAAGCACAAAAGTTTTCTCCCGCGTTGCACCTACGCTATGGAAATGTATATGCCGTGATGAACCTATACTATCTTCGGGCAGACAAGGAAGACCTTCTCTGTTTGCCTCCATGCGCTCTCCATAGTCTCCCCATCCTTGCTCCCTCGGGAGATCGTAATCCATGTGGTGTCCCCCTTCTAGGGCAGGGAGTTGGCGGTTATAATGTTGAGAGTAACATCATGGATTTTGATAGGATATAAATTTAAGTTCTTATGCAAAACTCAAGATTGCTACTAAGCTTTAATCTCTAAGCATAAACCACAAGTGCATGGCAATATCATTGTAGTACTTAGAAGTCATTCTTCCACAAGGAGTATGATTAAGACAATAAGAATGCAAGAGACTAATGAAGCAAAGTGATTCAAGTGGTTGTGTTTTGAGTAACCAATCTGACAACCTAAAAAAATGATGCAATTAAACAAGTAAAGAACTAAACAAGATTAAGAAACTCAAATAAAAACAAGCATAAGCAGACCAAACTTAAAATAAAGCAATAAAGATGTAATATAAAAAGTCAACCAAAAGTCAAAACAATTAAGCTAAACAAGATTGATTCAAATAGATAAAAGCATGGACTTTGGGTAGATATCATAGACTATGAATGATTTTATAATGTCTAATGATGCTAAATCATATGACAAACCATTTTCAAGACATGGATCTTAACAAGTAGATTAGTCCACTTTCATGAATACTAACCCATTCCATTAATCACCCAATTTGACAAATCTTCCGATTCCAATTGATAGAAATTAGAGATCATTAATGCATAAGTCCATATAAGTCACAATTCACCTTAAACATCAAGTGTTAATTGGCTAAGATATTAAAAACATGTTTTAGAGTTCATCTAGACATTTTTGCAAACACCTTTCAGGCACAAAAAGACCATGATCAAGGAATTGATTCGCAAGTCCAATCCTACCTTTCGGCTCATTCTAAACATATGGAAACATAAAGATCGAGACCTAAATATCACTAATCATGCATCAAGCATCCTAATCTACTCTACCCATCATCCATTAAAAGAAGTACTCACTCATGCTCAAACAAATCATAAACGCATGAATAAGGAAAGACATAATGAAAGATTAAAGAAAGAGATTAGAGAAATCTTCACTAATGTTGCATGAAAAGATCGAACTTTATAATCCAAAATGCAAAAGATCAAAGAGTTTTTTTTTGTTTTGCACAAAGTATAAAAGAGATAAGATAAAGTTTAGAGTTTTAATGTGCTTAAAACTATATATATATATATATATATATATATATATATATAAATAGTAAAATGTACCCTGGTCAACCTGAGACAAATCGGGTCAACCCGAGACAAATGGGGTCAAACCCCGGTTTGTGCCTAAAATGTCAGTTCGAAGGGTCTGGGAGATTGACCAAACTAGTACACTGGGTCGATCAAATGGACGTTTTCGCCCTAAGAAGCCTCTGGTGTCACTTTGATCGATCTTGGGAGGGAACTTGATCAATCTAATTGACACTTTGGGAACTCCTCATTTGCTCCGTTGTTCATTTGATCGACTGGTCTGATCGACCCATCCGACAACCATGATCGATCGAGGCGATGTTTCTCCCTCTTTGGCTCTGGTGTCATTCTGATCGATCCATTTGATCGATCCAGGGAGCTGCCTTGGTCGATCAAATGAACACTGATGAATTCTTACGGTTTATTGACTCTCTTTGATGCTCTTCCAATGTCATTTGGTTCTTCCAACCCCTTAGCCTCCATTGTACCTAAAAAAGACTAAAAATGCAATGTAAATGCATGGAATGAAGCCTAGGACTCTAAGACTCACTCTAAACTAAATGGATCTCAAAATGAAGAGAAAGATGCAAAATGCAAGTCAAATGACTTTAAAAGGTAAGAAAAATGCATGCTAAGAATGCTAAAATACGAACACATCAACTCCCCCAGAATTTCCTTTGCTTGTCCTCAAGCAAAAAAGAAAGAACAAACTGAAGTAGAGGTTTGAAAGTGAGAACTCAAAACCAAATGGAACTAAAAAAGCATTCAACATCATACAACAAGATAATACATAATCATCACACAAATAAATCTCTACTCAATCATTCTTCTCACACCAATCGCAACTCCAATCTTTTGCCTCTAGGCTACAATGCCATGCTTCTACTTGATTCCTATCAACCGTCTCTTTATCATTCAATTAGAGTGTTTAGGTGTGGTCTCGTTCATGACATAATGATCAAGTTCACTTGGCTAGGTAAGAGAAAGGCTTAAAGAACAATGAAAGAGAGGTTCAATTATTTTTTGGTGGTTAACTCTCAATGAAAGGAGTGATTGACAATATGTAAAAGCAAGAAAGAAAAGAACAATTTATGCATACACGGTTTTATTTCCAATTACTATCCAATCCCTTTGATGTACACTCAATCTCTCTTTCCTTTTCACTTCACAAAAGCCTTTGTCTTAATTAACCACTTTGAAACTCACTATTTCTTTCAAACTCTAGGGAGATTTTCTTTTAACAACTCGCTCTTTTCTCTTAAACTTGTTTGACTCCTCTAAGCTTTTTCTTTTTTCTTTTTCTTTTTTATTATAGAGGAGACTAACACATTTTGATTTCATTTTTTTTTAGAAATTTCTCTTTTTCTTTTTGCTTCTTCCCTAGAGTTTATTTCTTAGAGATTAGAGCTTCTTTCATTCTATCTCTCAACCTCTCTTTATTTCCTCACTTCCCATATCTCAAACTCACACATATAAATACTTTCTTTCTTCAAATTTCCTCCCAAAAGGCAAGTCTTAAACTCAAGAAACAAGCCTTAATTGGAAAATATCCTTGTCGTTCTAATTCTTGCAAGATTTTACAAATGCAACACTAAAGAAAAATGGCCTCACTCAAAGATTAAATGCAAAGGGTTCAAAGAAAGGATAGGGTTTCAAGGGTGTGGTACCTTCTAAAAAATTGAGATAGGCCATTCAAGTCATCAAAGAGTGGTAAAATGGATAAGATGACTTGAATGTGAGGTGTTTAATCCATGATCAATATCAAAATGCCATAAACAAGAAGATTAAGTTCAAGTAAAGTCTAATAAAATAGAGATGACAGCAATTCAAACAAGCTTTCACAATAGCAATGAGTTTTGAGCGAAGATATCAAGATGCAAAGAAGAAAACTTTTCTATGATTCACTTAAGTAATAGAGATCCATTATCAAGAGATTCACATTGAATGCTAAGTCAAAACCCTATCCCCAGCCCAAGTGTCATCCCATTTTTCTCTAAGGCCCGTTAAGCTGTTTCGGTCCAAAAGCCCAAGAAAGGAAGACCTAGTATTTTTCATCTCTATTTAAAGTGAGAGGACGTGATAAATAAAGACACATAGAAAAATTTCTGGCAAAACTCTGCCGGAATCTCGCTGGAGCCGCTGCCATCAGTGTTGGGGTCAGTTTCTACAATAGGAAAAATCAACAATTAACAGCACGCGCCGAGGCAAACGACAGCATTCACCGAGGCAGCTAACAGCATGCACCGAGGCAAATGACAACATTCGCCGAGGCAAACGACAACATTCGCCGAGTCAGCCAACAGCACGCACCGAGGCAATGACCAAATACCGAGGCAATTGTCTCTCTATGGGCCAAAGTAAAGTCGCAATGGGCCGAGACAGTCACGACAAAGCAATGTGGGTCGAGGCGAGTTTCGGAGTAACCAAGTATATCGTGTTTACTGAAGCCAGTCAAAAGAAAAAGGAAGATTGAAAATCTGAGGAGGAAAAGGAAATAATGGACCTCCGAAGAAAAAGGGAAATTTTCGGTATCCTCATTGAGACGGTTGGATCGGAAGCCTATAAAAGAAAGAGAGCATTCGAAAGAAAGGGGACATAAAAAAAATTGAGAGAGAGCAATAGACTTCATACAAACAAATCTTGTATTCTAAAAACTTTTTCTGCAATCAATACTTAGAAGTTTTCGTTCCCTTAAAAGTCTTCACAAAAATTAGTTGTGAGGGTTTTGGCCTCCACAATTTGGCACCGTCTGTGGGGAAGTCAAAAAACTTTCGGACTCTTTAAGATTGCCGAAACCAAGACCTAAAAAGATGGCCAATGGAAATCGCAACACCACTGACGACACGACTGACCCTCCGAGAGAAACTACAAACCTCCCAGAAGACGCTATCACCGTCCCAGAATCCCTCGCTGAGATGAAAAATATGCTGTCTACCCTGTTGAAAAAGGTAGACGAGCAAGAAAGGGCAAACAACATGTTGAACGAAAAACTCCAAGCCCGGACTTTTGAACGACAAAACCTTGGCACCGAGAGCTTAGTCTCGGGAATAAGGCCAACCATAAGATTTCGTAGGCAGTTGTTCGATGCAACCCCGATGCCTCTTAATCCTGTCGCCCCCCACGACGTAGTAAGCAATGCGCCGAGGACACCAGGTGATCTACCGTCTCTGCCTCGTCCTGATGAGTATACTCCGGTAACCGTCAGGTCAACCGTCATTAACAAACCACCCGAGCTGATCAGAGCCTCTAGAACCTTGAATAGGCGTGTCCAATTCGCTAGTGATGACGATAACGGAGAACTAAACGGCTCGGCTGGAGCCGAAGGAAACCAAGCCATTGAACGACAAACCGATGCGGGGTTCACCTCGGCATTCTTAAGAAGAGGAGAGAGCACGAGCCAACTTGACCTAATGAATGAAAAAGAAGATGCTTACTGGGAACAGCAAGCACACTTCGAGGACGGATTACGAAGATCAAACAATGACCAGAATAAGGAACTAACTGAGATTCGCGAGGCAATGGCACGAGCAGCCGCCGAGGTAAAGGCGTTTAAATCAGAAGTACACAAGGCAATTAGCTCGGCACCCGAAATAAGCTTCGTGTTGGAAGAAAACTCAGAAGACACTGTTCACAGCTCGGATAACCAGAATGAGAATCTCCAACCCCGAAAAAATGTGAGTTCCGTTCTATGAAGGAACCACCAATTCCAAAGCTCATATAATGGCATTCCGCATCACCATGGGGAGAGCCAATCTCAGCGAAAACGAGAGAGACGCCGTGTTTTGGCTCTTATTCGTGGAACATCTCAAAGGAGCAGCTTTGGAGTGGTTCTCTCGCCTTGGCCGTAATTCCATCGATAGCTTCGACCAACTATCCGCTGCTTTTCTAAAGCATTATTCAATGTTCATGGACCGTGGTACTTCGGATGCCGACCTGTGGATGCTATCTCAAGGCCCGACCAAATCATTGCGAAGTTTTATGGAGCACTTCAAAAACAATCATCTCTAAAGTCAACGGCGTAAGCGACAAAGCCGGCCTAACAGTCCTGAGGAAATCGTTGTGGTACGAGTCACGTTTCAGGGAAGAAATTGCTTTGAACCAGCCGCTCACTATCCAGGATGCATTACACCGAGCTTCGGATTTCATAGTCAACGAAGAAGAAATGAAAATTCTGTCTCAGAGATACGGATCGGCAAAAACGACAAGCCGAAGCTAAGTTCAAAACACCGTCGTGACACCGTCAAATTTTAAGAAAAACTCGCAAAACGGTGGCTTCATCCGTCACGAGGGACCCAGTTTCGGGGGCGCCCATAGTTACCAGGTGGGAACCGGCCGCGGGAAGTTACCTTGGAACACTTGGAAAAGAAGCTCGAGCACATACGATGAAAAGGCGTACTGCGAACATCACCATCAGTATGGACACTTAACTGCCAATTGTAGAAGCCTCGGCTTATTGCTTGCGGCTAAACTTGCCGAGGGAAAATTGGGTGACGCAGTCAGCCTAAAGGACTTCGAGCGAAAAGACGAGGTAAAACAACCTCGTTTGGAAGACCGAGCCGAAGAGCCAGCCAAAAGGGAGCGACGAGATGACGAAGCGAATCAGCAAGGATCCCGGAGGAGAATCAACATGATAATGGGAGGATCCCAATTCTGTATGGACACCGTCTCCGCGATTAAAGCTTTTCAACGCCGAGCAGTTTCTAGCACCACCTGGATTGCGCCCACCGACGTCCCAAACGACATAATCTCCTTTGAACAGAAGGAAGCAGTCGACATTGAGCAACCACACAACAATCCGCTAGTCATCGAGCTGGTTGTAGCGGACCATGATGTCGCCAGAGTGTTGATCGATATGGGAAGCTCTGTAGACGTTATTTTTTGCGAAACTCTGCAATGCATGGAAATCAACCTCTCCGAGGCAACAACAACTCCGAGGCCGCTGACGGGATTTTCAGGAGAAACAACAATGACCCTTGGGACAATCAAGCTGCATGTTCTCACCGGGGGAGTAACAAAGATAGTAGAGTTTTCAGTAGCTGACCATCCCGCCATATACAACGTCATCATGGGAACTCCCTGGATAAACTCTATGCGGGTAGTTCTATCAACATACCACCTCTGCATAAAATTTTTGACACCGAGCGGAATCAAAACCATCCGAGGAAACCAGAAAGAATCCCGAATTTGTTTTCTGGCCGAGCATAAGCTTCGAAATCCGGTGATAGCCGAGCGCAAAAACCAAACAAAGAAAGATGAAAAAGAATCGGGACGAAGCGAACGACCTGGCTAAGCTGTTATAGCAATTACAGATCGCGGAGGTGCAAGAGGAAAAACAAGAACCAACGTGCGACCCCATGGTGTCAGTTTGCATAGACGACAAACATCCGGAGCGGTGTGTTGAAATTGGAGCCGAGCTGGAAGACTGTCTTAAAAAAGAACTAATCTCTTTCTAAAAAAAAGGGACAGTTGCTGATATGGTGCGTTTTCTAACTTTAATGTCAAGCGGGGTACCTTCGTAGAGAAAATTGTAGAACTAGTACACTTTTTTTGAAAATGTCTAAAATACCCTTACGGTTGGCAGAGTCTGCGTGAATTGTGTAGCCTTAAGGCTAAGGCTGGACAAATTATGCTTAAACTCTGCTAATTATGTAGCCTTAAGGCAGATATAGTGTGTGAATTGTGTAGCCTTAAGGCTAAAGCTGGACAGACTATGCTTAAACTCTGCTAATTCTGTAGTTTTAAGGCAGATATAGTGTGTCGATTGTGTAGCCTTAAGGCTAAGGCTGGACATATTCTTCTTAACCTCTGCTAACTGTGTAGGCTTAAGGCAGATATAGTGTGTCAGTTGTGGTAGCCTTAAGGCAGATATTGTGTGTGCTTTTTCTGTAGACTTAAGGCAGATGTTGTGTGTGCTTTTTTTGTAGACATAAGGCAGATATTGCTCGATAGACTGTAGCATACTGTTCGCAGGGCATGGTTTGACATTTGCACGTAACTAAATTGTATAAATGGTCGGATTTTGAAGTACTCCTCTCTTTTCACAATAATAACAAGAATGCCATTACTTCTTACTTTTTGAGTTTGCTATAAATCTTTTCAACCTCTCCACCTTTAACCTAGATCTACTATTTTGATTTCACCCTCAAAGGGAGATTTCATATTTTCAAAGAGACGGAAGCAAAATTCGAGTATTAGATTGTTTACAGACTTCGATTTTGAACGAAAGTACGTACATTCTTCGGAAAGACGATCTTCGTTTACATCTAACAATATCTGCTGGTCAAAGATATTCTAGGGGTTGAAGGCGAGCATATTTTCGGTAAGAACGAACACAGGTAACACTTAAAAACATTACACTAGTTATCTAAACCACCATCTTCTAAACTGCGTCTAGAGCTCTAGTACGTCTTTGGCAGAGATATTTCTAAAAGACCCTGCCAAAGTGTAGAGCTCTGTGAAAAATCTTCTAAGATAGTGTGTTGCAGATCTTTTGAACATTCTCTTTTTTGCAGATAATGTTGCATTTGTTGACTGTTTTTGGACAATGGAAGGTAAAAATGGGTTGGGATTTCGACGTTGATTCAAGCAAAGGAAACAAGTTGTTTGCGGTTGAAGAACAAATCAAGTATGAGGAATTTCTCCGCATTGTTTGTGAAGATTACAACTTGGAAACGCAGATGAATGCAGTCGAGATTTCTTATAAGTTGCCTACACATATCATGGAGAAAATGCCTAGCGACACACCTCCTATCTTCTTGAATAACGATAGGCAACTTGTAAACTTTATGACAATGGCAGAAAAAGAGGTTATCCGGCTTTGCGTGTCATGGAAAAGAAAGGATGGAGTCAAAGCAGAAGCTGCGGGTAAAGATGAAGCTTGTGATATCAAAGAGGATGGTGGTGTGGATTTTGATGGTGTTGGTAATATTAAAGACGAGCATATGATGCCATCACCGAACAACAGCAGAGACTGCCGACAGTCTGCGAAGAAACAGCAGATGCCGCCTTTATTCTGCGATATATTCGATGACACGCCTACGAAGCCATTACCAATGAAGAAATCTGGATCCATTAAGGTTGGCAAAATATTTGATGACAAGGAAGCATTAATTATGCAATTACGCAAGATTTCAGTCATCGAGAAGTTTGATTTCAAAATTGCCACGTCGAGGAAGAAACTATTTATCGCGAAATATTTTGTTCCTAATTATTCTTGGAGGATTCGTGCATCGACTCTGTCAGTTTCATCTGAATCTCCAGAATTTCTCGTTCGGATATATAAAGAAGCTCATACATGCTCTGCTGTCTGTAGGTATTCTCGTCACCGACAGGCTAATGCAAAATGTATTGGAAAGATGTATGTTGATAGGTTTAGTGGTGGTAATGATCTTAAAGGAATCACGCCTAAGCATGTAATGAACTGTATTAAGTTGCTACATTGTCTTGACATAGACTATACGAAGGCGCATAAAGCGTTGGCATATGCACAAGAGCTAGTCAGAGGCACTTTTGAGAGGGGTTACCAGGACTTACCTTCCTATCTATACAAAATAGAGCAGGCCAATCTAGGTACGATTACAAAGCTTGAACGTGATGCTCAACAAAGGTTTAAGTATTTGTTCATTGCTTTTGGTGCTTCCATCAAAGGATTTGAGTTCTTGAGGAGGGTTGTTGTGGTAGATGGAGCACATCTAACTGGAAAGTACAGAGGTGTTATGCTGGTATCTACAGGTCAAGATGCAGATTCGAGTATATTTCCTATAGCTTTTGGGATTGTAGACTCAGAGAATGATGCTTCATGGGAATGGTTTTTTACACAGTTGCGTGGTGTGATACTTGATGATAAAAATTTGGCCATTATTTCTGACCGTCATCTATCAATCGCAAAGGCCATTGAGAAGGTTTTTCCCGCAGCTGATAGGGGAGTATGTTACTATCACCTAAAAAATAACCTCATCTTAAAGTTCAAAAAGAACGCAATGCTCAGTTTGGTGTGTCGTGCTGCATATGCATATCGACCGGTAGATTTTGAAAAATTGTTTGGTGTGATTCGTCGTCAGAATAGTGAATTAGCAGTTTACTTGGAAGAGGCGGAATTTCGATTATGGGCTTGTGCACATTTTCCAGGAGATAGATTTGGTATAATGACGAGCAACATTGCAGAATCCATTAATGTCGCGCTTAAGGAAGACATATCATTTCCTGTTAAACATTTCTTGGAGGGTATTAGAAAGTTGTTGTCAAGGTGGTTTGTGGAAAGGCGAGACAAAGCTGCCTCATTAAAAAAAATTTCCCCCCAAACATTGAAAAGTTACTACATGAAAGACACGGTAGCTTGGAAATTTTAAATGTTCATCATACTGATTCAAATTGTAGCCATGTTACAGGTGGAGATTATGATTGTGTGGTTGATCTACAGAAGGTATGTAAGTTGTTTTTTGCTATTTATCACTGCCAGTTTCAGGAAACGTATACTGAGAAAGTCTGCCAGTCTCAGGAAACGTTTGCCTTGTTTATCTGCTCTGAGTTCGATTCCTTTTTTAAATTTATGATTGCAGAGACTTTGTACTTGTAAACAATATGATGTCGAGAAGATTCCTTGCGAGCACGCGATTAAAGCAGCATTAAGTCGGAAAACTGATGAAGCTACCCTGGTGGATGATCATTTCACAAAGAGCTACTTGTATTCAACGTACTCAGAACCTATAAAACCTGTAGACGAAGATTTGATTCTACCACCACACGTAATTAGTGAACAATGTCTGTCACCAGTCATACAAGTACCTTCCGGTAGACCGAAGACAAAGAGATACCTTTATGCTATTGAAAAGGCTAAGCGGTTCAAGCGTAATCAATGGAAGAAAAAAAAATAGAACCTTCGCAGAGTACTCCATCCACAAACCAAATAAGGAAGCAGAGGACTCAATCGACAACGAAGAAAACGAAGCAGAGGACTCCATCTATTACGAAGAAAACGAAGCAGAGTACTCCATTCAGCGATAATATTTCACCCACTACTCCATCCCCAAAGGTGAGAAGGAAACGATCTCGTAATTCTCCGACTACTCAAACACCAAATAAGAAAGCTAAACTTTTACAGAGTACTCCACCCCCACAGATGAAAAAGAGTCTTTTCCAGAGTAACCCAAAAATTCATCACAGGTGCTCAAAATGCCATAATGTAGGACACAATCGAAAAACATGCCCATTTTCTTGACTCTGGCTTCAATCTGGTTTCACTCTGGCTTCACTCTGGCTTTACTCTGGCTTCAGTCTGGCTTCAAGTTTATTTAAACAAGGAAACAAATCTTGGTTTATAACTTTATTTATTTGTCCTTATTTATGGTGCTCCGTTGTTTTATGTTAGTCTTTAGTTTGATGTGGGTATCATAAAATAGTCGGTACCGCAGAGTGTGCATCTGGTATCGCAGAGTCTACATCTGCATCAAGTCTCGCGAAGTCTGCGTCTGATATCTGCATGAATCATCCAGGAATCTGCTATTAATCTTCCTGTGCTCTACTATAGATTTTACTTTTAGTTTCATTCAAAAAATATATATGCTCAACAAATCCGAGGGTAAAACATGCTATTCAATTAAAATCCACATCTTGAATTACGGAATCATAACTTTTCAAGGATTTGTAAATACAGAAACAAATAAAATTAGAAGAAATAGTTCAAATCTCCTATATAATGCGGCAAAGCTGTCTTGCGAACCAATACAGGTAGCAATTTTTGCATCCAGGTTGATATTCGTGCTCAGTGGCACAATTTGGAAAAGGCAAATCTGGACAGTCAGGGTATTGCCACGTTGATGCAAAAGAATGGTTCATGGGTGGATAGAAAGCTACAACCACATCCAGAACCTCCTCCCCAAGCCTGGTGAGTTTATCAAAATCACCTTCAGCGTGTACATCGACACATAATTTGAGAAGTTGTGCTGCCCTTTTCGTACGTCCAGCACATACACACAGCATTCCACAGAGATAAGTTGCATCAGCACTGAAAGGGACAAGCCGTTCCAAAAGCTCCATGGCTGCGCTAATGTCTTGTTCTACGGTCACGAGTCTTGTAGCCTCATAATAAATAGCAGTTGGGTTTCCGGCGTTTAAGCATCTTACAAAAAAGCTGCAATTCGCCCTGTCTAGGAGAATTTTATCTGTGTCCTCACATAGATCGTCGAGACTAAATTCCTTGAGGACTTCATCACTGTACACTACATCTCTACCGATCCCCCCTATTCGGAGGATGTGTCCGACTCTCCACAAGGTGAGGCGGCCAAGTTTTCGTGCAATGACAGAGATAATGTCCGAAGGGAGCTCTGGTATTTGCATGTTAACCTACGATGTGATGCGGTATTTGGATTTTGAAAATAATTAACAGGCACTCTGTTCGTAAACAATCTACTATTTTTATAGATAAGAAAAGAAATGAAAGGGGTCGATCTTCCTTTAAATTATCTTGGAAAATAAAACTCAATTTACAGGGACATCGGTCAAACATTTAGTACAGTCATTGCACGCGCCTCAGTTAATGGCTCGACACGAGAGGCATGCGGGATGATTACTGTGCAACCGATCAACTATCATAACATAAGATACTTTGCCTTGGAAAAGACAACTCAATTTAATAAGAAATGGCAGAGAAAGCGCGTAAATTTGCCGCGCAATAAATGGCGCGAACACCCATAAGAATAAAGGACAAGTCATTTTTTTACACATGAGGAGATGAATGACAACTCATTTAAAAGTATACATCAATGAACATGTGTTTATTGCAGTAGTTGAAAACACATTCCCTAGTCTGCCAAAACCCTAGAGTAATGCTTCGTGTTCATATAGGAGAAAGTCGTGTCTGTTTGTCTCTACATCTATTTCTTTACCAAAGACACAACATTCATCATCTTCGTCTCTCTTACCAAGTTTGTGACCATGGGTTATAGTGTAAGGCGAATTAAAATGGAACTTAATCGGATCCAGAAGGATGTTCCTACACAGTTCATCAGGGCAGGTATAAATCTAGAACTCCCAAGTCTTTTATGCAGTTAGAGGTAGTATTATTTACGGATGATAATAGGAACTTTACGGATGTAATATTATTTAGATTAAATGTCTGAGTTGAGTCTTATATGTTTTAGGTCCCGTTGGTGATTGTGTTTACGAATGGGAAGCAGCTATCAATGGACCCTTCGACAGTCCCTATGCCGGAGGGATTTTCTTGCTTACCATCAATTTTCCTCCGGATTATCCGATAAAGGCGCCAAAGGTTTGCTTTTTGCTTTTTAAGTTAATTGTTATTTGTTGCAGGATGAAACTTCACTCTTGATCATCTTGCTTTTCATCTTGCTTTTAATTGATATTCTCTTTGTCTTTGCATGCAGGTGGCTTTCAAAACAAAGATTTACCACCCAAACATCAACGCAAAAGAAGCGATTGACTATGATATCTTGAGGGAAAAATGGTCTCCTGCTTTAACCATGTCCCAGGTTTGGAATTTTTTCAGATTTAACAAAGTTTTGTCGAAAAAAATACTTCAGCCAAACATGTGTGTTAATGGGATGGATTTTTGTCATGGAATTAGGTTTTGATGTCAATTTGCGCGCTGATGACTGACCCAATCCTAGATGATCCTTTTCTGCCGGAGGTAGCCCATATTTACAAGACTGACAAATCCAGGTTCGAGTCAACTGCGCGAAGCTGGACGGAGCAGTATGCCATGGGATCAGAGTGAGGTGGTGGAGGCAAAGAAAGGAGCTGTCTCACCTGTGTGTTCTTTAGTATCTTTTCTATGTTTGCTTTAGTATCTTTTGAAGACTGGTTTGCTATAAGTGTTTCATTTTGAACTAGCGGATCAATTCGGTTATTGGTTATTTTGAGCGAAGGCGCAGTATCTGCTTGTACTCTGCAGACTCTGCATCTGAAAGCAGATGATAGGCGGACTCTGCATTTAGGCTGCATCTGTGTGTTCTTTAGTGTCTTTTCTATGTTTACTTTAGTATCTTCTGAAGACTGGTTTGCTATAAGTGTTTCATTTTGAACTCGCGGATCAATTCGGTTATTGGTTATTTTGAGCGAAGGCGCAGTATCTGCTTGTACTCTGCAGACTCTGCATCTGAAAGCAGATGATGGGCGGACTCTGCATTTAGGCTGCATCTACATCGCATAAACTGCATCTTCTCAACTTGTTTTCATCCACAAAGGTCTACTAAAACAAAATAAAGTATACATAAATTACTGAACTATTATAATGAGACATACAAAAGTGTTACTCCGAGTCTCAAAAGATCGAGTGCAATAACATTAAACAACACAGTTGACGAGGTTTATTCTAGGTGGTATTGTTACGACGAATAGGGTCATCAATGTATGCATCTTCAACCATTGAGAAACCACCGGTCTTAACAACCCTTAGTTGCTGGATTGCTTCTTCAACGGCAGGAATTGCTGGATTTATGAGGAGTTCAGAGAATGGGTAGAGAGCCGAGACACGTATCTCACCTGCAATGCCAAAGAGTCACCTAGTCATATATGTTGCAATAGTTCTCTATGGCTGAATGAAGTAGTAACACTACCTCCAAAATAGTCCATATTCCAATTTTGTAGCACGTAGAATATGACCTTCCCAATTGGCTGAAGTCGCCAGAAGTACTCAAATTCAACAGCAAATGTTCCCTTCGCAATACAGTTGATATTTTCGCCGCTGCAGCTCACAAAGACGAATTTATAGTACTTCATTCTCAAAAGACATCCTAAACTATAAACATAATTAACTTACCTGAAATTCCTCAATGTGAAGTGTAGAACTTTGTGACCAGGGACAACGTAAACGTCATCTGTGAAGCCTTGATAAATTTCTAATTTCTTGACTTTCACAATAGCACCAAGCAAATCAACTGTGTTATAGAGCAACATGAATATAGATTATTTGATCTGACGTGAAATGGAAAATCAAACAACTAATATTCCATCAATACTTACCAACACTAATCTTCTTATGCAATGAGCCGTTTAGAACTCTGCGAAATGGAGATAACGACACCATATGATTACCACAGATTCGTGCTACCTTTTTAATGATCGATTCTTCATGGAAGAAGATATGGAACTCATGGTGTGTTAGTTTTCACTGACCCGGCCTCGTCGTCACTTCAAAATCCCTAATCAAATACCATTCCCATTCAGCCACGTCTTCAAACTTTGACAACAGATGATTTCGAATGGTTGCAGAGATCCGAACACCCTAAACCATAAAACCAAAGATTGTATCTATTCCTCTAAAAATTAAACAAAATCATGTATTCCAAAGAGACAACATAAGGACATCAAAGCATGCATTTCTTACGGCGTGATAATCAGCGAGAAGCAAGTGTCTTTCAGGTTGAAAGTGTGCATAGTGCTCTCCAAATTCTCTTATGACTTGAACCAAGATTCTTCCACCATTCTTCATGAGTGACAAGTCTAGAACCATATCTAAATGAGCCATTTTTTTAGACCGAAAGTTTTAGAGAAAAGTTTGGAAGAAAAGTTTTGAGCCTGAAATGTTTGGAGAAAAGTGTTGGAGCCTGAGAAGTTTTGATTGTTTTGAAAAAACAATTGGATTGAAGAACGGTAAATAATCAAAACTGACTTTTTACGGTTCCAAAAAATGTTAAAGATTCAAAGCAATATCACATCACAAGTTTGGTTCACGAAGCGCCACGTGTCGATAATCGCATGATGCAATACGAGAAACAAGGCATTGCCGTAATTGTTAGAATGCGCAGTGTCATGCATTTACTTATTCTGCATTTAATTGGTAAACAAACAATAACGTATAATTACCGTTATCCGGAATAATATTTTAGATAAGTTATAGGAAAATATTTCGAACTTTCGTATTGTAGAGTACGAACAGACGCTGCGAATTCTCTACGCCTAGTACTGCTTTGTCTCTGCATTTATCATAACCTTATATTAAACTTCCCAAAAACCAATATTATTTTTATTATCTCAAAAACATATACGATTATGAATACGTAATCATTACGTGTATAATAAATTAAGAATATATAGTAAAAATGAAACTTACTTTTCACGGTTCGATTGCTGAAAAGGGGACTTATTTGCTAGCTTCTACGATTCTTTATTATGGGGCCCATATTGATGGACACTCTAGCAGAGGAAGAGTGGACTTCTTTAATTGATACGACAATAACTTTTGATTCGACGTAGTACTACTTTTAAAAATAACTTTTTAGACGCAACTCAATAAACTTATTGAATTGGTCATTGGAGATATTTAGAAAAATTATAGTATAATATTTCAAACTTCACCACAGCAGAGTACGAGCAAACTAATATACTGCGCTTTCTCTGCGCTTTCTCTATTTATAATCTGCTTATTAAATAATGTTAGTATTTACTTTGCTCTTACTCTGCCTACGACAGAAGAAGAAGAACAGACCTTTATTTTTATTCTGCGTATTCTTTTATGTGGCCCATTTTGCTGGATGCTCTATCAGCAGAAACTGTAGATTTATGTGGTGTAAAGCATATTACGGTACATTTTACGCAGATCATAGCATTTTGCTTGAATAGCAGTGGCATATTCGATAAGTAAGAGATAAATAATAAATGAATGTACCATAACATTAACAACCGTTTGTTAGAATGCGCAGTGTCATGCATTTACTTACTCTGCATTTAATTGGTAAAACAAACAATAACGTATAATTACCGTTATTCCGAAATAATATTTTAGATAAGTTATAGGAAAATATTTCAAACTTCCCTACTGCAGAGTACGAACAGACGCTGCGAATTCTCTACGCATAGTACTGCTTTGTCTCTGCATTTATCCTAACCTTATATTAAACTTTCCAAAAACCAATAGTATTTTTATTGTCTCAAAAACATTTTCGATTGTGAATACGTAATCATTACGTATATAATATATTAAGAATATATAGTAAAAATGAAACTTACTTTCCACGGTTCCATTAAAAATGTTAAGAGTCGAAGCAATATCAACTCATATCACATCATGCACTCTTATACGGCCATACTCTGCAGCCATCAATGGCAAGATCGGGTTGCGCCAATTACTTTTGATTCGACGTAGAACTACTTTAATAAATAAGTTTTTAGCAGCAACCCAATAAACTTATTGAATTAGTAGAAAATTATAGTATAATATTCAAACTTCAAGACAACAGAGTACGAGCAAACTTCATATACTGCTCTTACTCTGCCTACGACGTGTCGATAATCGCAGACATCTATTTTTAATCTGCATATTCCTTTCTGGGGCCCATTTTGCTGGACGCTCTATCAGCTGATGGGTCCGAATGGTAGCATCTAGTATCAAAGTTGAGTTGCAGTAGATGTTATATTTGATATAACTTGCAGTAAAAATATGCTGCATAAACTGCAAATTTATGTGGTGAGTTTGCTTTGACTTAGCATTTTACAGAAGATGCTGGGAAAAGTCTATTTGAATTCTACGGGCTCATACCCAAAGTGACTTTAGGGAGAAAATTGAAAATTCAAATATCTTTGAATTTTTAAACATTATCAATCTCGTGGCAAATACGGGCTCATACCCATATAGAACTGATCCTAATGGTACTGCCGAAAATAAACGATAAAAAGCACGCATTTGTTATATAACAGAAGAATCAAAGGACAACGTATAGGTGTAGTGTTAATTACATTTCTATCCATTTGGCATATCTCGCCACATCATCATTATTTAGTCGCAAACCAATGGCAGATCAATAGCAAATCAATGGCAGATCAATAGCAAACCAACGGAAGATCCATAGCAAAACTAAATAGATAAATGTGACAATTACAAAACTAAATAGATAAAAAACAGGTGATATTCTACGAAGTGTCCGGGGAACGGTCGCGCTTCATCCCTCTAGAACTCCCAGGAACATCGCAGCCAACGTCGGCCAATCCAAACTCGCGACTTATACGATCCAAGAACCTTGACTGCTGGGTCAAATTTGTTGCCACAACCCTAACCGAATCCACAGCCCTCTCCACATTCCGAAGCCGAGTCTCCAAACCACATATTTTAGCACGTAGGGCTTCTCCCTCCAACTCCAACTCCTCGCAACGAAGACAATGAACATTAGTGATGCGAGACGGATACACGTTTTGTCAAGTAAGCCTAAGGCGATCCAGGCTACTTGGACGGACCTCTGCTTCGTCGATATCCGCCCGAAGAGAACTCCCGTCAACTGCGGCGTCGGAGAGAAGAAACTCAGGGTGCCGGTAAGGGAGTGGAATAAAAAAAAGGGCATTAGGAAAATCGGGATATGTGCGACGGCTCTGCTTTGTTAGAACTGATGAAGCGCAACAGAGAGAAAATGCATGTTAAAAGAGTTAGCTTGATGAATTCGCCAGAGTCTAATGAAGTTTTTGTAAGAGGGAAATTACCTGAATCAGACCACAAGCGGGGAAGTCCGTCAGGACCGGAATGACGAACAAAGAAGTAGTGAATCTTGTCATCATCACCACCCTCAATTTGGAGGGGAAGTAAAACTGGAGATCTGCAACCGTCACGAAGAACAAGTTCATATCTATTAGACCAGGGGTCTATACTCCTAACCTCAAAAGCCCCAAAAATCATAGCACTGGAAACAGTGATTCCAGATAAGTCCGACAGTATTTGGAGGGCGTTTCTCAACCCCCATGAGCGGGCATTAAGCTGGCTGGGTGCAATCCGAAGTTCTTTACAAAACTCCATCATAAAAAAAGATAGGCGATGGCGGAAACCTGCCCGAAAGGAAGACCAATAGACGGTGATATAGCCTACCGGAGGAATCCCGGGCACATCTTGTACCTCTGGATATTTGAACCAATCTGAATTCCTTGGCAGAGCAGGAATCACACTGTTGGGTTCGCTCCCGCCAGAGGAAGAAGAAGATGAGGAAAAGGCAGACATCGGATTCAAAGAAGATTGGTGAGACTGATGGGTAGAAAAGAAGAATAAAAGATACGCTTGCGTTCTGTAGCTTTTGGATTATCTTTGTTTTGTTTATTTGAGACTGATGGAGGAAAGGATAAATTATCTTTGTTTGTACACCCAAATAAAGAAGAGATCTTTTATACTCGTTGAAGGGAAACCGTATCGGTATGGAAGCCCTAATTAGTCATACTCTGCAGCTATTACTGGACGCCTCTGAGATGATGCTGCTCCATTCCAAGGGCCACGTGTCGATCATCGCATTATTGAACACGAGAAACAAAGTAAATTATTAATTGTTCTACTACAATACGTCATACGCCAAGTTTCGATCATTCGTGATAGAACACGTTAAATAAGTAATGGCAGTGATTGCGACTACTCTTTTTATATTCTGCAATAAATTTAATAGTACTCTGCTTAGGCACCTTCTCTGCATATACTCTACGAAATAACGGGTTAAATGATGGGAAGGTGGACCGCTGAAATGATGGGATGGTGGACCGTTGAAATGACAGCTAAGTGAAAAAACTGACGTACGTGGTTTTGCTTTATCCCTCTCGTCTATAAAAGAAAGAAGAACCCTCAAAATAACTTGCGGCTTCTCTTCTACTCAATCTTTTTTTTAGTCTGCGCAGTTGATTCCTATTTTTAATAGGCACATTCTCTGCATTTTACTCTTTTACAGGCACATATTCAAGACATCATGGCCGCAGATCAATCAAAGAAAAGAAAAGCACCAATGTCAGACCTGGAGTTGGAAGCAGAAGAGAAGCGGAATGATGCAGTTATGGAGACGGAAAAGGAAGGAAAGGATCGCCTGAGGGCAATTCTTCTGCTGGTGCGATCTCAAATGAGAGCCAAGGACGAAGCTCACCGCGTCAAACTAAAGTTGGCAAGAATAGCCGGTAAATGCTCTATGTTGGAGAAGATGATGCATGAAGAACAAGTGGTCATGGATGCTAGGCGGCAGCAGTTAGCAAAGAAAGAAATGATTGCTGAGGAGGAGCTGAGAGGAATTACAGTTCTTCATATTGATTGGTTAAAACTTGATCTTTCATTTATGGAGGACTAAAGTTATGTAGAACTCTTGTTATCCATATTTTTAAAATTTACGAATTGATCCTAATTATTTTACTTTTCTTAAAATTTCAACAACATTTAGTTTATTTGATGTTGTTTATCTTTTCTTGGATTTGTTGTTTGTACTCTTTTCTTCGATTTGTGTTTCTGTGTGTATTTTAAACTTTCAAACTACATCTCGTTTTGGATGCAAACTACGGTTGGTGCAGAGTAACCTACATCTCGTTTTGGATGCAAACTACGGGCAAATTTTGGTGCAGCGTACAAATAGACTTGGATATAGAAGCAGAGTACCGAAAAAGTATGCGAAGCAGAGGACCTAGGTTTGGAGCATATTTTAGGCAGATTTTGAACTTATGTTTATATACGTACCCTGTATGTTTCTGCAGATTCTGCTTTTCGTACTACTACTTCTCTGCATTTATAATAAACATCAACTTCAATGCTGGAAAATAGGATGATTCTTCATATTCTTTTTCTAAATTTATTACAAAAAAAATTCGAGCAAAAACTGGTAGATGTTCTTATTCGTCTTGATCATTGTGAAAGACCTGGTGGATAATTTCTGGGATAGGGGATATTTTGTCAAATCCAAGCTGTTCCCATTCTGAAGGATGGGCCTCGAGCCGTTTTATAATCTTCTCGATTCTCTTCTGTTTCTTGTGAAGTTTAGCCTTTTTCTTCAAGATTTTCTCGTGAGTCTTGATTGCTCGCCGGTACTTCTCGTTAAGCTGCATAAAATAAATTATAGATACATAAGGAACAGCAATGGAAAACTCTTGAAAAACATGCAACACCTTTACCTTAGTTATGAACTCCGTGGATTGCTGAAAACATCTCGGGTTATGGTTCATGAGTAAAAATGAAGGAATCTTCAATCCGGATCGTTCAAATACAGTTGTTGAACTCGCGGAAGATTCATTATCGTTCATCGGATTGAAGACAGAGGGTACAGATGGCTCCATTAAAAGTCGGCTATATGTGCTCTGCAAATAAAGAAGAAGTGTTAAAGATAACCCACGTCATAAATACAAGAGTGGACCCACTTCATAAATACAAGAGTGGTTGACGAAATCCACTTAAAATTACAAGAGTGACGCTAGATATTCCAACTTCAATGAAACTCTGCATCTGCTTTGCTTACACTCAGCATAAACATGGGCAGAATAAGTTATCTTCTACTAAGGAAGGAAAAACATAAATTCTGCTTGTACAAAACATAAATTCTGCTTGTACGCCGCAGAGTTTATGTTTTTCATCCTTAGTAGAAGAGAACTTATTCTGCCCATGTTTATGCTGAGTGTAAGCAAAGCAGATGCAGAGTATGAGCAGGTGCTGCGTATTCTCGGTTTACAATCTATCAGCGTAGTTTATGATGATGCGTGTAAACGAAGAATAAGCAGAATAAGTTCTCTTCTACTAAGGAAGGAAAAACTTAAATTCTGCTTGTACGCTGCAGAGTTTGTGTTTTTCATCCTTAGTAGAAGAGAACTTATTCTGCCCATGTTTATGCTGAGTGTAAGCAAATCAGATGCAGAGTATGAGCAGGTGCTGCGTATTCTCGGTTTACAATCTATCAGCGTAGTTTATGATGATGCGTGTAAACGAAGAATAAGCAGAATAAGTTCTCTTCTACTAAGGAAGGAAAAACTTAAATTCTGCTTGTACGCCGCAGAGTTTGTGTTTTTCATCCTTACTAGAAGAGAACTTATTCTGCCCATGTTTATGCTGAGTGTAAGCAAAGCAGATGCAGAGGATGAGCAGGTGCTGCGTATTCTCGGTTTACAATCTATCGGCGTAGTTTATGATGATGCGTGTAGACGAAGAATAAGCAGAATAAGTTCTCTTCTACTTAGATGTAATATTTACTAGAACAAATCTCCCTATTTACTATATACATATATTTACTAACCATGCAATTAAATTTGAACGTCGTAGGGATCGTAGATACTTGCAATAATTGACTCATCACACATGCATTGATCGGTATACAAAGATGTCTCATCCAACACCTCCGCAGCGAGCTTCGTCCTCCAGGTCATCATTTTGGCATTACACAGTTCTCTTGCTGATAGCGGCAATCCTAACATGTGACATTCAATGTATTTGAGTGCGTATACTCCACAATCACCTACTAGTGGACGCATTTTGGGAACGTCTTTTACAATTGTGATTGTAAAAGCTGCTTGATCGTAGTCTTGAGGAAAGCACATATGAATTGCGGCAGGAACCATTTCAGCAAAAGCCCTCGCCGCTGCCACAATATCTGATTCTGGAGTATTTAAGGAATCATATATGTAGACAACCCGGTCAACCAATGATATGACCGTCCCAACCCAATGATTCGAGCTCACGTGTAGAACGAAGTATAACGTATCAACGTCTTTGCCCCAGGCCAACTTTGTTGCAGCATAAGCTGGAAGAATACCGTGTACATTCTCGTAAGTACCACCAGGCCATCTTTCAAGCTCAAGCCACTCGGCGTACCTATTCTTCCAAAGCATTTGAAATGCTGCATCCAATATAGCAATCCGCAGACTCTTGAAAGAACTAGGATTTCTCTTTAGCCTTAGTCTATACAAGTTCAGTGCTGCGTCAAGGTGCTGATAATAAAAGAAGGACAAATGTTAGGCACCAAAGTAGAGTCTACTAGACACACAACAACAACGGTCTGCCAGATAAACATGAAATAAACACTTTTGCCAGATCCACTGTTGACGAGGAAGAATGTACTTACCATATCGTGTAACCATTCCCTCGGCTTCAAAAGTAAGTTGAAGAATTCACGGGCCGTTGTTTTCCCTCCAAATGGATAAATATTTGTTCTGTCGAAGAAAATCAACATTCAAGTTAGACTGCAAGATAAAATAGACTGCAAGAAAATCAACATTCAAGTTAGACTGCAAAAAGTGTGGGATTATGTCCACTAGTGTTTTGTCAACATCTCCAAATACAATTTCGTAAGCAGATTTCTGGGCCACTGGTTTTGCATTGTTGCTAGGTACAACAGGAAGTGCAGTCGATTTGCTTAACCTTTCACTCCTCCTTGTTTGTTGTTAGCTTGTTGGTCTGGCGAAGATTTCTGGAGCTTTTGTATATTTCGATTTGAGATGTAGTTGGGTGGACTGAATCCACTGATGGTTCAATGATATTAACTAGCTGGGAGTTTCCTTTTCCTCTCCCTCTTCCTCTTCCTCTTCCTCTTCCTCTTTCTTCAATGATTTCAGTGTCAATCACTGAGCCTTTACCATCTTCAGCAGTCGAAGCAACTGTCTCGATGCAGACGTTGGTTATCAATGCCGTAATGGGATCCTTAATGCATACATTAGTTTCATCTGCTGCAGCGACATCCTTAATGCAGACATTGCTTTCATATGCGGGAGTGGCATCCTCTGCCTGAAGGCATGCTTTGGGATCATTATCTCCTTTTTCTTCTTTGGCATCTTCTGCCTTTTCACTCCCATCAATTTTTTCAACATCTCTAACTCTACCATCATCTTGAAGATGTTCTTCTTTGGCATCCTCTGCCTTTCCACTCCCATCACTTTTTTCAACATCTCCAACTCTACCATCATCTTGAAGATGTTCTTCTTTGGCATCCCCTGCCTTTTCACTCCCATCAATTTTTTCAACATCTCCAACTCTACCATCATCTTGAAGATGTTCTTCTTTGGCATCCCCTGCCTTTTCACTCCCATCAATTTTTTCAACATCTCCAACTCTACCATCATCTTGAAGATGTTTTTCTTTGACATCCTCTGCCAACTTTTCCCTTGTATCTTAGCAGATGTGTACCTTCAAAAGCTATAGGTGTTCCCAAATTTTCTCCCACTTTGGGCACATAAGCATACGCCCATACCTGTAGAACTTGCACGAACCCCTTCAAAACATAAGAGTCTTGCCATATCTTCTCATTAGTTACTAACTTAACCTGCTCAACAAGATCTTTGTAAGCAACCCTCCCCCAGGGATACCCTTCGAAAGTTGCCAAATCTATCACCAACCTAGCTAGGTTAAGGGGAATTTCGGTACGCCGATCAACACCCAACAGACCGTTAGACAAAATAGCTAGGTAACTAAGCCTAATTTTATCTTTTCTGGACCAAGATTTTCTTATATCTCCACCATGCTTCATACACAATTTCACTATGTCCTCAATACAAGGGCTAGGACGGCGTATTTTGAGAAGACCCCGAAAGCGATTCCAGGTTTGATGATTAGCTTCAGAAGATACCAACCCATCCAACTGCGTAATTTCATTACAATTAAGACCTGTTATCTCTTCAAACTCGAAGAGCGAGAACCGTGCTGGCTGCCCCGCGATCAAAAACCACAACTCAAATGGGCTTTCACACTCCAATTGTTTGCAGATAAGATGGTGATGCACTAATTTCGCACTCCATCCGAAACCCAACTTCTCAAACTTACAAATAACTCCTAGCTGTGACTTGCGGACATAATCCCACATTTCCTCACTCACTACACCTTCCACCAGTGAAAGATGATTGAACTTCGAACTGTAGTTTATTCTGGTATTTGGATATGGCTCGTTTCCTTTGGAAAAAATAATGGCAGGAAAATCCATCTCGTAATCATTCATATACATGATATATTCGAAGGAGAAATATCGGAAAAATGAAGAGATCGGAGAATTATCGGAGAAATGAAGAAAATGAAGAAAATGAAGAAAGAGAACGACAAAATTGAAGATACGCTCCTCTGCTCTAGGGTTGCCGAGGGGAAGTAAAAGAAGAGTCAATGTTGTGTTTTCCAAGCTTTCTGGGCTTCATGGGCCTGAAACAACTGCTTTGAGGCCCGAATATATATTGTGGAAATATTTTTAAACTAATATTACCTAATAAAGATGACGCCCCCTTTTGTCGTACAGTTAAGTCAGCGCCGTCTTTTTTTTTTAGTTGAAACTCTTTAAAAACGCTGCGCTACATCGGCATACAGTCTGCAAAACCCTAAACCACTCAAAACTCTTCAAAAACTTCGATTAACATTTGTTTAGCCGTCATAACTCCAAAGTGATCTTCAATCTAAGTGTTTAAAAGCTTATTTACATTGAAAACACAGAATGGAAGAAAAATCGATAACCATGGTAAATACCAAGGAAATGTTTCACATAGTGTCGTGTTGAACAAAGATACATGAAGAAACATATGATAACGATTTTTTTTGTCTGAGTTGTTCATTTTAACATAAGTTTTACTTTGAAACCAGTAAGAAATAATGTATAAAGGTAGTAGAAGTATATACAAACATACAACAACAACTAAACCCTACCCACTCGGTTTTCAAACCCTACCCACTCGGTTTTCACCGAGTTTCTCGAGTTTTCTGGTTTCGGCTTATACCGGTTAATGCACTACTGGTGATTGTCTTCTGCCGTTGGTGACCTTAAGGGGTAGCGCTAGTATTTTCAAAATTATTTTAGAACATAACTAAAATTAGGGATTATTTCACAACCACGAGCACTTCAACAAGAATCAGTTACCATTCTTTTCAAGGCACCTGCGATTTTGAGGAGTGGACACAAGAAGGGTTCAAGCACTTGAAGGAGTTGGAGGATATATGGACTACTTGACCTACCCCGCGCCAACCATGCATTTCCTTGCCACGGTGAAGTTCATTGAGGATGAAGCGATTGGACATGGATATGTCTACTTCATGGTTGGGCCTAACCAATACTCACTCACTTTCGGCCCGTTTCCCTAACAACACGCTTGCATAGCGCTTCATGGATGAGGACGAGACGCCTTTGTGTTGTTTCTTCCACCCCTTCAAGCTTACAACTCTGATCACTTCTAATAAAACTGTTTATGAGTTTATGTTTGTTTTTTTTTTTTGTCGGGAGTTTATGTTTTTATTATGAAGAAACATAAGTGCAAAGCTAATCGGAAGGAGTCAATGTTCAGCTCTTTTTTGTAATGAATTATCCTAAAGTCTGATACCAGTCTGGCTTTGGTCTATCGTTAGGTGGTTTGGTTTGCGAAACCCTAACAGTAAAAAAGCACAGCAGTGTATACCAAATTTTTGCATAATACAAGTAGAATATAAACAGTGTTTGCGTATACTCTGCTTCCAACGGCAGAGACTGAGAACGCTTTGTTTTTCTTCTGCGAGTAAAAGCAGAGATTGCGCATACTCTTTTCTCTCTCTACTTGTACTCTACGTAGTCTACATTTACTGCGTTGCAAATGTCAACATGCAGAAAGTGTGCCACCGGTCCGCGTTAACTCTGCTGGACTTAAGGGGTAGCGCTGATTTCCAAAAAAGTGTACTAGTTCTACAATTTTCCTAACGAGGGTACCACGCTTGACATTAAAGTTAGAAAACGCACCATTTTGAACTATTTCTTATAAAAAAAACGTGCACACATTCGCTTGGGAAGCCAAAGATATGCCTGGTATCAGCATCGACGTGGCGTCCCACGAACTAAACGTGGACCCAACTTTCTAACTGGTGAAGCAGAAAAGGAGAAAATTGGGACCCGAAAGAGCAAATGCGGTAAATGAAGAAGTAGAGCGATTGCTGAAAGTCGGGTCAATCAGTGAGGTAAAATATCCGGATTGGCTTGCAAATCCTATAGTAGTCAAGAAGAAGAATGGAAAGTGGAGAGTATGTGTCGATTTCACCGACTTAAACAAAGCATGTCCAAAGGACAGTTTCCCTTTGCCGCACATATACCGATTGGTCAAGGCAACGGCAGGAAACAAATTACTATCATTCATGGATGCTTTCTCAGGATACAACCAGATCTTGATGAATCCCGAGGATAGGGAAAAGACGGCGTTCAAAATAGATCGCGAAACATACTGCTACAAAGTGATGCCATTTGGCCTCAAGAATGCTGGAGCAACTTATCAACGATTGGTAAACAAGATGTTCTCACGACAGCTCGGAATAATGATGGAAGTATACATCGATGACATGTTGGTAAAATCTCTCGAGGAGAAGGATCACATCGCCCACCTAAGGGAATGCTTTGAACAGCTAAATACACAACATGAAGCTCAATCCAACGAAGTGCCGGTTCGCAGTGAAGTCTGGTGAATTCCTTGGTTACCTAGTCACCCATCGAGGCATATAAGCAAATCGATGCTCTTATACAGATGACTTCACCGAGGACTAAGTGAGAAGTTCAACGACTGACAGGATGCATCGCGGCACTGAACCGTTTTATTTCTCGATCCATCGACAAATGTCTGCCATTTTATGACACCCTAAGAGGAAACAAAAAGTTCGACTGGACGGACAGATGTGAGGAAGCCTTCAAACAACTGAAAAATTACCTGGCCAGTCCTCCGGTTCTTGCCAAACCCGTGGAAGGAGAACCCCTATTTTTATACAACACGGTCTCCTCCACTGCAGTCAGTGGAGTGCTCGTCAGGGATGAATGAGGCGAGCAAAAACCAATCTTCTACGTCAGCCAAACTTTGACAGATGCTGAAACACGATATCCCCAAATCGAGAAGTTAGCGTTCGCCGTCATTATGTCTGCCCGGAAACTAAGGCCGTACTTTCAATCGCATTCTATCGTGGTTTTGACGACCTTCCCTCTTCGATCTATTCTACACTGCCCGAGCCAATCTGGGAAGCTGGCAAAATGGACAATTGAGTTAAGCGAGTACGATATTGAGTACCGGAACCGAAGTTGCGCGAAGTCCCAAGTTTTAGCAGATGTTTTGATTGAATTACCCCCCAAAGAGAGAGACGGCGAGGCATCAGACCCTGTTTGGATACTCCATGTTGATGGCTCATCCTCAAAACAAGGATCCGGTGTAGGTATTCGCTTAACATCCCCGACTGGTGAAATTATAGAACAGTCGTTTCGCCTGGGCTTTTGCGCATCCAACAATGAAGCAGAGTACGAAGCTCTAATTTCCGGCCTAAAACTTGCCCACGGGATCAAAATTCAGAGTATCCATGCATAATGTGATTCCCAGCTAGTCGCAAACCAGTTCATTGGGGAGTACATTGCAAGGGACGAGCGAATGGAGACTTATATGCAAGTGGTCCAAGACCTGGTAAGGAAATTCAAATAATTTACGCTAACAAGAACACCTCGCGGCAAAAACACTGTGGCAGACGCATTGGCAGCCCTGGCATCAACATCCGACCCGGATCTGCAGAGAATCATTCCAGTTATGTTTATTGAGCATCCAAGTATCGATCTCTCCAACAACATTAACGCAATTACCAGATCTTAGGCAAACATACAAGCAACAGATACGGTAGAAGAGACGGTTCCAACAAACGAAGGAGTTGACTCTATGATGTAGGAGAATCTCGAGACGAGACCTCAGCTTGAAGATGAAGCAGCGGATTCAGATGATCGGCAATCAGAAATAATGGAGTACGGATGCGACAAAGAATGGATGGGAGCAATTCGCGTGTACATCATGGATGGCGAAGTGTCATCCGACAAATGGGCCGCCAAAAAACTCAAAGCTCAAGCTGCTCGGTATATCCTGGTAGATGGAAATGTATTCAAATGGAGGTTCTTGGGGCCTTTAATGGCATGTGTCGAAGGAGAAGAAGCTAGACGAATAATGAAAGAAGTTCACGACGGCCCTTGCAGCAATCATTCTAGAGGAAGGGCATTAGCAATCAAAATCAAGCGTCACGGGTATTATTGGCCAACCATGGTGAAAGATTTTGAGAAGTTTTCTGCCAAATGTGAAAAGTGTCAACGTCACGCCCCAACCATTCACAGCCAACGGAGATGCTGTCATCGATATCATCACCATATCCCTTTATGCGATGGTCTATGGACATCGTTGGGCCTTTACATCCATCTAAACAGAAGAGATTTTTGTTAGTACTGACAGACCCAAATGGGTCGAGGCGGAGTCTTACGCTAGCATCAAGGATGCTTAAGTTGAACACTTCATCTGGAAAAACATTATCTGCAGACACGGTGTTCCATATGAAATCGTTACAGACAACGGCTCGCAGTTCATTTCAACCCGTTTGAAGCTTTTTGTGAAAAGTGGAAGATACATCTGAGCAAGTTTACTCCGCATTACCCGCAAGATAACGGCCAAACAGAAGCAGTAAATAAAACAATCCTGGATGGATTGAAGAAAAACTAAGAAAAGGCTCGATGCAAAAAAGGGTCGTTGGGCAGATGAATTTCAAGGAGTCCTTTGGTCTCATCGGACAACTCCACGATGCGCTACCGGCGAAACACCATTTACACTTTTTTACGGAACCGAATGCGTGATCCCTCCAGAAGTAGAATTTTATGGAATTCGTCGCCGTCTCCTTCCTGGCCAAGAGGGACTTAACCACTTGATGCTGCTTGATGATATAGATTTAGTGAACGAACGACGAGACCAAGCACTAATCCGTATTCAGAATTACCAATAAGCCGCAGCCAAGTACTACAACTCCAATGTTCGCAGCCGAAAATTCGAAGAAGTGATCTCGTTCTCCGAAAAGTTTTTCAGAACACAGCCAAACAAAACACTGGGAAACTCGGTGCGAACGGGGAAGGTCCTTACAAAATCACTAAAGTGGTTCGCCCCGGCGTATATGAGCTCGCCAACATGGCAGCAGTCCCAGTACCAAGATCCTGGAATGCAATGCACTTGAAAAAATACCACCACTAAAACCAAACATTGTATGAACTACGAGGCGACTTGATCCCCGAAAGGTGTACGTAGGCAACCCATTTTAGGATGGGTTCAGTTACCCTCTTCTTTAAAAATGGAGGGGAGTGGGTCCGTATACACATACGTCCATTTGTTGTAGATTTTGGCATACTGATTTCCTTGCAAAATCACTACGACATGTTTATTGACCACCTAAGAACAACGAGAACTTCCTACTTATCTCCTTACTTCGGCAAACTATCACCTTACTTCGGCTTAATTATCACCCTACTTTGGCATAATTATCGCCTTACTTCGGCAAACCCATCGCCTTACTTCGGCTCCTATCGCCTTACAAGAATACCAGAGCCTTGCCAAAAAAGGCTTCACTTTCTTGTTCTTTCGTCTGTTGCTGGCCACAACAACGAACTTTTTCAGAATCCTTTATGTGTATTATGAAACTCTACAGCGCGCTATACAAATACTTGTCTGCTATCGGAACGTGCATATATATATGAGAATGTATGTTCGTAAACCAAGGCAGACATTCGAAAACCCAGTCATCATAATCACTGGTCAAAACAACTTTGCAAAATACTAATTGGCTCAAAACATAACCAAAAACGAGCCAAAAAGTTAAACTAATACTAAGGATAAAGCCATCCAGGCACCTCGTTCTTACAACATACAAAAACAAGTCTAAAGAGGGTTCAAAGAGAGAGTCAGATCTATGGTCTCCTCGGCAACAGAGGTACCCTCATTTGACCCAAAGGTATCCTTTACACCAATGGCGGCCGCAGGAGTCTCCAATGGTATGCCAGGAAGCGTCATATTAACCGAATCAGACGAGACCGGAGACACCATCAGCTCATCCTTGATCTCCTTCTCAAGCTTCTCAAACTCGTCGTCGGCTCCAGATAGATCAGCTCTCCATTCGGTTAACTTAGCCACCTCGTCGTCCAGTGTCGGCGCATCATCTTTTTTAAGAATGTCGATAAACTGGAGATTGCTGTCCACTTATGCAAGGTCCAATTCCCTCTCCTTGATTGCCGACAGGTCCTCGATCTTCTTAGAGATTTGTTGAGTTTTCCTTGGAACTTCTCCACCATCTCCCGCCTTGCGACCTTGCGAGCCTTTTTCGTATTTGCTTCGTGCAAAGCATGCACCACGGCCAGTTGCCTCTTTAGCGAAACTATCTCGGCAGATTTTCTTGCCTTGGTAGCCTCCTGCCTAACGTACAAATCACCGACCAGAGCCAATTCACCTTTAAGATGCGCCTTTTCTTTCTCAAGGGCGTTAATCTGCTCCAAGGAAGATGGAGCTCGGCAACATGTGTGTTGGCAAGATCGTCGAATTTGGCCTTCATCTACAAAGCATCTTTTTTTGCCTCGGCGACACGACGTTTGTCTTTCCTCGCCGCTTTGTCATATTTGGCGACTATCTTGTTAATCGATGCCATAAACTACGAAATCAGAGAAAGTGTCAGAATTCAACTTAACAGATCTTTAAATCTGCTCTCATCCGATGTTCATACTCCCACGCCTCTTCTTCAATACCATCTCTTTCCCAGCAGACACGTACTGACTTAACATGCTTTCCTTGCATATCAACTTCCCAATGTCCGGTGATTTTTACCGGTTTACTAAGAACCGTCAGATTTGCCTCCAAATCCTCTCGCGGCTGTTGCATAATCAATTCGGGTTCCTTAACAACTTTTCGCAGAACTGACACGTGAAACACATCATGAAAAGCTGCTAGTTTCTGCGGTAATGCCAACTTATAGGCTACTGCGCCAATCCTTTCAGTAATTGAGTAAGGCCCCATAAAACTCGGCTTAAGCTTTCCCAACTTCCTATTTTTATCAGCTCCCCGGAATACCTTCATTTTCAAATACACCTCATCTCCCACCACAAACTCCAAATCCTTTCTTCTCTTATCAGCGTAACTTTTCTGACGATCATGTGCCTCCCTTAATCTATCACGAAGTATTTCTACTTTTCCCAATGTCTCTTGAACCAACTCTGGTTCCAAGTCTCTACGCTCCCCCACTTCAGTCCAGCAAAGCGGTGTGCGACAAGGTCGTCCATACAAGGCCTCAAACGGTGACATTTTGATGCTACTGTGATAGCTGTTGTTATACGCAAACTCCGCTAGCGATAAATACTTCTCGCAACGGCCACCCCAATCTAACATACAAGCTCGCAACATATCCTCAAGAGTCTGAATCGTTCGTTCTGATTCTCCATCTGTCTGCGGATGATACGCTGTACTCAAATGTACTCGTGTCCCTAGTGCCTTTTGGAACGCCTGCCAAAACAGCGAAGTAAACCTCGGGTCTCTGTCCGAAACAATGCTCACTGGGACGCCATACAACCTTACAATCTCTTTTAAGTATAAATTTGCTAACTGGTCCACATTGTCTGTCTTCTTAATCGCTAAGAAATGAGCTGACTTTGTTAGTCGGTCTACAATTACCGAAACCGCATCCAACTTATTTACCATCCTCGGAAGTCCTGTCACAAAATCCATAGTGATAATATCCCATTTCCACTCAGGCAAAGGTAGACTTTGCAACAACCCACTAGGTACCCTACGTTCTGCTTTTACCATCTGTCATGTGGAACACTTCGCTACCCACTCTGCTGCATCATGTTTTATACCGTTCCAATGGTAATAACGTTTCAGATCTCGGTACAACTTTTTCGCCCCCGGGTAAATTGCAAAACATGACTGATGCGCTTGTGCTAAAATTTCGTCCTTCAAATCTTTGACACTGGGAACACATACCCGATTCCTATACAAGTATGTCCCATTTTTTGCGGTATGGTATCCTTCCACATTATTATCCATGGCTTTTTTTAATGCATCATCTCCTTTTTGTGCCTCAGATATTCTCCAAAGTATGTCTGCCCGATTTATGGCTTCCAATCCTACGGCATCTGCGGTAATAGTAGTATTACACAAGCTTAACTTTCCCAGAGAGGCTGCTAGCTCCTTAGCTTCCCTCTCCCTTCATATGTCACTTCTCCTTCTGCTTAATGCATCTGCTACCATGTTAGCTTTACCAGGATGGTATGCGATCTCCAAATCATAGTCTGCTAGCAACTCCATCCATCTCCTCTGCCTTAGGTTGAGGTCCGGTTGCGTAAATATATACTTCAAGCTCTTGTGGTCTGTAAAAACCTGAACTTTCTCCCCGTACAAATACGCACGCCAAATCTTCAAAGCTAAAACAACTGCTGCTAGTTCGAGATCATGGGTGGGATAATTTGTCTCATGTTTTCTCAACTGTCTGGACGCATAGGCAATTACTCGTTCTTGTTGCATCAACACACAACCAAGTCCTGACCCTGATGCGTCAGTGTATATCACGTATGGCACCCCTGTCATTGGCAAGACCAACACCGGCATCTCTGTCAGATGTTCTTTCAGCTTTTGAAAGCTCCCTTCACACTCCTCTGTCCATTCAAACTTCACATATTTTCCCGTGAGTCTAGTCATAGGTTTTGCCATACTCGCAAATCCTTCAACGAATTTTCGGTAATAACTCGCCAGCCCAAGAAAACTACGGACCTCTTTAGCATTTCTGGGTCTCGGCCAACCAATAATCATTGCAATCTTCTCTGGGTCCACCGATACTCCATCTTCTGACACAACGTGACCTAGAAACCCAATCTTTCTCTGCCAGAAACTACACTTGCTCAACTTAGCATACAACTTATGTTCTCGTAAATTTTCTAAGACCCCCCGTAAGTGCTCCACATGCTTATCTTGACTATTTGAGTAAATAAGGATATCGTCAATGAACACAATGACAAACTTGTCTAAATACTCCCGAAACACGTTGTTCATGAGCTTCATAAAAGCGGCTGCTGCATTAGTCAAACCAAAATGCATCACCACAAACTCGTAATTACCATAACGCGTCCTGAAAGCCGTCTTCCTTACATCATTTTCTGCTATCGTAATCTGGTGATATCCTGACGTCAGATCAATTTTTGAGAACCACGAAGCTCCTTGTAGCTGGTCCAATAGTTCGTCGATTCGTGGTAATGGATACTTATTCTTGATGGTCACTTTATTCAGTCTGCGATAATCAATGCAAAGCCTGAAACGCCCATCTTTCTTCTTCACGAACAACACAGGTGCTCCCCAAGGCGAACTACTAGGCCTTATAAACCCTTTGCTCGTTAAGTCCTCCAATTGCTTCTTCAGCTCCGCCATTTATGCAGGTGCTAGACGGTACGGCGCCCTAGACACCGGAGCAGTTCCAGGCTCCAAATTGATGGTAAAATCATCACCGCGTGATGGAGGTATGCCCTTTAACGATTCAAAGATATCCGTATACGCTGATGCTACAGGAATGATAGCTAGCTCAATTCCTTCAGATTTTCCTTCAACTGAGATCGTAGCCAAGTAAGCCTCATTTCCTCTGCTGATTAGCTCCTCTGCATGAATCATAGAGATTACAGGAATTCCACTCTGCTCCCGAACCCCTTGAAATGTCACATTCCCTTTAGCACTCACGAGGTTAACTCGTGCACGCCGACAATCCAACACAGCTTGATGGCGTGTCAACCAATCCATGCCCAAAATTACTTCAATGTCTTAGCTTCATCTCTACAAGATCTCCAAGTAACTTCACGCCCTCCAATATTACAGGAATATCCTTGTAAGTCCCCAGTGACTCCACCACTTCTACTCCTGCAGTTTCAACCCTTCTTGCCTTCCTGGAAGACTTTCCTTTGAAACCCCAACAATTCGCAAATTCAGGGCTGACAAAACTGTGTGTAGCTCCCGAATCAAACAAAGTGTAAGCTACCGCTTCCCCGACAGAAATCGATCCTACACGGTTTATTTTCCTAAGCAACACACAAAAAGGAACCATGCAAAAACCAAATAGCCACATGCATTTAAAAGACAAATTACAGTTAGAATTTTCCGAACTTACCAGCGATTGGCTCTGCGCCCTCCTCGACTTCTGCTGCATACACCCAAGGTCCCACAACTAGCCTCTTTGGTGGGGGTGGTGGTATACGCTCCCTAGCCCTGTCTCTGTCCCCTTGCTGCCCCGTAGGACAATTCCTCGAGATGTGTTCCAGAAGCCTACAATTGTAACAAAGATCATCTCCACTTGGGCACTGCATCCTGGTATGTCCCGTCTGACCGCACTTGAATCAACTGAGCACTCCTCTGACCTGCCCTGGTCCCACATTACGATTGTCCGTGATACGTCTCTGCGGCTCAGCCAACTTCACTGTCCTTGTTTGGACCGCTTTTTCCTGCTTGGTTTCTGCCTCAATGCCTTGCTCTACCAATACTGCAGTCTCCACTAAGTCGACCATGCTACTGTACTTATGCACCATACACCGATTTTTCACCTCTAGCCTTAACCCCCTCTGAAACTTGAGGATCATGTCATACTCGCTTGCTCCTCTCCCTGCAAACCTCCTAAGTCGACGAAACTCCTGATCATACTCACGCACAGTCTTGGACCCTTGACGGAGATCTGCAAACAACCCGACCATCTGATCTAAGGCCTCCTGTGGAAAGTATTTTCGTGTAAACTCCTCTTTGAAGTCAATCCAATTAAGCACGTGATCCGCAGGAGTACTCGTGACCTCACCATCCCACCAAACCTGCGCTTCATCCCTTAAATAATGGATAGCCAACAGTTTCCTGAACTCCATCGGCCACAAGATTATCCCATAGTTCCTTTCCAACATATTCATCCAGTTATCTGCTGCAATCGGGTCGGTCCCACCACTGAACAACTCCGTGTTCAAGTTCTTCAACATCTTCAACGAATCCCAATATGTGGGTCCTTGGTCCCGCACCGGAACCCTTGGCGGCGGAGGAGGCGGTGGAAGGTTTTGAGGTGCCACAAACTCGTGAATAGGCGGTTCTGGTGCGATGACTTCTGGGATTGCATGTTGAGGTACTGCCATTCCTGGCGCTCGGTTCGCTACTGGAACATGTTGCAGCAATGGCGCCAACAACTCACGCATACCCTACATCATAGCGGCACTCAACGCTGCATAATCAACCACATGAGCAACAACTGCAGGCTGCTGAACTCGATCAGCACCTCCCTATTCCTGTGGCTGACCCGTCTGCTCTTGATCTCCACCACGTGCACCAGCCGTACGATTAACTCTCTTCGGTGGCATTCTGTTCACAAAAGCACCCAAATCAGATCCTTACGCTTTAACAATACTATAAGTTCCGAACAAACAAAAACAATAGACCCCAAGTGCAATTTCTGGAGTGGTGTTCCCTCGTTTTAAGAAAAATACCCCCATATTATTTTTTATTTATTTTTTATTATTATTATTATTTTTTGTAAACCTTCGAACTCAGCTATCCGGGTCAGAACCGGAGTAGCAGCCTCGGCTCTGATACCAAAATTGTAACACTCGTCTCGCTAAATTAGCCGAGACGACTTGCCAGACATCTCCGAACATAACTCTCCACAACTAACCATCTTTAAAATCTCAACGTTCAAATATTCATTTATTGCATAAAATGAGAGTTTAGTAAAATCAAATGAAACCCATAAATCCAACTCGACTGAAATAATGGTAATAAATTAAATAAAGTAATTTTTAATAAAACCAATTAATCTAATAAAAACCGATAACCCTCAAAAAAACCAGCACCACTCCGAGATCACACCAAAGCTACTTCTTAAGCTCACCTGCATCCATAAAAGGAGGCATGAGTAACTAAATTACCCAATGAAACGATCATGCCTGTCCACGGAACCCCATTATATAAGTATGCATCTAATCTCGATAAATATCTCTTTTAGGAATGAAACATGCACGACTTACTCCACAAGAAACCAACAACAATTCTAACAACATAGTCACAACATATCACATCCACCAAACTAACACCCGATATACTCTATACATATAGGCACATAAACCACTCCTCATTCTCGACAACGTTGGTTCAAGAATTCGGAAACACCACGGCCACGTCGGCCTTACCCCATAGCCACGTCGGCTATTTGCTCACGTCGAGCACCTGCCACGTAGAATGCCCGCGGTTGTTTCCGGCCTATTAGCCGTTAATGAACTATGACTCAACACCGCTGTTGTCATAGCCCAACACAACCAACGTAGCCAAACTGACTAACATTGCACAAATTCATATTCAAGTTCAATCATAATTTAATTCCCGACTAAATCCACACCAATAATCCATTTATTTAACTTAGCATTTATAATCATGTTGATAATCCACCCAATTAAGTCCTCCAATTAAGTCATTATTATGCTCTATATAAACGAAAGCACTATGGTCCATGCGCAATTCACGTGAACACACACACCTCACTTTATCAAATTATTTTATTAATATTCAATAAAAGTCATCTTCTACCTACACGATAACTCAGAGTGAATAATAAAGTTATCAACCTCTCCAAAGCTTCTGCAAATATCAAACAAGGACTCTAACCATCGCAAAACACAAGCAATCGTGAATTACTCTCAAGTTTAACCACCAAACCAAACATCTATCAAAATCAGATTCATAAATATATAATGTAGGTCACAGATCACGTTCACCTTACGCCGGAGACCTTGACGTTTGACGGCGACGGAAAATGAGCTCCTCCTCCTTCTCTATGAACGGTGGTGGTGAAATCAGCTTCACCCGCGATGGACCTTGGATCGACAATGGCTTCGAGATTGGTGGTCACTCTCTCCATCACACGTGAACTCCTCTTTCTCCGGCGATGGTACACACGATTCCCTCTCGGATAAGGAGTATCGGCGGCGGCTGGACTCTCCGATCAAAGTCTCTCTCTCCTCTTGTTTTTGCTTTTGATGAACCGCTGCCTCTATTCCTCTTTGACGACGACATATATAGTCATTGGTCTCAACTAGGGTTTGTGGCAAATTGTCGATTCTGCCCTCGGATTTACTTTCGTGGGCTTCACGATTTAAAATCGGATCCGGAATGCCACATACTCACTCATGAACATGGTTAAAGCAAAATCAAAGGAAAGAGATGAAATGAAAGACATAAGTAAATGCATAAATGTTTGATAAATATTCTACTGTTTATTTGTTAGCTCTCCAAAATCATATTTTCTTCCAAAATTCATTGCATTTGTCATTTTAAACCAATTTCAAAGACTATTTTCAAACATCAACGCAAAATAAAGGTTTTTAAATTTTTGAGAAAATAAAGAAATAATTCACCAGATAAAAGCCAAACCGAAACAGACAGACATCATTTATACTCACCCAAAGAAAACAACCAAAATCAGTTCACCAAAATACAATCTTTGTTTTTTTGTTTTTTTCCTTCTTTTTTCTCTTTTCTATTTGCGTTCGATAGAAAACAAATCTCGGTATTTGAGATGCTAAATCTATCAAACCGCCACCAAAGCAAGCTCTTGGTCTAGAAAAGGCAATAACTTTAAGTTAACTGCTACCACAATTTCTTCTCTTTTTCTCTCCATTTGCAGCACCTGTCGTTGCTTTGTCCACATCATACAACTTCTTCGTTGTCCCAAGAGAAGTAGAAGATGAAAGCCTCTTCTTTGGCAATACCATCTGCGGAGGTTTCTTCTTATCAGACACAACCGAATTCTTCTTTTCCGAATCCAAGTTGCCTGTTGCTCCGACATTAACCTTGGATTTCATGGCCTTCATGTTAGCCAAGTTAGTTGTTGTTCCCACGCTAGCCTTTGATTCCAAAGCTTGCGTCTTATCCAAGTTTCCAGTTGTTCCCACACTAGCTTTGGATTTCACAGGTTTCGCGTTCCTCAAGTTGCTTGTTGTTTCCACACTAGCCTTCGATTTCACAGTTTGCGTATTATCCAAGGAACTTCTGCGTGAAGACGAGCTACCAATGCTCTCGTCATCTTTGACGTTTGTGGATGATCCACCACCGATGCTGTGCCTACGATTAATCCCCTCGGTCTTTATGCTCTTGGAATCATTGTTTGTAGGCCATTGGATAGCTTTTAGGCTGGCTGACTTTAGTGTTTTAGATCTCGCAGGAGAAGTCTTGATGGAGTTTTCGCGTTTGAGGGAGGCTTGATCATCGTTGGATTGAGGATCCCACGGGCGAGAAGCCATCCACCGCTCAAGCCAACTCCAACCCCAATGTGGTGTGTTTGCGTCCATCAGAGTCTGGTGTGGAAGTTTTGAAGAGTTTCTCCACGTTTGCTGATTTATTTTCAACCATAAATATATATATACGAATGTGAATAAGTTGGCAAGAAAAGTTGTATTAATTTTATCTATACCTGATGACTGTAAGCATAAGCCAAAGCCCTCTCTCGTCTTACAGAAGCTTCTTTTCGATTCACAAACTTTGCTTGGATCTGTTCCTTTGATTTATTGCTGGAATCAAAATCTCCCGCGATTGCCTGCAACACGATTTGATCCATCTGAGACTTTTGGGGTTCACGCATTGTGGTAAAAGGTATGGAAATTAGTTACCAAATTCTGATTCTGATGGTGTTCTTTCTGGTGACCCTTCTGCTGGATCAGCCTGTGACGAGCTTTGTTCTCTTCAGATAACCGATTCCTCCGCTCTTGAATCTGTGTTTGTAAACGTGTAAGAGTTTGCATTGAGCTAAGCATCGCGTTCATTTGTCTTTTGACGTATCTTCCTTGCAGCAACGTTTTGAGTCTGGCCATTCCTCTCAGCACACGTCGAGTGCGTCTCGCCTGTGAAACCCCAATTAAATTAGACTGAGTCTCTAATGATAAGAGGAGCAATCAAGGGAACGAATGATTTGTATGTATACCTTGTAACCTCTGTATGCATTTTGGATCTTGATTGCGGCAGATTCCTCCTTTGATTCCCCAATTTGATGTGTTGAGCTCGTGAGACGCACAACCTCCGCGGCAGCATGTGCAGCCACCACAGCTGCCTCGGCTGCTACAGCCGATGCAAGAGCCAGAGCTTGTCTAGTCTTTGCTTCTTTGGAATCACCATATCTTGTATGTCTGGCAGATGCCGGAGGAGGAGGAGGAGGTGGAGGAGGTGGAGAATGTGGTGGCAACAACGGCTGAGGAGCAAAATCCGGTAACGGAGGAGGAGGCGGAGACGGCCGGGTAACAGAGGAAGATGAAAGGTCAATGGGTGGAGTCTCCTCCACAGGGAATTCAATGGATTCTCTACTCTTTTGTTTCCCAAGCCATTTCTTCTTCTCTTTCTCCGCTCTCTTGACAAAACCAAAACCAAAACCAGAATTAAAGAATTAGCAGTCTTGATTGCATAATCGTTAATCCAAGAATTATATTTTTGACGAGGACAAGAATTTGAAAACCAACTTGATGTTTTTTGTCTTTTCCTGGGGATAAACAAGACACCGAGACACAAGTTAACCAGCCTTTTCCCATCGTTTTTTGGTCGTCTCCTGAAATTTCATACAATCTTTCATTGAAACATTCTCACCAAATGAAATCAATAAGAAGCTACGGAGGGAGATGAGATCATGTGAAGAGACCTGGTCACGATGGGCCCCACCGTTTCGTGGGAACCCAATTGACTTTTGTAACGATTGTGTTTTGTAAGAACTATTCAACAGATTTAACGACAGATACGTTATAAGTTGTAACCTCTTTTTAGTTTTTTTTCTTCTTTCGATTCTCTGCTTCGTTGTCCTTCCTATGTTATTTTTATCTCTTCATATAAACATATTTATTTATTTATTTCTGGTGTTTGTAGTTTTTAGAATTACCAGCTTTTATTGTTTTACAATTATCTAAAGCTGTTAGACAAATTTAGAAAGTCGAATTCGAGTTATGATGATGCTAATGCTCTTTATCCATTAATCCACTCTGGATTCAATTCTCACTCTCACCCTCCCATCTTTTGTTCGGTCGAGAGTTGCCGTCATCAACAAGAAACGAGTAGCGAAATTAAATGGGAATAGAAGAGCAATGCAAAAACAAGAATTAAATAAGAGCACATCGTAACTCAAACAGTTAACATTACCTGAATAGAAGAGGCTAATTGAGAGATTGATTGTCAAGCTACAAACATAATTACGTAAGAATCCCAGATATTAAAAAAAATAATAAAGGATTTATTCGAAAATTAACGAGGAGAAGAAAGAAACATAGCGTAAAGATGATGATAAAACTCTTCAATTCCATGATGAATCCTTGATTATAACAGTGTAACAACTTTGAGTAGCTGCTTTTAATTCTATTTTATTTAATTGGAAGCCGGCAGGGACAATACGTGCGAACCTCTTAATACCTTTCTGCTGTTCTAAGTTTCTCGGGTTCTAATTCAAGTTGTTCATTGAAGCCTTAACCGGTCTGGTTTACACTGGTCTGGTGAAAGCCTCTGTATAGTAATAGACTAATTGTATCTCTCTTATTGTTGTTGTAACTAACTTTTTTTTTTTTTTTAATCTAGCTTTGTATTCTTGATCAAGCTACTGTAATTGGAGACGATTGATAGTGAATTGCCAAAAAACCTGGCCAACACTTAGAGATTACTCACACTGAGGATCCTGAATTCGTAAAAGATAGTGTGTTCTTCTTGTTCTCTGTGTTCTTTTTTTTTTTTTTGAGAAAAGGCATTCTTTGTCGTCCTCTTCTTCTTTTTCTTGTTCTCTTGTTGAGAAAAGGCATTCTTTGTCGTCTTCTTGCTCTCTGTGTTTTCTTTGTCGTAAAAGATTGTTCACTGTGTTTGCATCATGTTTTTGTCGACTAACAATTACAACAAGTTTCAACTTGAAGTTTGTGGTTCCATACTTGATAAGTTTGTAATCGAATGCTCAATTCTCAACAACTAGTGTCACATTCTGAACACTGAGGTTGTGCATGTTCAATGTTCATATTATACTTGTAGTACCACCCTAATCCGGTAATGAAGAAGAATTTTATCTCTTTTTGATATACTCTAGGGTGATTGGCGTTTAGACTGTGAGGACTTTAATGGGTTTGACAGTCCTTACAGGCTTTTTTTTATACAATCAGATTTTAACTGTATTTTTTTATATTAAAGTTTATACAGTGATTTTTTTTTCTTCTTCCTTTGCTTTTATTTTTTAAAGCGTGGATATTGGGACTTTGAAAAATAATTTTTTAAATAAAATTTTATTTATTTTCTTCCCCAAGATTATTAAAATTCATATATAAATCTATGTGTAATCTATTACAACAAAATTTTAATTAATTAATCATTAATTTTTTTTCTCTTTCTTTTGAGATCCATTTTGTTGGTATCTTCGGTAAACCAATTAGTTTACATTCTTGGTTTGAAGGAAATAGAGAAATCAAACAATATTATATAGAGTTAGTCAAAATCAGTATAACAAAGAGGAGAAAGATGAGGAGCCGATAATTTTTTTTTTTAATGGATGGAGTTTTCATATTTGTTTATGAAACATTCAAACCAAAAATCTCTAGCTATATTCATATACTATTTTTAAAAGATCACTAAAACATTATAAATACATTGATAGTGTGAGTTTCCTTTACAAGAAAGTTAAAAAATACAAGGCAAAAGTTTTCTTTCGATAATTTTTCTTGAAACTAGCAAATCCAAAAGGTATATAATTTCCATATGTTTTTCAAATTATACATACTGTTTTGTGTAGATAATTGTAATTATTTAAATATTCGTATTATATTGTATTGATTATAAAAGTTATAAATACTATGGTAATGTGAGTTTTCTTTAAAAGCAATTGCTCACACTAAAAGTTTTTGGTAGAAATCCAACAAATATGGCAGCATCGTCGTCTTTCCTTAAGGTAACATATATCACCCATTACTTCAAATTCTATTGCTTTTCGAATTATTTTAATAAGTATTTTGATATTAAATCTAGGCGATTAAACAAACAAATTTAAATTAATAAATTTCTTTAACTTTTCAGAATTTTAGTTGGTCAGACGAGGCTACATGTGTGTTGCTTCAACAAGTGTTTATAGAAAAACAAAATCGGGAAAACGAAGATAGTCGTTTAAATGATCGCCAAAAGGAAAATATTATTCAGAAGATTAATGACCGGTTTGGAGCTAATTTGAGTTAGAAAAATGCAAAAAATCGTTTAGATTTTTTGAGGAAGCACTACAATTTTTATCATAATAATTCAGAAGTTCCATAAAATCGAGCAAATTTTATCCAGTTTCTCCCACTTCTTGATGCTATTTTTGGTTAATAAGCCAATACATAAAGTAATAAACATATATGAAATTTATGTATGCTGATTTTTTTTTTTTTGGATTAAATTTTATTTTTTCGCATTTTTAGATTTTTATCTAGTTAAATTAATGTTAACTGTTTGTGCGACTTCCGTCGCTATGTCAGCACTCGAATACAAATCCGTCATAATTCATATTTTTGACAAAAAAATATTACAATATTTAAATTAACAGTCACAGCTTCTATAGTTTCTATTACCAATCAGACTTTAAATGATATTTAAAAGTAACAGTCACAATTTTTACAGCCAAAATCTCTACAGCCAAAAGCCTACAACAAAAGTCTACAGTCACAGTCCTTACCAATCAGGCCCTCTATATTTTACGGGGTTTACTATGATTTTTACTATTTTATTCAAGTATTTTTATTCGGCTTTGTGCCTTTAAAAGTAGTTTTCTCATATTTGTCGTTTTTAGAGTTTTCACTGGTCAAAGCGTCAAAATGATGTAAAATGGAGCAAAAGAGGTGTAAATCACCACCCAACCATTTTCCCAAGTGAAAAGCATCAACTAAGTCACTTAATTCACAAAGATATGCGACCTTCCCACTATACAAAAGCATCAAAAGTTTTCCCTTTGTTGGAGGCCTTCCCGTTGATGGAATTGGATGAAACTTAATGAAAATATATATTTTGAGTTAGTTTTCACATGGAATTGGTTTCAAGTCATTTGGAGCTCTGGTAGAAATGATACACCCGATTTACTGAAGACATACCCATCTGGCTCGCAGGAGAAGCCAGTACAGAAGATGCCTTGACATCGGTCAAGGATGCATTGGGCCGAGACTTCACCCTCAGCCACCCAATGCACCTCCATCGGCCCAGGACACGGCCCGGTGCACGACCATCCGAACCAAAATTTCCTTTTTGACCCAAGCTTAACCCTAACTGACTTTTATGAGATCTAAGCCTATAAATACTTGTTTGAGCCTCTTGTTAGACATAATGCACAAGCAACCACATCCTTCATATCAAAACATCAAACACGTCCCATTTCATATATTTTCATAGATTTTTATTCTAATAGCTTCAAAGAGAAGATCTTGCTTTTGCACTCCATATAAAGAAGATTGTTAAACCTAAACTCTTTCAATCCAGTTTATTGATGATGTTTTCTACCTATAATTTCTTCTTGTTTCCTTGCACCATGGCTGAGTAGATCTCTTGTTAAATTTTAGGGATTCAAAGAGTATTCATGTTCTCATATGCATGATAATTGCTTAGGGATATCTATAAAGTCTTTTTCTTGATTTGTTCTTACTGCATGACTGCACATCTAATGATCTAATATTAGGTAAATTTACATTCCTAAAGCGTGCTAAAACACCATAATTAATATTTGACAAGCTAGGCTTCTTAACCTGGAAACGTTGAGTTAAGGAGTTTAGTAAACTTATCGAAACTTGATCAAATTACTGCTTGTGAACTTCAGCCAATAACATGCAAAACTTTAGTCTATTAGGTTGTATCGAAAACGAATTGGAGCCACGAAAGTGAAAAGATTGTACTTTAGTGTTTTGAGTTCTAGACAATTTCTTATTAATTCTCCATCAATTGTTTGATTTCTATGAAACATGATTCTATGTGAATATCCTAATGCTTAACGCCTTTCTCTCTTGAATTTAACTTCGTTTTAATTGATTATTTAGTTACTTTCTAATCACCATCGACACCCATCTTATTCTTGTTCTTGCTTGATTTAATTCCTTAGGATTCGTGTGTAGTTGCGAAGTCCTTGTGGATTCGATCCCATCTATACTAATTGTGATTGTAGTGGACTTGCAACTAGTTCTAGGTAGGGTTTTAAAACATGCATATCAAGTTTTTTAGCATTATTACCGGTGACTTAGCTTGAATAATATTCTCTTTTATTGCCGGTGACATGAATAATATTCTCTTTTAAAAATTTGATTTCATTCTTTTCTTCTTTCTTCCGTGTGTGCATGACTATAAGATCAAACACTGAAAAACTAGTTGAGCTCGAGCAAGAAAAACAACAAAGGTTGGCTAGACTAGAAAATTGATGTCTCAGAGTTTTAACCTTGAAATAATCCTGCAAGTGCACAAAAAATGCAGTAATACTTAGGGTTCGAATCCACTAGATACCAAATAATCACACTACGAGTTTATTAGATTCAAATTAAGTTAAGATGGAAAATATAAGTGTTTCTTTTAATGTTGTGAATAGTGATAAAAATAACAATAAATAAACTTTAAAGCAAGTAATAACAATAGAAAATCAGTATTGAGAGTGTTGGCTGTTAGAGATTCACAGGGTATCATGGATTGTTTAAATCAGATAAATTCGATAGATGTGTTCTAGAGTTCAAATCACGAATGGATAATTGGCCTACTTCCGCAACACCAATTACTATGTCTAAATAATCTAAATTACACAACTCCTGCTGGTAATCAAGTAGTTAAACATGCATAAAAAGTCCAAGTTCGATATGTTCACAAAGTTTCATAGTTTCACTTCTGCATGTTATGATGCTTTGCTCATCTAAATTGATCCAAGTAATTTGACGACACTTTCGGTGAGTATATTACCATAAGAGCAGTAGCTAGATGGTCAATCAATCAATAAGCAATAAACACAAATTTAGATGAAGAATTCTATCGATAATCCCAAATCTAGCAACCTAACAATCAATCCATGAATCCCCTTTGAAAACCCTTAAACCCAACAGGAAAATTACTCAATCATGATTAAGAACACTAAACAAAGATATCAAAAGAGATTCATAATCATATAAACGATTTGAAACAAGAAGGGTTTTAGAAATCTTCTCTAAATGGAGATACAAATGCTGCGAGATCTTCTCCCTGGAAGCTCTTGAATCAAAATCTATGAAGAAAACAGAAGGGGGCATGAAATCCTCTCTGAGAGGCTGCTGCCGTGTTTATCTTTTGTGTAATTAGTGGCTTGTAAAATAATATGGGGGCTTATATCTAACAAGAGGCTAAAAAACAAGTATATACATGCTTAGGGTTGATTGGGGTTAGCTAGGGGAAAAAGCGATTTCTCATGCTTGGATAGGGTTGAATTGGGCTGGAAATATCGACCAAAGAGGCTGCACCGGTCTGGAGTACCGGTCCAAATCCCATCACCGGTACTGGCTCCAACATGTACATGCTTCAGCTGTGAGCCAGACGGACATGTCTTCAATAAATCGAGTGTAACTCTTCAACTACAGCTCCAAAATGACTTGAAACCAATTCCATTAGAAAGGTAACTCAATTCTATATCTCGTCACCAAATCTCATCCAATTCCAAGATGTTCAAGGCCTCCAACGAAGGGTAAACTTGTGCTTATGTTCAGTCCAACTTGGAAAATTGCATATGTTGTGAATATTGTGACTTTGATGTTTTTTTTGACTTAAGTGAATGGATGTAGAATGGTTGACACCTCTTTTGATCCATTTTGCATCTTTTTGATGATTTAACCTGTTAAGACTTCAAAAGCTACAAATACGAAAAAACTACCTCTTTTGGTGCAAAACAATAATAAAATACTTAGATAAATAAAATATTAAAATCCATACTGAAAACAGTAAAATATCAAGTATATCAAAAATAAAAACCAACTTATCGAAGAAGAATGAGCTGCTGCTGCAGCCCTAGAAGCAGCCAATGCCAATGCTGCCCTCTTGTAGCAACTTGATGGAGCTTGAGATGATGATCAACCTGCCAGTGAAGACGAACAAAACCCACCTGTCTTGGGTGGTATTCGAAACCTTCCAAGCTGTGTCTCAATCGGATGCATCGGGCGAGTATCACGACCTGATGCACCGACGGCAAGTCCTTTCCCCCTTGTTTCACTTAAACCAAACCGAACCCAAACCAAAATTAAACTCAATTTAACCAAACAAAACTAAGTCTAATACCTAAAATTGATTTTTAAGCATATGTTTGGGTATTTTTGGATCAAAACTCCAAAAAATCCTCTCTTTTGTCTAGAGAAAGTTCTTGAGCTCAAAAACCCTAGAAACTTTAAATTTGGGAATTTTGTTTGATTTTTCTTGGTTTAAGTGAATTTTCCAAGGCGAATTCAAGTTCCTAACTCATTCGTCATAGGAAATCAAAGGTATGATAACCTCTCTAAACTCGGTTTTCTCAAATTTACATGTTAATGAACTTTTTGGATTTCTCATGAATTTAGCTTGTTTTTGCTAGCTTTTAGGGAATTCACTTACTTAGACTTGTTTCTTCAGAGTTAACAATTTTGATGAGTTTATAACATGCTTCCACCTAGAATTCAATTTTGACATAAAGAAATGTCCTTAGTTAAAAACGAATTTGGGTGAATTAAGTGTTCTAAATGCATGCATTCATTAATATAAGTTTATCATATACACTTGAGATTTGCTTGAATTCCAATTATTTCTTACTGATTCATAATGCTCCTAGTTTATTATACATAGCATTGAGATTATTTCTTTGGTATTTGGTGAATTTTTCAATTTACTAATTTTTTCTTTAAGAACTTTAATTTTATAGGTACATGCAATGGTGAATGACCAATTTCAAAGATGGTCTAGAAGGGATCCTTGACAAAATCGAGCAACCTTTGATGATCCAAGAACCCAAGGACAACTCCCCAAGGGCCACAAGATCAAGGAAACCATCAAATAATGCAATAAAGAGACATGGGAAAGATGTTGTGTAAGATAGTGAGGAGACGTTGGGATGAAGATGATTGATAACACCGTATTTTAGCATTTAGGGTCCTTAGTTTTCACTAGTTTTTGTGTGTTTTCCCTTGCATTTTATAGTCTTTTCTTGCATTTAGTGTCCCTTTAGAGTCTTAGTTGCATTTAGAGTCATATAGTGTCTTTGTGTGTATTTTGTGTAGGTTTTGAGTCATTCTAGGTTAAAGGAATGGAGGACACACTTTTAGATGCAAACAAGCGAAATGACAATACATAAACGGTTTAAAGCGTCTCAAATATCATGTCGAACGAAGGTCGTAAACTGATCGGATGAACCTGAAATTTTTACACGACATTGTAAATTGAGTTACCTGCACTTTTCAAGTGGTTTCAACTTATTTGAAGTTGTGGTTAAAGAGCTAATGCCATTTTGGTGAAGACATGTTATTCTGCCGCGAAGGAGGAAGCAACTAATCCGTCGAGCCAGCCACCGGCCGGTGAGTGGCATGGTTTTGGCAAGGAAGATTCAATCCACCAACCCAGCCACCGGCCAGTGGATGGTTCTCCTTTGATATTTTTCTATAAATACAAGTGATGTATTCATATTTTAGCATTCTTAGCATTCATTTTCTTTGTTTTCAAAGTCATTTGTCTTGCATTTTGTGTCTTTCTCTTCATTTGGAGTCTCATTTAGATTAGGTTTAGTCTTAGAGTCCTAGGCTTCATTCCATGCATTTGCATTATAATTTAAGTCTATTTCATGTACAATGGAGGCCTAGGAGTGAGAGGAACCAAGGAGAGTTGGAAGAGAATCAAGAAGAGTGAAGAAGGCACAAGAATTCGAGTTTGTTCAAGTGATCGACTAAGGTAGCCAATTAGATCGATCAGAAGGATCGATCACACCAACACAGAGCCAAAAAGGAGGAGTTTCAAGTGTAAACAGGATCGATCATGCCCCTTGGATGGATCGATCAGATGAGCAACAGAGGACTTCTTGGCTCGTGAAACGGTTGCTGGATCTATCAAGGGCAGCCGTTGAATCGATCTCCATTATCGATCACATGCACATTTTATGCACAAACCCGGATTTGACCCGGTTTGTCCCGGGTTGACCCGAGTACATTTTACTATTCCTATATATAGTTTTGAGCACATTATAACCGTAAGCTTTATCTTATCTCTTTTATCCTTTGTGCAAAACAAAACCTCTTGGATCTTTTGCATCTTGGATGTTAAAGTTTGCCCTTTTTATGCCAAATTAGTTATGTTTTCTTTAATCCTTATCTTAATCTTTCTTTATGTCTTTCTTTACTTATGTTTTTGTGGTTTGTTTGAGCATCAGTGAGTAGTCTTTTGAGTGGATGATGGGTAGAGTAGACTAGGGTGATTGATGCATGATTAGTGATGTTTAGGTCTAGATTTATATGATTTCCTTTGTTTAGAGTTAGCACAAAAGTAGGATTGAATTTGCTAATCAATTCCTTGATCATGGTCTTTTCATGTCCGAAAGGTGTTTGTGAAAATGTCTAGATCAACTTTAAAACATGCTTTTCATATCTTAGTCAATTAACACTTGATGTTTAAGGTGAATTGTGACTTATATGGACTTATGCATTAATGATCTATAATCTCAATCAATTGGAATCGAAAGATTGGTCAAATTGGGTGATTAGTAGAATGGATTAGTATTCATGAAAGTGACAAGCTTGACAAGTTCATCATGAGCAACAAAAGGCAAGTTCACTTTGTTGGGGACTTTGATCAAAATCAAGATTTAGTTGGTGAGACTTGTCAAGATGGACGAGAGGAAATATGTTATCTGCAAGGCCAAGGAGGGTACTACCAAAAGAGTTTCAACCCCAACTATAGAAACCATCCTAACTTGTCCTATAGGAGCACAAACGTGGAAAACCCCCCAAGACCAAGTCTATCCCCAAAAGCCACAAGAATTTGTTACACAACAACAAGGATTTGTTCCTAAGCAACAATACACCTTTTCAAACCAAGGTGCTCCGAACTTTCAAGGACAAGCTAGTGCTTCTACTCAACCTTCACCCCAAGATCAAGAGATTAAAGCTTTGGTGGTGTTGGAAGGTCAAATCAAGAATAGCGTGGATATTGGAAATAAATTCCTAGAGGTCAACAATAAGATTGATGGGATATACCATGAGTTAGATGGAAATATAACAAGCTTTGCTTCCCACCTGAAGACCATTGATTTGCAATTAGCTCAAGTCGCCTCTAGCTCCAAGGCTCCAAGTGGTACTTTGCCGGGTAAATCCGAATCAAACTTGAAATCTTTTTGCAATGTTGTTATTTTGGATGAAGAAAAAGGTTGGGGAGCTCGCCATGGACCATTGACAAAGCAAGAGTATGAAGAGGATGAGCTCTACCTAGAGGAGTTGGCTAAGCTCCTTGAATATCCCTATGTTGAAAACATGATTAAGCATGATGAGGTGCTTAAGGTGAAAGCACCAAAGAAAATGAAAAGAGAGGAAGTCACAAGCTTTGAACCCTCTCCCTATGAACCGAAACTTCCATTACCAGGCCCGGTGTTTACCAAGACACTTAAGAGGAATCTCACTAGCTTCAAGAAGGATGTGAGTGATATAGGAGTGACCTTTCCTAAGGGAGATGATTTCACTCAAATCCCCACCCAAAGGAAGCTCATTAAGGATGTCTTAGCAAACCATGGAAAGGTCATGGATGTGATGAAGAATTATGAACAAAGAAGTGGAGAAGCACTAGAACAAAAGGCTCTCACAAAGCAAGGAGATCCGGGTAGGTTCTCTATTCCTTGCTCTAGGAGATTTGAAGTTAGATGACGCTTTGTGTGACTCAGGTTCGAGTATGAATGTTATCTCTTATGAGATGGTGAAGACCTAGGCATCAAGGAATTGAAGGGCAACACTTGCTCCATAATGTTTGCGGATGCGTCTTCAAAGTGTCCCGTGGGAATTCTCGAAGATTACACCTTGAAGATTAGAAATTGTGTTATCCCGGTGGATTTCATGGTGATGGAGATGAATCCAATCAAGAGGCTACTCCTTATCCTTGGTACTCCATTCTTAGCCACCGCGGGAGAAAGTATGGATTTCCATAACAAGAAGGCGATCCTCCACAATGTTGATGCTTACGTCTCCTACCTGATTTCCCCCATCCCAAAAAGACAATGTGGCATCATCTCAAGGGAAGAAGAGTTAGGTCAATTGATGAGTGTTGAGATCAAACACGATCCCACTCATGCCGCACAAGAAACCCTTGGTGTAGACTATGACAAGAATGGCCAAGAGGCCTTTGATGGGAAGTGCTTGAATTTCCTTTTCATGGAGCATGAATAAATAGTGTCAAAGGTTAGGAGACCTATTGATCTAAAGGAAGCACCAAGTGAGAAGAAGAAAGCCACTCTCACCTTCCATCCCATTAAGTTGGTTGATGGAGCTCTTGAATGCAAGGCGAAGTGCAAGGGACGTTTGAAGCCTTTCTCTAAGGCGAAGATCATTCTCACTTCGGGAATGAACAAAGAAGAAATTGAATTGGCCAAGAGTGCCATGAAAAGGACATTCAAGGTTGAGTTGAATGATTGGAGACCAAGCTTCAAGAATGGTTCTCATGCTTCTTCTGCCTAAAATCACCCGAAAATGTCAAGCTAAGAGACGTTAAACAAGCGCACTTGGGAGGCAATCCCATGGTATCCTTTGTAGATATTTATCTTATGTGTTATCTGCTTTTATTTGTGTGTTTGTGTGCTTTTGATCTTTGGAAACAAGAGGAAAATTCATGGATGGTTTAGGAGGCAAACAAGGCAAGATAAGACGAAATGTAGCCTGGATCGATCAAGGAAGCTCGTTTGATCAATCAGATGGATTGATCCAGGTTGAACCAGAGCAAAATTATGCATTTTCCAAAAACATTGTCTGGATCGATCCAGAACACACAAGTGGTCGATCAACTGGATCGATCAGCTTTCAATAGAGGGAAATATATGTCACCTGGATCGGCCAAGAACAAAGAAGTGGTCGATCAGACAGACCCTTCGAGTGTGCATTTCCGAAGGTGGGTTTTCTTTGGTTTAAACCGGTTTGTTTTTATTTCTTGACTTCAAAAACGCATCCATTTCCTTCCTCACTCATTTCACAAAGCTTTTGCATCAAAAAGCTCTCATTTTCCTCTTAAGCTCTCTCTTTTCTCAATCACACACACACACCCACTAATTTTCAAAGAGAATTTTGAAATCATCACTCTCATTTGTTCTTATCTACTCCATCATTTGCCAAGCACAAGGTATTGTGGGAGTCGAAACTCGCACAACTAAATTTGGTTAGGAAAATTTAAGGATTTGAAAACTTCTATGAACAGAAATACAAGAACAGAGATCCAAAGATGGTTTTTATTGATATGTTAAAGAGCTTCGAATACAAAGGTTGTTTAGAAAAATCATGTCTTGTGGCAAAATCCCCATAGCTTGAAGTTTCTAAGGACAACTGGTACTTGTACTCGATCCCTTTGTAGAATGTGCTCAAGATGTTGGCGTCCGTAAACCCGTGATCTGGGCAATCTCTGATATACTCCGTGTAGCGATCCCATGCTTCATGAAGAGTCTCCATAGGTCCTTGCTGAAATCACTGGATCTTGTTCCGGAGAAGGTTAGCCTTAGGCTTGGTGTAGAAATGGGCAAGAAAAGCAGACTTGTACTCATTCCAGTTTGTGATAGACCAAGGGGGAAGAGACTTCAACCATCTATGAGCTTTGTAACTTAGAGATAATGGGAAGAGTTTGAACTTCAGATAGTGCGCAGGGACTCCATTAAAGCGACTTTTGCTGCAAATCTTCTCAAAAGTCTCTATGTTGTCCATTGGATGCGCTTGTGACTACCCGTGGAACTGATTCTGCTTCACCATAGTGATGATTTGAGGTTTGATCTCGTAATCATGCATGTTGATGGGTTGAGGTCTGATAGCAGCTCGATCCTTAAAGTATTGACCATGTGCATCTTTGATTCATCGGCGACTACTTGTTGTTTCCACCAGGAGGTGTTGGACTCCACCAACACCTTCCAGCGGTGCACCAGTATTGTTGCCATATAATGGCTGGTTGTTGTGGCCTAAGGGCAAGATCCCTTGATCCTCGTGCCCTAAAGGCAAGATTCCTTGATGTCTCAACTGAAATCTTCTTCGGTTTCTCGTTCAATCTCTATAACTCTTGCTCAAATGCTACTAGATTGTCAATTCCCTGACGTCTAGTGATGCATCTTAAATACATCAAATCAAAAAGAGAAGAACAAAATTAGTACTCTAAGAGGAAAAATTCCCAGACTAGATTCTTGTCCTCGACTTCTAGGCAAAGTTTGGTCCCCTTCAATGGAGCCAAAACTTGATATGCTCAATATTTAACCCCAATAATCACTGCAAGTGCACATCAGCGCAGTAGTATAAGAGGTATCGAATCTCAAGAGACCAATTGCTACATTACAAATCCTTGAGAGATGAGAAGAGCTAAGACGGAAAATAAGATTTGTAAGTATTGTGAGGCAAAAAATTAGGCAAGAAAAGTAAACAAAAAGCTGTAAAACGTGTGAAATTCAATAAGAGAAAAGTGTCATGTTTCAAGTTATCTCAGAGAATCATGAATTGCAGGAAATCATATCATTCAACAAAAATTATTAAGTCTTTGTAACTCTTGCTCAAATGCTACTAGACTGTCAGTCCCCTGACTTCTGGTTATGCACCTTAAACACACAAATTCAAAGAGAGAAGAACAAAATTAGTAGGAAACGTTTTGTCCCCGGACAAGAGAAAAAGTCCTAGACTAGACTTTTGTCCTAGAATTGTAGGAAACGGTTGGTCCCCGACAATGATGCCAAATACTTGATATGCCCAGGTTTTAACCAGTGCAAGTGCACAACAGTGCATAACTATAAGAGATATCGAATCCCAAGAGACTAATTGCTACACTACAAATCTTCGAGAGAAGAAAAGAGCTAAGAAAGAAAATATGAGTTGTAAGTGTTTTAGGCACAAAATTATGTAAGAACAAGTAAACGATAGAAAGTTGTAGAAACGTGTGAAATTCAATAAGAGAAAAACATTAGGTTTCAGGGTTATCGCAGAGAATCATGAATTGCAAGAAATCATATCATCCAACATGAAATTATTAAGAGTTGTTCTTGAACTCAAATCACTATGGTATAATTAGTCTACTCTCGTAGTATTATTTACTATGTCAACAACCTAAATCTCTAAACTCTCATTTGATATTTAAGAAATTGAAGACGCAATCAGATCATTTTTGATTTGTACACAAAACTCATTAATTATGTTCTCGTTGGTTAAGACGTTTTACTCATCTAGATTAGTTCAAGCAATTTAACAACAATTTTGATGAGTAAATTAACCTAAGAACAACTGCTAGGTGATCAATAAAGCAAACAACATTATGCACAAATCATAGATGAAAAACTGGATGGATTTTCGTATCTAAACAATCATCTAGTTAACAATCCACGATATCTCTGCACGTCAATCTAACTATGGATCTACTCAGGAATGATCAAAGTAGAAAAACAAAAAGATGCAGAAGAAATCATGATAAATTCAATTAATAAGTAAGAGGGTTCAAAAATCTTCTTTATAAGAGATACAGAGTTGAGATCTTTTCCCTTGAAGCTCAAAACCTAAAATAAGAAAAAGGTATGAAGAAAAATAATGCGCCCCGTCAAAATGTGGCTTAGAATCAGGATATATATGTCTAGGATCGGCCCTTAGGTCATTCTAGAGAAAGGTGGGTCAAAAAAAGGAAATATGCTTTAAAATGTCGAAATTCTTGCGCGGACTAGAACGATCGACTTGGGTTTCTAGTTTGATCGTTTTGATGCACTATGCCAAAACTTCCGAAAAATGTCAAAATTTGTGCGAGGCCTGGAATGATTAAACTGGGTTTCCGGTTTGATCGTCTTGATGTTCTCGAGTAGAAATTTCATCCTCATTGTTCATCTGCTCGCCAGACTAACATATCTTCACGAAAACTGGCATAACTTTTCAACCGATGATCAGAATGACTTCAAACAACCGCCAAATGAAAGTTGGCTCAATATCTAGCTTTTGCCCAAATTTTATCTTAATCTATCGGTGGGAAGTCTTTTAAAATGCCATATTTTCGATGCTTCTGCATAACTCTGCATCTTGATGTGCCCAATTGCACCCAAAATGCATTGCTTCCTCCAAAACGACTTAAAACCTGTAAGGAATCCATAAAAGATTCTAAAAAACACTTTCATTCTAAAAAACACTTTGATTCTATAAAGAGTAAATAACAAAGGATAAAAACACGTACAAACGCAGTACATTGGCAGTCACCCATATTCACGAGATTATGAGCAACATGCACGAGCATAGTCTAGATAGTACGACACATAAGACTTCGTTGCTGATTCTGGAGAGACAGAGATGCTACAGGATGAGTCAAATGGAAGCGAGACTTAATCTTCATGCCTCACCATCCTCCATCTCTGAATCATTCTGATCCAGATGGTATCATCAAAAAAATTTATTTTGTATATCTCTTTATTTAATTTTATTGAATCTGTTAATTCTTTTATTTAGATTACTATCACACTTTGACGATGTGAAGTAAGTCTGGGTGAGTCTTATTGTTTACTTATGTATTTTTGTTTTTCTTATGTCTTGAGTCATTTTAATAATTTTTTTAAGTCATTTTTATTAAGTCAAAACTATAAGTTTGAAATAATGAATTTTTCTTGGAAAATCCTTAAGTGGATCAACCTATCAATGTCGCCCATATTTCTAGGGCATTCGAATGATCCAACGCTGGCTTTTCACCAAATAAACTTTTCTCATATTGGGGCTTGGTATACATTGAACATGATTTGATGTGCTCAGAATTTTAATCCCTAAATATTTCTGGAAGTGCACAACAAACGTAGTAGTAGTTAGGGGTTGAATCCATTGAAAACTAAAAAGTTACACTATAAATCTTTTAGAGAAGAGTTAAGCTAGAAAATAAAATAAAGAAGGGGTTTGTTGTGTTCACCAGAGATGCAAATAAGAAAAAGTATTAAATAAAAAATCAAGATAAATCAATTAAACTAAGCATTGTGCATCAGGAAATTCTTTGGGGTTCAAGGATCGATTTATTCAGATGTTAGACAAGTAAATTCAGCAGGGTATTCCAAACTCAAATTCACTTGATATCATCATCAACCTACTCTCGTAGCGATGACTAATCTAGGTCTAAAAACTTAAACTGCCTAACTCTCGCAGGAAAATAAGCAGTTAAACATGCAATACTTTAGATCAAGATTCAACTCTCGCAGGTTATCGCGTTGAGCTCATCTAATACTAGGTCAAATCGATTAATCAAGTTGTATGCAAGTAGAAATCAATCTAAAATTAGTCACAAGTTGGCCAACCAAGAAACATGCAGTAAACATAAGCATAGGCAAATAACTCCTTCTAAATTCCTGAACCTAGTCAATTCTTATTCATCATGCCATGAAATCCCCTTATTTGCCCCTTAATGATATACAGAGGTTTAACCCTAAAATATCACTGCAAATGCACAGCAAACGAAGTAGTATTTAGGGATCGAATCCACAAGAACCAAGTGAAACACTACGAATTATAATGGATGAAACTAAGCTAAGATGGCAATATGGTTGTTTGTTGTGATGTGAAACGAAATAGCAATATAAAAAAACGATGTAAAATCAATTAAAAACAAACATTAAGTCTAGGAAAATTCGCAGGAATTCAGAGATCATGAACCAGACAATTATTCAGGGAACGATAAAGCACAATCTCAAAATCAAACATGAATGTATAACCAATCCACTTTCGTGGTATCAAGTACTTTATCTAGCAACCTAAGAATCTAAACTGTCGTTTGATCTTAGAATTCTAAACAACCATTAATGAGCAGGTTTGATATGTTTACAAATTGCCTTAGCATCAGCTTTAGTTGGCTAAGGATAATTTGATCACATATGTTCTATCAAGCAACCTATAACACTTTTGATGAATAGATTAAACCTAAAATCAATGATTAAGTGATCAATTCAATCTAAGTATTGCTCACCAAATACTAGTTCAAGAAATATAACAAGATTTTGGAGAGTATATCAACCTAAGATAAGATTGCTAAATGGCCAATCAAACAATAGGCAATCCGTGCAAATAAAGGTGAAGAACCAATAGATAAACCTTAGAAATTTCGATATCAATCATACATAATCATCTAATTATTGAAAAACTTAAACCCTAACAAGTTAGCTAGTCATACATGATGAAAGTAAATGAACACCATCAAATATAAGTAGAAAACATTATAGATACATCGAATTTAAAGAGTCAAGGTTGAGAAATCTTCTCTATATCGAAGTATAAATGTGAGATCTTCTCCTTGAAACTCTTAGAATCAAAACTATGAAAGAACTATGAATAAAACGTGACTGTTGTTTATTATGGTATTCTGTCATGAGTTGTGGTGGCTTGTGTCTAACAAGAGGCTAAAAAAAATTATTTATAAGCTTAGGGAAGTCCTAACTCGTTTAGGGTGATGTGCTCATGTTTTAACCATAAAATTGTCATGCAAGTGTACAACAAATGAAATAAAACTTAGGGATCGATCCACTGAAGACCAAATAGTTACGCTGCGAATTTATAGGCTCATGGTGGGATAAGATGAGAATGTTTTGAACTAACTTTGTCGCATGTGGATTACCGGTCAAGAGTTCAAAACTATGATATCAAGGATATGAGAGTTTCCGTGATTTTCAAACCTATTTTCTGAACTTGGGTTGTTGTTTGTTTGAGGACAAACAAAGACTTAATTCTGGGGGAGTTTATATATACCTTAGATTATACCAGTTTTTACTACGTTTTTGAATGGTTATTAATAAAGAAACTACTTGGTTTTGTATTTTACGGTTGTTTTAGTGTTTTGTAGTTTTTAAAATATTTTCAAGAAATTGAAGCAATTTGGGCCAAAATATATGCAAAACAAGCAATTTGGAGATTGGACACTTCTGAGCGTCAGTTGTTTCTCAGCATATGAAAACTTTTCCACCGTTTGATGAAGCTCAAATTTTACCACACGATATCTGGAAGTGTTAGCTTTCATCTCCATATAATATCGTGTAAATCCAACGGTGCTGTAATATCCGTACCAAAACTAGAAATAGGCCGTAAATTAAGATGTAGGAATCAAGAAGAATTGAGTTAGGAAAGCTCAATGAAGTCAAAAGAAAATGTTCAGTCACAACAAAACTCAAATGGATAGAGGAAATCATAAAATGGAACGAGACAAAGTACCAAAAGAACGGTATGGGAGAACCACGATCCAAATCGAGGCAATGCTAGTTGGAAAGGCTTAAGAAGACTTAGAAAAGAGTTTATGTAGAGGGAATATTTAGTTGGGTTGAGGAAATTACGTTCTGGTCGAGTTCTATGACCCGTGGGTTGGAAAAGTATGACCCAGTGGTTGAAAGGCTATCAGTTGGTCGAGTTTTGTGACCCGTGGGTAGAAGTAGTACGACCCATTGGTTGAAGTTTATCAGATCAGTGGTAAGGAGCAGTTTTCGTCATGGATCGGGTGATCGGTTCGTGGTGGAGTTTCCGTCTAGAAACCTCTAAGTAAAATCGGTGAGTTGGGATGTTTGAGCATGAGGCGGTTATACGTTTTGCATATAATCGTACTGATTGTTTATTTCATGATAATTTTCTTGAGGTTTACCGTATTGTTTATTGAATTTTTATTAAGTACTTTGCATGTTATGAATGTTGCATGCACGTTTAATATTTCAATAGTTGCATGCATGTTTAATATTGATAGACATTTGTTGCATGTTCTAGTATTTGCATGTGATGGTGATGGTGGTGTGTGGTGAGAAGTGATTGGCGTGAGTGGTTAATATCCCACAGCCATGTGATGGTGGTGTGTGGTGAGAAGTGATTGGCATGAGTGGTTAATACCCCCACGGCCATGTCTGTGTAGTTTGGGCGTATTCGGTGCTTCCAGGATCTCTTGCATGAAGGTAAGAAGACTTGGTACGTTGGTTGATCCCCAATGTCCAAGTGCTGCACGACGGTGTGGCCCGATGTTCCTTCTCGTATGGACTCGGACAGAGATGTTTTGCGGCTTGGGTGTCTTTGTGACTACCAAGTGCAAGTGTTCTCTTGGCTTGAAGGAAGTATCCGATACGCAATTGGGGCCTATGATGTGTTAGTTGAGTTGTGGTGTTGCATTTAAGTTAGTGTCTTGTTTAGGTTATAGCTTCCGCATGTGCATACTTTGATTGATTGCATGATTTCCTGTTGATTGTTATTTTGGGTTTGGGTTGGGAAATTATTGCATGTTTAGTGGGCCTAACTCATTGAGTATTGCTAGAATACTCCCCCCCCCCCCCCCTCTTTCTTGCAGGTAACCAATAGAGGGAAAACCTTAGGGGAGATCGGAACGTTAGGACCATCGGAGTAGTTTTGATGTCTTTTTGTAAAATCTTATTTTTTGTATATAGTATGTACTACTCCTTTGGCATTATGCCTCGTTCTGACATATATTTTTGTAATGTTTTCTCGGTTAATAATAATGTAAGAAATGTTTTCTTAAAATGGCGAGTGTTCACTGATATTAGTCTTGTCCAGACTAACACAACTCGAGATCATAGTACGGGTTGAAAAGCTTTAGGCTATGGTCAAGAGGAATGATACCGTGGATGGATTGACTTAGGTTCTGGATTCGTTCTGGGACTTGGGTTGGACCGTCTACGGATATCATATTGTGGCATCTCCGGGCCATGTGGGTATAGATTCGTTCAGGGGTGTTACAAAAGGTGGTATCAGAGCATGATTTTGGTCATGTTCACGGGACTCGTATTTTCAAATGTTTTATCGAGTCAAAATGGTTCGCAAAAAGACACTTAGGTTAATCCGATACGTTCCGTGCATTTGGGTGTTGGGGTTAGGACTTACCTCAATTGTTCGATGTAGATGTAAAATCAAGGATCAGACGAGAATGAACAGTGGGGTTTTTCATCTGAGATCATTGACTCAGGACAGAATGAGAATTGGCTACAGTTAGTGGGCATAGCAGAGTATGGTGAACCATCTTGGTCAGGGACGTATGATGGATCTATTCCGCCAACACCAAGTGAACCCACAATTGTTACTTGGGAACCAGTCGGCTCTATACAAAGTCAACACAGGCAGTTTGTACCTCAGAATCTGTATCAAGGACTGGCTGTAGCAAATCATTTGGGTCAACCATTAGGTGGAGGGATTGATCCATACTTAGCTCTACTTAGAGACATGTTTACACAGATGTTGCATCAACAACAACAAGCTCTGAACAATGCTAACCAGAATGTTAATCCAGCACCCGACTTTCTCAAGTTTGTAATGATGATGAAGACATTGGGTACATATTACTTCAAGGGAGGCGCAAACATCAACAAGGCGGATACTTGGTTACAGAATCTCGACAAGAACTTTGCAACAACCCGGTGTCCAGAAAGATTCAAAAAGGACGTAGCCATGTACTACTTGGAGGAAGAAGCACTAGGATGGTGGGATGGCGTGAAAAGAATGTATAGGGATCAAATATCAACATGGATGGAGTTCAGACAAGAATTTGAAAGGAAGTACTTTCCACCGGATGCTCGGGATTGGATGGAAAGGGAGTTTTTGGATTTGGTACAAGGGAATGGAAGTGTAAGATAATATGAAGCCTAGTTCACCAGACTTAGGAAATACGTGTCTTATGGCCAGGGAGACGAGTATTCAGTGATTCGAAAGTTTCTAAGGGGATTACGACCACAGATTAGTAGCATACTCCAAGCAGTGGTACACACGAATCTGTATGCACTGATTGAGCGAACTGTGGAAGTGGAAGAAAGTTTAATTGTGAAAAAGGAGGCTACATCTCAAGGCCGAAGTGATGATAGTGGAAAGGGAAGTTCTCAGCAAGGTCAGAAAGCAACGCAGCTAGCTGGGCAAGGAAAATCAAATAAACGGGGAAGAGATCAAACTCATCAGGAGAATCCAAGTGCAACATCAAAGGACTCAGGAATAGTGTGTTACTTGTGTGGGCAAATAGGACACATCTCTCGGAATTGTCAAAACAACAGTTCATACATGCCATCGGTGCCAGCTTACATCAGTTCTTTCAACTGTGGCAAGAAAAGACACTACGCGAAATTGTGCCCGACAGCTCATCCAACAATAGCATCACTATTGGCAAATCAACCCCCACCTGCCCCGCAAGAAGAGGAACCTCCGTTGAAGAAGCAAGCGTCAGTGGAAAGAGTTTATAACTTAGGGTTAGCTTTACCTAAACCTCCAAGACCTCCAAAAGGTTCTGTTTAAGGTATGTTGGGTGCTAACTCTCTTGATGAAGTGATGGCATGATTGAATGATTGATTGATTGCTTGCATGCTTTGATAAGTATGAATTGCATATATGTTTATAATTTCATGATAGTGGTAACTTTGTTTAGTGTCCCGGAAGCTATAGTGTTTAGTAGTAGAAATGAAACCATAAGTGGAAAATAGCCTAGAATGCTAGGAAAAATTATTTGAGTCTAACCGGAGACCCAAAACCTTAGTAGTGGAGTATGAGTATTAGGAAACCATAGAACCCAGAAGCACACCTTCTTGGCTTGTTACCCAAACCATTGGTGGCATGTGGAGACAGTTAAGCAAAGGCAACATGAAGCAACGAAGAGCGGAATTAAGGAACCAGAAGGAGACTAGCAGAAGACCAGGGACGAACAAGACATGAAGAGCAGTTGAAGATTTAAGAATTCGGGATAAATTCTTATAAGGGGGGAATAATATAATACTCCGTACCAAAACTAGAAATAGGCCGTAAATCAAGATGTTGGAATCAAGAAGAATTAAGTTAAGAAAGCTCAATGAAGTCAAAAGAAAATGTTCAGTCACAACAAAACTCAAATGGATTGAGGGAATCAGAAAATTGAACGAGGCAAAGTATCAAAGGAACGGTACGAGAGAACCACGATCCAAATCAAGGCAATGCTAGTTGGAAAGGCTTAAGAAGACTTAGAAAGGAGTTCAGGTCGAGAAAATTACGTTATGGTTGAGTTCTATGACCCGTGGGTTGGAAAAGTATAACCCAACGGTTGAAAAGCTATCAGTTGGTCGAGTTTTGTGATCCGTCGGTCGAAGCAGTACGACCAGTGGTCGAAGTTTATCAGATCAGCGGTAAGGAGCAGTTTTCGTCATGGATCGGGTGATGTATCATTCTACGATTGGTCAGCGGCTGAAGTGGGACACATGTCCGCACGAGAGCCTCTATGTGACATTTATTAATCAGTATTAACACTTGTTAATCCGTATTAACACTTGGCTTCTTTATCATGAAAAATGTCAACCTAAACAGCCACCTCACCACCCATGGATCTTCTATATATATAAACCCACCCCTTTAGAAAATCAGAGCTGAAATTTGTACCACTGCTGCTGAAATCTGTCCAGACCGAGCTATAGGTCGAGTATCCAGTTCGAACTGCTGCCCAGATTCAACCAGATCTGTATCGTAGGTCGAGTTCCAGTTGGTAAGTGGTAGGTTCCGTTAAGTTTCTTCCCAGATCTGAACCAAACAGTTGTTAAAACTTAGTTTTATCCTTAGCCAGGTTGATCGAGGCAACCAGGAAGTAGGATCGGTTCGTGGTGGAGTTTCCGTCTAGAACCCTCTAAGTAAAATCGGTGAGTTGGGATGTTTGAGCATGAGGCGGTTATACGTTTTGCGTATAATCGTACTGATTGTTTATTGCATGATAATTTGCTTGAGGTTTACCGTATTGTTTATTGAATTTTTATTAAGTACTTTGCATGTTGTGAATGTTGCATGCACGTTTAATATTTCAATAGTTGCATGCATGTTTAATATTGATAGACATTTTTTGCATGTTCTAGTATTTGCATGTGATGGTGGTGTGTGGTGAGAAGTGATTGGCGTGAGTGGTTAATACCCCACAGCCATGTGATGGTGGTGTGTGGTGAGAAGTGATTGGCATGAGTGGTTAATACCCCACGGCCATGTCTGTGTAGTTTGGGCGTATTCGGTGCTTCCAGGATCCCTTGCATGAAGGTAAGAAGACTTGGTACGTTGGTTGATCCCCAATGTCCAAGTGCTGCACGACGGTGTGGTCCGATGTTCCTTCTCGTATGGACTCGGACAGAGATGTTTTGCGGCTTGGGTGTCTTTGTGACTACCAAGTGCAAGTGTTCTCTTGGCTTGAAGGAAGTATCCGATACGCAATTGGGGCCTATGATGTGTTAGTTGAGTTGTGGTGTTGCATTTAAGTTAGTGTCTTGTTTAGGTTATAGCTTCCGCATGTGCATACTTTGATTGATTGCATGATTTCCTGTTGATTGTTATTTTGGGTTTGGGTTGGGAAATTATTGCATGTTTAGTGGGCCTAACTCATTGAGTATTGCTAGAATACTCCCCCCCCCCCCCCCTCCCTCCACTTTCCCGTTTACTGAAATGGATTAGCAAACCTTAGGCTATGGTCAAGAGGAATGATACCGTGGATGGACTGACTTAGGTTGTGGATTCGTTCTGGGACTTGGATTGGACCATCTACGGATATCATATTGTGGCATCTCCGGGCCATCTGGGTATCGATTGATTCAAGGGTGTTGCAGGTGCGATATCAAGTTATGCTCCAATTACTGAAGATTGGTCGTGTTGTGTTTGAGGAGAAGCAAGTTGAGGACTAGAGGCCAATCGATCGATCAGTACAAGATCAATCGGTCGATGGAGCATCAGCAACTTTGGATGGGGTCGATTTTAGAGAGGCAATCGATTGATTACCTCTACACCATTCAATCGATTGCCCTCGTAAAAGTAATGAAAGTTGAAATCTATCCGATATCTTCCCAAATCTTCAAGGGAATATATCCTAGCCGTCATATATCACTATAAAAACATGCACCAAGAAGGCCACGAAAATCAGAGTATCATCACCATATCCACCAAAAGTTTCATAGGTTTTGGTTTCTTTTACATATTTTTTACGTTTTGTTCGAGAAGGGAGAAAATCTCGCCTCCTTATGCATTTTGAAAAAGTTTTCTAAACCTTTTACTACTGTTTTTAACGAATATGATTTTATCTATTTCTATTGCTTTAATTTTCATATCCATGATTGAGTAGTGATTTGTTGGGTTAAAGGGATAATTCGATAGGGAATTCATGGCTTGATAAATAAGTTATTAGAATATAAATTCAGTTAGGGTTCTGCATATAAACTTGCATTTACTGCATGATATATCTTAAAGTAGTGATTGTTTTTAGATTGGTTTTTGCTCGTACATCACTTGATTAACCGATCCAAACTAGTCTAGGTGATCGCTCAACGCCATAACCTGAGAGAGTTGAGTTATGGAGTTGAGTGAGCATATCAAACCAATTCTAAAAATTGCGTTCTTAGCTTTCTAATTGTCTGCAAGAGTTGAGTAATTAGGTTTTTTAAGGATATGTAATTATCGCTACGAGAGTAGGTTAGTTACAAAATAGTGATTTGAGTTCAAGAATGTTAATTGGTTAAAATTATCTATTCGAAATAAATTGATCCATGAATCCCTAAAGAAATCTCTAACACCCAACACTTAGTTTATTGAATTTGTTTATCTTTTTCTTTTATTGCTTTGCTTTGCTATTTTTATTCATTATTGCACCTCAAAACAAAATTCCCACATACATTGTTTTAGCTTTAATCATGATTTTACAAAGTCGTAGTGCACACTTGATACTTGTGGATTCGATCCCTAAATACTAAAATCTTCTACTGTGCACTTGCAGATTATATTATTGTGTTTATTTTGGGTCAAATTTGACACATATCACCCCCCCCCTCTCCTCCTCCTCCCGGGCAGGTCTGAAATCGCATGAGATTTTTTCGTCAAGGTCGAGTTTGTCATAGTTAGCTTAAAAATCAGAGTATGCTGCAAAGGGGTTCGTCCCCGCGGCACTGTACATCTTAAAAATATGATCTTCATCATTTTCTATTTACTTTTATATCAGGTTTTGGGGTCTATATAAAGATGTCTTAGGGTTGTAAATTATTTATTCACACAATTAACGAAGGAAAACCCTAAATAAATGGTATTCACATTAATCGTTTTGGCTCTTGTTAAAAGATTTAAGAGTTCATCTAAAGTTCACAGATTAAGAGTAGTAAATAAGAGGCAGAAACAAAATAGAAATCATTTTACTCTTTGTCCATGTACAATTTTTTCACCTCGTAATGTAACAATAAACTCAAGCAGGATTGTCCTAATCGCTACACTAGCTTTTGAGGAAGCACCAAAACTCTCTTCCTCTTCAATAAACGAGGAAAAAGAAACCATTTTAATTGAAAAAGTTTGAAAACTCCCAAAAATTCATTTCAAACAGCAGGCAGCCTCTTCAACATCCTGCATTCGAGCAATATTGCGGGGTACCGTGCGATTTCATCTGTGTCTATAGGTTTTAAACATTGGACATTCAAAAACCAAAAATTTAAATGCCAAACACATGCCTGAGATTCTGATGTACAACAAAATTCTTGGTGGGTCTTTAGATTTCTTGGTCTTTAAATGGTGTATCAGAACATTCCCCTAGTCATTTGTCTTCAATAAAAATCTTGTTTATAAAGTCTCTAAACCTTCGGGAATAAAGCTTAGGATCAACAGCTGAAATGGAAGTGGGATCTACATGGAGTGACTTGTATGCGTGCTCTAACTTTTTGGTGATATCATAGTCTTGAAGAATGTCAATTATACCGAAATAGAGGATCACGTCAACCACTTCCTTCCTCGAACTCTTAGGATTCGAGTTGTCAATGTTGTCTTCTTCCCACGACTCTTCCTCGAATCTACTCACCTGCTCTGCTTTTGCGGGTGTACTTTCCCCTAGTCTGATTAAGGGTCCGTTACTACATTTCCAGAGACATTTTAAAACATAAGAATGTTGTCGGGAAGAATTAGGCATATATTTACTTTGTTAGTGACCCTTAAGATTTTATTTGCTAACTTAAGAAGTATGTATAACAGATTCTATCCTGGATCTGACAAGTATAATTTTGATCATGGTTTCTTATCAAAATGCGTCTATATATTAGAAAAAGAAATAATAAAATCATATCTATTGGATTAAGATGAAGTTTGGATTTTGATATGGCTTTTCTATGCATTGAACAGTTCGATTGATCCGAATTGATCACTCATATGAATGAAAGAATCCAAGACCTAGCTGTGATAATTTTGTTGTATCTCTAGTTTGATTATGTAAAAATGGTAAGAGAAGGTACCAAGTTTGGGTGACCGAGTCCATATTAGGAAGTGAATTATAGCCTCTCATCAATTTGTCCTCCTGATCTCTCCGACCTAAATAAAGCAAGCAGCTAATTTCTCAGTATAAAGAGGAACCATACAAAAAGTAATGGAAATAAATTGAAAGAAATGTAAGATTGATTAATACCGATGCCCAAGGAAATGTCGTCACGCAAGCCAGTTTCACGGAAATGAAGACCAATCAAGAGACTATAGTCCATAATTCTCTCAGCTTCAAGGAACTCGCAGTCTATATCGATTTGGTTGATAAAGGCATGAAACCATGAGGTCTCGAGCCGAAACACATACTTGAGATCCAAGTCTTTGAGTGTTGTGGTCTCGTCGATTTCACCTTCACCCTTGTCGATGGTACGGCCATGTGATGAACCTTTCAAGTCAAACCGTTTGTGTATACGGTACTCCGAACAAAACAGATTCCCCATCACTATGAAGCGAGTCTGTTTTTTTTTTTTTTTTGTCACGAAGATAGCAACAAAAAGAGTTTTTTATTGATCTCATCAACATTTGATTTCTGAAGATAAACTTGTTAATAGTAAACCATTTCTTATACCTTTTGGCCTCCTACCGGTTTGACGCAATGCACCCCGAAGAACTTGGTGACCAATGAGTTCTTGTATTTGGAAACATGCTCATAATAACTCGGGAGCATCTTAAGCAACACCTAAGCATGGTTTCAAAGCTCAAATTAATCATATTGTGTTATAGAAAGAAATGCAAAAGCAAAAGATAATATTAGTTACCTTAATTTCGGATTTCTTCATGGTTTTGATCATGAAGCGTTCGTCTTGAGTCAAGTAAAAAGAGCTTCCACTCTTTCCAGGCGAAGAAAATTCCCGAAGAGATTCATTTCCACAAATAGCGAGCATGTAGTCCGCTGGATCTATTGTGAATAACTCTCTTAGATGCCTATTTTACAACACAAAATGCAAAATCAAGAACCCTCAAATCGAAGTTATTGTTTGTTTCCAAACTCAATTTTGGCTTAGTATATAAGTACCTAAACACAACGGGGCAATAATCTTTCCATTTAAATTCTACGGATAGATGGGGAGGTGTAGACTTGGAGCCTTCTGGCGGAAACCTGGTCCATTGCTTATCCTTGGGATCAAAATCACAATGCCTAAGTTCCCTCAAAACCGAGGCATGCTTCCCAACAGAATATCTAATCCCAAGCTGTAGATTCAACATCAAATCGTAGTTCTTATGTCCGGCCGTAACTGTATGGCCCGGTTTCTTAACATCTCCTTCATCCAACCACCTCGGACTTTGCTGCAAACTCATGGCACCACCACTCTCCAAAAGCAAAGGGCTTCTTACCCACTCATACTCTCCGCTAGCGTTATCCCCTGTATCTGACTCGCTCGTGTATGGACTCAACAGTGAGCCGGCCTCTACATTATCGCACGCGCTTGTATCCTCCAATTCGGATATACAAATCCGCGGAAAATTCGTGTTCTTTGACAAAGTTTCAACGGAAGAGAGCTTATGCTGCACAATACTCTCATCATCTTTCTTCTTGTTCTTCCTCCCCCACCCACCAAACTGATTATTACTCGTCTTCTCCTCGCTCCAACTCAAAACCCCTTTCCCAACCGGAGCTCCGTTTTCCCACAACCCTTCGTACCGGTTTCCGTTAGCCCACGTCATGGTGCCTCTCCCACAGATAACGCCGTTCTTCCACTCCCCTACGTACTCGTTCCCATCGCTCCACACATAACGTCCGTTACCGTCTTGCAGATTAGCCTTCCAATTCCCTTGGTAAACGTCGCCGTTCGCGTACCGCTTCTCTCCGTAGCCATGCTTTCTTCCCCAAAGCCAATGACCTCTGTAAGTGTCGCCGTCGATTCCGATGAACGTTCCTTCCCCGTCCATCCGACCATCCTTGAACTGCCCCTCGTAGGTCGCTCCCGACGGCCACGAGAAACGCCCTTTCCCGCTCGCTTTGCCACGTGTCCACTCCCCTTCGTACATACAACCGTCCGACCACAGATACTTCCCTGTCCCGTGTGGCACCCCCGCCGATAAGCCTCCGTTGTAAAGGTCGCCGTTCTTCAGCACCTTCTCCACTATTCTGATCTCCGCCGCCGCGTCACTTACTTCGCAGCTCGTCGTGGGGACCACGCGCCGGGAGCTCTGTTTGTATCTTGAGGATTGCCCTTTGTTCAGATTCTCCTCCGTGAAGAGGAATACGGTCTCTTGCATTTTTTTTTTTTGTATGTCTTGTTTACTGTTCTTTACTCTACTCCCACCGGCGACTCACCGCCGATTTCACCAACTCCGACATTTCTCGTTGACTTTTCTCCGGCTTCTTGTCTCTTCCAACACGAACATTTAGCGTCCAAACATTTCTGTTCTGTAATTATTAGAAGAAAAAAAAAGCAACATCTGAATGACATTATTAATGAAATCAAGAGCATATATACCAATATATCTTGTCTAAAAAATAAAATATATAGGACTCCGATTAAGGCGGTCACAACATCCAATATCGACCATCGTTTATGTTCACTATTGTAATTTAGTTATTTTCTTTCTTCAAGTTGGGTATGTCAAATGAAAAAAAAAAACTTACCCATAGCTCCCATCTATATTGGATACGTTGACTGACAAAAGGAATGATCAATGGACTACTATTCAAGAATCCATATTGAGAGAGAGAGAGAGAGAGAGAGATGTAATGTATGAGCATCACTCGCAGAATTAGGATCAAAGCATCAAAATTAGACCCAAATTATCTCAGAAACATTTACCTGAAGAGGAGAAGAGAAATCGAAGTACGGTCAACCGACATGAGAAGGAGCATCCAGACAATAAGCTAGTGTGATGTAAATGATGACCCAAACTCATAAACTTGATAAAAAAGCTTGAAAGCAGAGAATGAAGGTTGAAGGAAGAATTTATCAGAAAATTAGGAATGGTGAAAAACTCTCTCTCGATTCAAGGATGAAAATGTAGCCGTTAGATGCGTATCTGCTATTTGTTTGATTATTTATGTAGCCGGCAACAAGACTACGTGCTGGCCTCTATCATGATCTTCTTAAATCTTACAATATATACATATATTTTCTAAATTTCTAAATCATTAATTATGTTTTTGTTTAGAATTATTAGGCTTCCAGAAGATTTAGTACATGTTTCAACATCATATAAGAATATGCGGTGCTTTTGGGTGGAGATAATAGACAAGTATGTAATGATATAAAAGTGTTTGTGAACGTGCTCCAACCCTACAATCTAGTCTTACATCATGTGTCACAAGTCTGAAATGAATACTACTCTCCTCTCCGCTGGGTAATAACTCACAAGTCAAACACTCAAAACAACAATTACTCGTACCAAAATTTGAAGGCTCGTTTCATAAAAATTCCAAATTAGAAACATAGGAGACTATCTCGATTATGTGTCTTCTTTTGATTTTGTGTTTATACGTTGAACTAATGTGAGCTGCATCATATTAACATGTGATTCCTCGCAGAAAGTTAAACTGAGTACACTCAAGAGCAAGGCATATAGCTGCTGATCCTAACACAATATAAGACTATAATGTCTAAACATCAAGTCGACTCATAGAGGCTTTGTCTCAAAAGATGAGAAAGGTTTTTGTGGTAACAAGATTTACTTAATGGTACCTACGACGGTCTTTCGACGAGTGTGAGTATTCACCATAGTCACAATCCCGAGAGGAGGGATATCTTGATTTATCTGACTGTCCACCTGAATTATCCTTCAGTCTATCACTTGACCGATGATGACTTCGATCTTTGAGTTTGTCTCTGCTTGTCACTCTCCTTGTCAGAATCTCTGCTTCTGTGGGACCTGACCCTGTCCCTCCCTCTACCTCGTTCCTTCTCTCTATCACTCTCTCCTTTACCTTTTTCCTCCCTCGAGTCCCCTACAATTGGCTGAGTGTTCGACTAGGTATCGCTCTTCTTGGAATCTGAAGTCTTTTCATGAGACGTAGTAACCATTCCATCCTTAGAGTCAGTATTAGCTGATCCTGGAGTACACTTGGTAACGACAGCATCGCCAACTGCCAGCAACACGTCCTGTAACATGATGAAAAAGGTACATCAAACCTAGCTCTAATTACAGAAAAATAAATGCACGTGGATTTCAGATTTTGCTGAACCAAAAAAATAAAATAAAAGGGCGGCCCTGCTTCAACCCTACATAGCATGTAATGTGGCAGTAGCCGTTCTGTTTGCTCCTGTAAGAACTGCACTAACCATCGAGGGTCTAGAAATGCAGTGATATGGACAATAGTCTCATGCTATTGCAAAAATCACAAACCTAGATAGCGATCTTCCTTTCCTTTGTAGCTGATTGAGTTTGAGAATTCCCGGATCTACTGGAAAATGTAAATGGCTTCCCATCCTTGCAAACTGAGATATACTGAGCCTTTGGAACGCTGTATAGATGAGCAAGAACTCTACATGCTTCGTCAATACTAGATTTATCAGCATCAAATGCTTTCCACCAGGGTGGATTCTCTGGGAGAGGAACTTGAAACCTATGGGCAGCAGCATAAACGACCCCACAAGCCACAACCTCACTTCTGAACCTTACACACAGGGTTGGACGCAGACTGCATTTCTAGACATATCATGAGAGATCAATTAAAATAAAATCATAAAGGAATAATCAGATATTGAGAAAACATGACAAACATACTCAAATCAAAATAGAACAGTGCATATGTCAAGACACAGCTGATATACCAAGCTTCAGCTGAAATGTCAGCTCTACAACCTATTAACACTATGAGGTACAGCTTGATATGAACTTGCCAAATTCCAAGTTCAGATTAATATCCATAGTAAAATTTGAAAATAGGGGTTACCTATCATTTGCAAAATTCCAAGCTTCTTGCCTCAATTGTGGAGGTGTTTCAAGTGTGGCAAGGTAGTTTGATATGAACTTGTGAGGATGTTCAACATGGCAAACAAAACCCATCTCTTTCAGTATATGCCTCTCAGTTCTGCTTAATTCAACTTTCAACTCAGAGAACTTCTGCAGAAAGTCATCAAGTAGGAAAAGGATGAGATAAAAAAAATTGATGAACTAATAACACTTCCAAAGAAAGCTGTTCCCACGAGTAAGAAAATATAAAATAAAAAAAGGTGGCAGTTCCTCAACTTTTTGCCTGCACGGCACAGATGGACATGAAAAACATTCAATATGACAAATGCAATTGGTCACATACTTGCATGTGATGGTGCAGTAGGCAAACTAACCTTGGAATACATTTCCAGATGATCTATTGGTAAGTTCTCCCTGCGGCACTCCATCCTGTGGAATACAATGATGACCTGTCTTGCTTTTCTTGGGTTTTATTCCAATTTTGATGCAAGCCAGACACAGCTTGCAGCAACTATCTGTAAAAGGTAAACTCCAAATCGTTATGGCAACAGGCAGGAGTACACTACTAAAGAATTGTCATGATGAAACTAAATCCACTACCATCCCTAAGTTTAAATGCCTCAAGACACAGAGATAGAAGAAAGAAAACAACATAAGTACGTTTACGTCAAATTTGGCAAGAGATTTCTTGCAATAGAATCGGTGAAAAAGAACCTGTCCGGTAGCCATAACTGCCTGGGGTCTAAAGATAACAGAATAGGTTAAGAAAATTACTGCTATGTGACATCTGAGCTTTGCAAAATATTGAGACCAAGAAAAGGATACAGTCTGAGCAGTATTCCACCCTCCTGGATGAGATCACATCCATAGATTCTAAGAGTGATTTCCGTTGTTTCATCTATCCCATCTTTCCTGGAAGGTGAGGTCTTCAGCTGCTCTTCGGTTAGGTAGAAATTGTCGATTGCAGCATAGATCATTAATTCACTAGACGGGGGTCACTGCTACGATACAGAAATACAACAAGATAAGTAAACTTAGATTACGACAAAGACTAAAAGCTTTGCTGCAGAAAGTTTTAAATACCCATAAGACAATTGTACGTTAAGCCTGCAGAGGCATCAAAACCCAATAACTATTTCAATTGAGTAAAATTTCCAAAAAAATTCTCTTCAGAGAGGGTTTCGTAGCAAGCTCATAAAACCCTTTTCAGATATCTCGGCCAAGCCATAAAAAAAATCAGTGCACACAATGTTTACTTAAGCATCCCATAGATGCTAAGGAGGAAAAACAGGCAGAGGGCAAGAACAGTTCCAGTAGTGTGGATGGCATAAGCATTGACCCTGTACATGGAATTTCCATATCCCAATGTTTTCTTAACCTAATAATTTAGGGAGTTTAAACAAAAAATGAATCCATACAGGTCCAAAGTACAGAGAAAGTGTCTAATTCAACAATCTCTAAGGCATATTCGTAAATTTGCAAAACCCAGAAATGACAAAACAAATTTTTTATCCAAAATCAGCAAAACCGTTATGTAATTGAAGATATACTCAAACCCTAGCTATGATATGGGTCTTATATCATGATAAGAGTTCGATATAAGTCCCGCGTTTGTGAAATCAAACTCGAATTGAGAAGAAACAGAACATGAATTCTCGAAGCAGAGCGGATAAGAAAAGAACCATAATGAACCTGAGATTTGAGCTAAGAAACTGAGCAGATAAGAAGTCACGCGAGTGAGACCGAACCCAGAGAGAGAGAGACCCTGATAGAGAAAACCAGAGATGGACGATGAGTGATTTGAGCGTGAGAGGTCTCAAACTGAGAGAGAGATCGACGAGAGTTTGGTTGAATTAAGTTAGATTTTTAGTTTATTTACACCTAAAACACTTTGTCACGAACAATTAACTTTTTAAGTCAGACTTGATTGGTTCACCTGCTACTACCCGCAAACGCTACGATTATGGGTCGTTGCGGGCGATTGCAGGTGATTGAAAAAAAAATATTTTTTAAAATATGATCTTAAATAATAAACTAAAATTTACCAAAAAAAATTATTTTTAAAAAAATTACTTTTTATATCAAAAATTATCATATAAAATTATTTACACTTGATATATATTTTATTTAAACTAAAATAAACTTGTAATTATGAAAAAGTTATTGTAAAAATACTATTTAATTATTCTATGATTTATTTAAAATATATAATTTTAATTTTTTATAATAATATATTTTTGATTTCAATTTTTATTTTAATAATTATAAAAATGTTATTGTATATATATAAAATGTTCCAAACATCTTTAAAAATTTTATTTAATTATTTTATGATTTATTTAAAATATATAATTTTAATTTTTTATAAGAATATATTTTTGATTTCTATATAAATTATATATTGTGTGTATTTTTGGTAGTTTTATGTAAATCCGCTATCGTACCCGCTGTTAACCAGTCATAAATGTCCCGCAAACGCACTCGTTTCCAGCCGCTTCACCAGTCGTATAATTTTTTCAATAACGCTAGAAACCGCTACCGCCCGCTTCCGCAAACTCCCGCAACCGCACCCGCACCGGTTGCCTTTAAACCAGTCAGGCCCTTAAAAGGGAAAGACACACCTTTTTACTTGGTTAAATCTTTTTGGAAAAATCGCATAAAAAACCTAACAGTGACAGTTTAAACCTCCAAATTTTATTACTAATAGTTTAAACCTCCAATTTGACATTATTCTCAATAAGCATAGTTAATTCTTCCAAGTAGAACTCATCCTCTTCATACTCTTGCTTTGTAAATGGTCCACGGCGAGCTCCCCAACCTTTCTCTTCATCCAAAATAACAACATTGCAAAAATATTTTGGGTTTTATTCGGATTTACCCGGTAAAGTACCATCTGGAGCCTTAGAATTGGAGGCGACTTAAGCTAAGTATAAATCAATGGTCTTCATGTGGGAAGCCAAGCTTGTTATCTTTTCATCTAACTCATGGTATATCCCATTAATCTTGTTGTGGACCTTTAGGAATAATTTCTTTCCAATATCCGCGTTATTCTTGATTTGGTCCTCCAAAATTCTTTGAACCAAAGCTTTAATCTCTTGATCTTGAGGTGAAGGTTGAGTGGAAGTACTACCTTGACCTTGGAAGTTTGTAGTAACTTGGTTTGGGTAAGAGCATTATTGCTTGGAAATGTATCTTTGTTGTTGTTGTTGTGGGACTAATCCTTGACCTTGTTGTTGTGTAACGAATCCTTGTGGCTTTTGGGGGTAGACTTGGTCTTGGGGATTCTCCACATTTGTGCTTCTATATGAAAAATTTGGATGATTCCTATAGTTTGGGTTGAAACTATTTTGATAGTACCCTCATTGACCTTGCACATAGCTTATTTCTTCTTGCCCATCTTGACAAGTCTCACCTACTAACTCTTGATTTTGACCAAACTCCGCAACAAAGTGGACTTGTATTTTGTTGGCCATAATGTATTGTTGGCCAAGATGTCTCGAAAAGGCCTCTGAAATATCGAGTGAGAATTATGGCCACTACCCTTTCCTCGGATGTCTCAAAAAGGCACGTGCTACTCTCATCCTAGATATCTTACCACTGAGTTATGCCCCCTTTAGGCCTGATTTATTTCTGATGGATCGGGTATCTCGAAAAGGCCTCTGAAATATCGAGTGGGAATGGCCATTATCCCTTCCTCGGATTCTTTTACCCTTCCTTGGTCATCTATCAAACGTGTAATTCGGTTATGAGCTCGTCGTTGTTTCATAGTGGCGTGGAAGAATTTTGAGTTTCTATCTCCTTCGCGAAGCCAAATGATTCTACTTTTTTGGCGCCATAAAGTTTTTTCCGTTTTTAGAGCCTCATGAAGAGTTTTTGTAGCAGTTGCAGTATCCTCAGTAGTAGTTTCATCGCTCGAGTAAAGGTTATCCACTTTCTCTTTGAAATCTAATTGGATCTCTGAGTTGGGGACGTTTCCCCTTCTCCATGTACCAAAGGCCCGACATGTCTCATCATGATATTGGCGTTTAAAGGAAGCGCATGATCATGCCAACCTCCGTTGATCACATGCGCTATACCTTGTTGATCATTCTGTATTTTTTCAAAGCAAAATATTTTCCGGGCTCTAACGGATTTTGATAGGATATTTGCCAAAATGGACATGTGATCTGAAGTCCACAACGAGAAGAATTGGACATTTGAGTGAGAGAAATTCTCGTGTCAATCCTCATTACCTAGAGCTTAGTCTAGTCTACAACGGATACGAGTTCGTCTTATCCTCTGTTACCCACCCATGACATTGGGTTACGAGAGCATGGGAACTCAAGCATCCCACAATCTTGAATAAATTTTTTAAAAGGTAAGAAGGAGGCGTCCGATCTAGTTCTTCCGCCTTGTTTTTCGTGATGTCCAATATTTCATTAATGTCTCCGATCATGAACCATGGTCCACTTCGGTTAATTGAAACATATGTTAGTCTTTATCAAATTACTTGTTTATACTTACACACTGGATCACCATAAATAAAAGATATAAAAACTTTCACACCATCAATAGTAGTTTCTACATTAATCATAAGATTGTTTAAAAATAAAATATTAATTTGGAATTCATCTTTGTAGAATAAAGCTAAATCGCTCCTTAAGCTACGAGGCTCAACATGACAGCTAGTTTGTGAAAGACTAGTATGTAAAAGAGTTCAGCAAATCCTCACACGATGTCGGAGTTTAGTAAACCCAGACAAATATAATCAATCGAAAAGAATTAAAATTAAGTCTAAAATTAAAATCATTTGAAAAAATAACGCTAGTATATAAAAGAACTTTTTTTGTTGGCGACTATTTAAAGGAAAATCCTACATCGGAGTTAACACTACTATATAAAATAAAAAACCATTACATTCATTCTTCATTGGTTTTCGAAAGCTTTTAGTACTTCGTAGTTATCTTATTGAGGTATACGAGAGATTATTTATGTCACATACTGAAATCTCTTATTAAAAGAGTAAACGATGTGATAACTAACAAAGTTATACGAAGTTTATCGGCACAGAGATGGACAGATTCCTTTGAGCAATGTCGTGCTTAAAAAAAAAGGATATTATCTATGAGAGTGAAGACGGATTACTCAGACATGTTCAAGATGATGGAAGACCCGATGAATTGGCCGAATTTTCGATCAGAAATAGATTTTCTGTTTATGATGAGAGGCGGCTTTGAATTTTTTAGTTTACATTTAATACCGCGAAATTTGAATGTCCGTGTCGATTCGCTTGCGAAAGGACGGTAGGATTTGTCTCAAGGGATAACAATTTTGCGAAAGAAACGTTAGGATGTGTCTCAACCTTTAGGGGTTGATTGGTTCACCCGCTACCATCTGCAAACGTTACGTTTGCGGACGGTTGCGGTTGGTAGCATTTGACAACAATCACAGAAACCACTCTATACCGCTCCGTACCACTTTATATCGCTTGGAACCGCTCTAAATCAAAAACTCTTTCCCACGAGCATTTGCGTTGCTGGTGGTTGAAAAAAATATATAAAAAAAAATTATCTTAAATAATAAACTAAAATTTACAAAAAAAGTTATTTTAAAATATTTACTTTTTATATTAAATATTATCATACAAAATTATATACAGCTGATATATATTTTAATTAAACTAAAATAAACTTGTAATTATAAAAAAAGTTATTGTAAAAATACTATTTAATTATTCTATGATTTATTTAAAATATATAATTTTATTTTTTTATAATAATATATGTTTGATTTCAATTTTAATTTTAATAATTATAAAAAATGTTATCGTATATATAAAAAATATTCCAAACATCTTTAAATTTTTTATTTAATTATTCTATGATTTATTTAAAATATATAATTTTAATTTTTTATAATAATATATTATTGATTTTTATATAAATTATATATTATGTGTATTTTGTAGTTTTATGTAAATCCACTATCGCATCCGCTGTAAATCAGTCATAAATGTCCCGCAAATGCACCTATTTCAGTCGTTTTACCAGTCGTATAAATTGTCCAATAACACTAAAAACCGCTACCATTCGCTTCCGTAAACTCCCACATCTACTGCGTTTAAACCCGTCAGACCTTAATAGATAGAGTATGTTGGAAAAAAAAAACACTAACAAAATCTAAGCACAAATTAAACGACAATGAAACACATCGTTTTCTCCGTATACTTTTTTTTTTTTTAAAACACGATTGACCGAATTTTTCTATAGAAAAATGTCCAAAGTAAAGATATTTGATCTGTCGCTTTACGAAGACTAATCTGAGTGATTTAAACGTAGTGGGTGCAGATGTGATTACAGGAGTTTACGAAAGCGGACGGTAGCGATTTCTAACGTTATTGGACAATTTATACGACTAGTAAAGTGGTTAGAAACGAATGCGTTTACGGGACGTTTATGACTGGTTTACAATGGGTGCGATAACGGATTTACATAAAATTACAAAATACACATAATATATAATTTATATAAAAAGCAAAAATATATTATTATAAAAATTAAAATTATATATTTTAAATAAATCATAGAATAATTAAATAAAATTTTTTAATGATGTTTGGAACATTTTTATATTTACAATAACATTTTTTATAATTATTAAAATTAAAATTGAAATCAAAAAAATATTATTATAAAAAATTAAAATTATATATTTTAAATAAATCATAGAATAATTAAATAGTATTTTTACAATAATTTTTTTTATAATTATAAGTTTATTTTAGTTTAATTAAAATATATATCAAGTGTAAATAATTTTATATGATAATATTAAATCTTTTAAAATATTTTTTTTTGTAAATTTTAGTTTATTATTTAAGATAATATATTTTTTAAAAAAAAAATTTTCAACCATCCGCAACCACAAATGGTTTTGATTTAGAGTGGTTCCAAACGATATAAAGCGGTACAGAACAGTATATAATAGTTTCTGTAATTGTTATCAAACGCTAACAACCGCAACCGTCAGAAAATGTAGAATTTACGGATAGTAGCAAGTGAACCAATCAACCACTTAGTAAACAAAACAGGGAGTAAACCCATTCCTTAAACAAAACAGGAAGTAACCCCATTCCTCTGTCCATTTAAAAACATAGCACTCTCTTCTCCACTTGCTTCAACATTTACTTCTCCAATGGCTCTCTCCTCTCTCAGCTTCTCTTTTCTATTATTCTTTCTCCTCTTCACTCCTTCCATTTTCTCATACTCGTCTCTCACTTGCCTAAATCCTAATCAGACCACTGTAACAAGTTTCTGCAAGAACACACCATATCCAGACGCCTGTCTCCACTCCATAAAACTCTCCCTCTCCATCAACATAAGCCCCAACATTCTCTCTTTCCTCCTTCAAACCCTCAAAACAGCTCTTTCCGAGGCTGGTAAACTCACCGATCTCATTTCCGGCGCCGGAATCTCCAACAACCTCGTCGAGGGCCAACGTGGCTCTCTTCAAGACTGCAAAGATCTTCACCACATCACTTCTTCCTTCTTGAAAAGATCGCTCTCAAAGATCCAAGACGGTGGTAATGATTCACGGAAGCTAGCCGACGCTAGAGCTTACCTGAGCGCCGCTCTCACCAACAAGAATACTTGCTTGGAAGGTCTTGAATCGGCCTCTGGTCCGCTAAAGCCAAAGCTCGTGACCTCATTCACGACCACTTACAAACACGTAAGCAACTCCCTCTCTGTTCTGTCGAAACAGAGAAAAGCCAGGAATCTGAAAACCGGTGGCAAGACTAAAAACCGCCGGTTACTTGGGTTATTCCCCAACTGGGTCTCTCAGAAAGATCGCCGGTTTTTAGAAGATTCTGGTGACGGGTATGATAACAATGGTGAGTACGACCCCAGTGAGATCCTAGTGGTGGCTGCTGATGGAACAGGGAATTTTACGACCATTAACGAGGCCCTAAGCTTTGCTCCGAATATGAGTCCCGACAGGGTGCTGATATATCTAAGGGAAGGCGAGTATGACGAGAACGTAGAGATTCCGAGCTACAAGACTAATATTGTTCTGATCGGAGATGGGTCCGATGTTACGTTTGTTACCGGCAACCGAAGCGTCGGAGATGGATGGACCACTTTCAGATCTGCTACTCTTGGTAATCATCTTTGGCTTCTTTTTAACGTCGTGTTTTCATAAAACAAGACTTAAGTAATGAAAAAGTAGCATTAAAATCTTATAATCGTTGTTTTAAAGAAAAAAAAAACAAGGAGGATTGAAAGAGAATAATAAGCTGTGAACGCTTTAAAATGTTGTAGCAGTGGTATTTTTATTATTTTTTGTTTGTTTCCTAATCATGCTAAAGATGTGATTAGTTGAGAGATAAGAAATCTGTTATAGTCCTTGGAGACTTATAAATCGCAATCAAAATCTAAAACACTGTCCAACAATCGACAACTTAGGTTGTTGGCACTAAATCAAGATTGTAATGTGTTCTTAAATTTGCTTGGTCACAGCGGTTTCGGGGGAAGGATTCTTGGCGAGGGATATAACGATAACAAACACAGCGGGACCCGAGAAGCACCAAGCGGTTGCATTACGCGTGAACGCGGATTTCGTGGCCTTTTACCGATGTGTCGTTGATGGTTACCAGGACACACTTTACACCCACTCGTTCCGACAGTTTTACCGTGAATGTGATATCTATGGAACCATTGATTATATCTTTGGGAATGCTGCCGCGATTTTCCAAGGCTGCAACATCGTTTCAAAGTTACCTATGCCGGGACAATTCACTGTAGTTACGGCTCAGTCACGGGATACTCCGGACGAAGACACCGGGTTCTCGATGCAGAACTGCTCCATCCTTGCAACAGTCGATTTATTTAACAGTTCGAATAGAGTAAAGAGCTATTTGGGACGCCCATGGAGAGAATATTCGAGAACGGTTATCATGGAATCTTTTATTGATGACTTTATTGATGGTTCGGGTTGGACCAAATGGACCGGTGGTGAAGGACTTGATACTCTCTATTATGGCGAGTATAATAATAACGGGCCTGGTTCTGAAACAGGTAAGCGGGTCAACTGGTCGGGTTATCATATTATGAGTTACGAAGATGCGTTTAACTTTACGGCAACGGAGTTTATCGCCGGCGATGGTTGGTTAGGCAGTACTTCGTTCCCTTATGATAATGGAATTTAACACATTCTTTGCTACAAGTGTATAGAGATTTGCCTTCATAAAAAATCTAGCTATTATGTAAAAAAGTTCTAAATAATTATGTGGTTTGAGTTATTTCTAAAGGCTTTGTATTAATTAAATAAGCTGGCAAAATATATATTTTTCTTGAAAAGTCTTGGCCGTCTTCTTGTCTTTATCTGAGTTTCCACTAGTGAATGGGAGGGAACCCATGCGGGCATGCCTTTCGCAACTTCCAACACTTTAAATTAAAACAAAGTTGACAAGTTGTGTTTCTGTCAGTCACATGCATTTAAGAAGACGGTGAGGTTTACTAGGGGCAAACGCAAATTCAATATTGTGAAATTTTAGGATCTAAAGAGCAACTAGATATGGGTCCGTTCAAAAATCATGATACATTCCGATGATCCATGTTCAAATCCGTTAAAATTAACTAAAATACTTAAAAATAATAATATATATTTTTTTAAAATAAATAATTTAAAATATAATTCACAAAAATATTAAATAAATATGTCATGTGAAAGATTGATACCTTATTCTTTAGGAACACTGGTTTTTGTCACTCATGTAAATAAAAATATTTAAAAAATCTCGACACCGTGATTCGTAGGTAAATTAAGGTTGAAAGAGTTTCATGAGAAATAAATGATGAATGATCTGATCAAATAAAATTACTATAATAATGAGCAATGCTGCTAAGAGCAAATAATTCCTAACCTCATATAAAAAGAGATAGTCATATCCGACTATCCGGCAACACGTTGGATAAGTAAGGCAATGACCAGTTTTTTTTTTTTATCTCTAGGCCTATTATGTCTTATTATGTAGATCATGTCTTGCTTGACACATTCGGTATTTAAGAGACTCGGATTTTTCACGTTCAAATCCTCGAAAATCTCACTAGTGTTCGTGTACCGTTCCATAAGATTTTCCGTGGGAGTTTTCGAAGACCTGCCTTTGAAAGTTGGAAATCGTCACTCAAGGTGATGAAAGACATTGTGATAATCTCGAGACTCTCTAGTTTTATGGAGACACACTCGACATAAAATAAGAAAAACATAAAACTTTGCAAAGGCAAAAGTTAATGATTTTTCAATTAATGAAAGGAGAAAACCTATGTTACATGGAAACTTCGTATGAGGTCTGTTTATCGTTATGGAAACGTTTCGAAAACGTAAATGCGTTGGAAATTCGGGGAAACGCGTTGGAAATGTGTTTTCTAAAAATTCCAGTTTGGAAACGCGATGAAAACGTTTGTTTCCATTTACGGAAACTTGCATTTTATTTTTGGAAACGTAATTATAAGAAACATATGATGAGATTAAATGATTAATTTGATTCACTAGAATAAGTAAATGATTAATTTGATTACTAGATGAGATTAATTTTGAAGATTTTTCACTCGACGTTTATTATGATTTAGATGTTTAATGTTTCATTACATATTTTCCTTATTATGAATATATATATATATATATATATATAATATACATATATATATATATATATATATATATACGTTTCCAAAACGTTTATATATATATATATATTTTTCAAAAAACATGTTTATGTGTTTCGAAACGTTTCGTTTCCGCGTACCCGTTCTCGTTTCCATGTAACCTAGGGTAAAACTAAAGAACAGAGGTACTATAACTTATATAGACTCAGAAAAAGTAGACCAAGCGGTCATAAACCATATAACAAAGGAAAAAAACTTAAAAGCTTTGGCCATTGGCCATAAATTGAAAATAACTAATAAGGGAAACATGGATCAGAAGGAGTGTCTGGCTGATTATGGTAAATTGTAGGCGCCCATTTGCTTGAAAAATCCTCTCTTCTGAATGCACTAGCCGTTGGGTTGATGTGTTTGTATTTTAACATTCTTAGCATGCATTTTTCTTAATTTTTGAAGTCATTTAACTTGTATTTTGCATCTTTCTCTTTATTTTGAGTTCCATTTAGTTTATGATAGGTCTTAGAGTCCTAGTCTTCACTTTATGCATTTACATTGTATTTTTGGTCTTTTAAGGTACAATGGAGGCTAAGGAGTTGGAGGAACCAAAGGAAGTTGGAAGAGCATCAAGGAGAATCAAGAAACCGCAAAAAGTAACTAGTGTTCATTTGATCTTTCTCTGTGATCGACCAAATGGGTAGACCAGAATGACATCAGGGCCAAAATGGCCTTATCCAAGAAATATCACCTGGATCGACCCAGGTTGCCCTGTGGATCTATCAGGTGGGTAGACCAAATGGACGGCATGGCCAAAATGAGTGTTCCATGGAACGTATTCCTGATCGACCCAGCTTGCTCAGTGGGTCGACCAAGTAGGTTGACCAAACAGACATCAGAGGAATTTTTGAGAAGAAAACGTCCATTTGATCGACCCTAGAGCCTCATTGGATCGATCTCCATGCCCCTATGAACTGACATTTTCTGCATAAACCCGGGATTGGCCCGGTTTGTCTCGGGTTGATCCGGGTACATTCTACTATTCCTATATATAGGCAAAAACAAAAACCTTTGGATCTTTTGTTATTTTGGATGTTAAAATTTGATATTTTCATGCAACATTAGTGAAGTTTTTCTTAATATTTTCTTTAATCTTTCATTATGTCGTTCATTCCTTACGCTTTTATGGTTTGTTTGAGCATGAGTGAGTAGTTCTCTTAGTGGATGATGCGTAGAGTAGATTAGGGAGATTGATCCATGATTAGTGATGTTTAGAGTGAGCCCAAAGCTAGGATTGAAAACTTGCTAATCAATTCCTTGATCATGGTCTTTTTGTGCCCGAAAGGTGTTTACAAAATGTCTAGATGAACTCTAAAACATGTTTTTTATATCTTAGCCAATTAACACTTGATTTTTAAGGTGGATTGAGACTTATATGGACTTATTCATTAATGATCCCTAATCATTATCAACAGGCATTGAAAGATTGATCATTTTGGGTGATTAGTGGAATGGGTTAGTATTCATGAAAGTGGACTAATGTACTTGTTAGGATCCATGTCTTGGAAAAGGTTTATCATATAATTTAGAATTATTAGCCATTAGTAAATCATCCATAGTGTATGATCTCTACCCAAAGTCCATGCTTTTATCTATTTGAATCAATCTTATTTAGTCTAATTGTGTTGACTTTTGGTTGACTTTCCATATTGCTTTCTATTTGCTTGTTTTAAGTTTGGGTTGCTTATGCTTGTTTTCATTTAAGTTTGTTAATCTTGTTTAGTTGCTTTATTTACCTTATTGCATCATTTTCTAAGGTTGTTAGACTTATTACCAAAACACAACCATTTGAATCACTTAGCTTCATTAGTCTCTTGCATTCTTATTGTCTTAATCATACTCCTTGTGGAACAATGACATTGCAATGCACTTGTGGTTTATGCGTAGAGATTAAAACAAAGTAGACATCTTAGGTTTGATCACTTCTACGCTATCAAGTTTTTGGCACTGTTGCCGGGGAGTTTGTATTAGGCATTAAGATTTGAACTCTTTTGGAGACCAAGCTTTATTTTACTTTGTTATTTAACCGTTCTTGTGTTTGCTTTGCTATCTCTTGTGTGAAGGTGTATGAACACGAGGAGTATAGGACCACCACAAGACTTTGACCCTTATCTTGATATCAACCATTTAGAGAAATAAGTTAGAGAAGCAAGAAGAGAATGACTCATTTGAGACATTTGGATATGGATCAACTGAGGAACGATCAACCCGAAGAGTTACACGGGGTTGGCCTTGGTAATGTGGGGGCTAGAGGGCCCATTCATCAACCCCAAGAACCCAGAAGAATATGAGGGTTTGATGAACCTAATATCAATGGTACAAAGACGGGTATTAGAGCTCCACCTTGCAGTAATAACATTGGGAGATCAAGTCGATCTTGATTATCAAGGTTCAAAACAATAAGTTTTATGGATTACCTATGGAGCACCCTATCGAGCACCTCAAAACCTTTGACCGCCTTTGTGGAACCGTCAAAATGAATGGAATATCGGAGGACATGATTAAATTGAATCTTTTTCTCTTCTCTTTTGGGGACAAAGCGCTCAATAGAAAAAGAGCATGATCACTTCATCAGTCACAACGTGGAAATAGTGCAATAAACGCTTTTTGCCAAGTTTTTCTCTAACAAAAAACAGCAAAGATCCGAAATAACATCACGGGGTTTAATCAAGGCGGCAATGAATCTTTGTATGAGGCTTGGGAGCGCTTGAAGGGATACACACGTTCATGCCCTCATCATGGAGCTCCCATAGAAGCTTTGCTTGGGATTTTTCATAGAGGGATACACGAAAAGTTTCACATTGCTTTAAACACGGCAAGTAATGGTGATTTTGCAAACTTGACCGTGGATCAAGGAGAATAATTAGTTGAGAACTTGGCACAAAGCGACCAATGATATGGTGGTGAATATGATAGGACCATAAGGGAACCTAAGGGAGAAGATCCAAGGATTAAGGAGTTGAGTGACAAGCTTGATAAATACATCAAGGCCAACAAAAGGCAAGTCCACTTTATTGGAGAGTTTGATGGGAACTAAGAGCTAGTGGTTGAGACTTGTCAAGATGGGCATGAAGAGCTATGATATGTACAAGGCCTATGAGGTATTACCAAAAGGGATTCAACCCCAACTATAGGAACTATCCAAACCTGTCCTATAGAAACACCAACGTAGAGGATCCACACGACCAAGTCTACCCACAAAAGCCACAAGAATTTGTCACACAACAACAAGGCCAAAGATTTGGCTCACAACAACAACAAGGGTTTGCTCCTAAGCAACAATTCATCTTTCCAAACCAAGTTGCTCCAAGCTTTCAAGGAAAAGCTAGTACTTCTACTCAACCCTCACCCCAAGATCAAGAGATCAAAGTTTTGGTTCAAAGAGTTTTGGAGGGCCAAATCAAGAATAGCACGAATATTGGAAAGAAATTCCTCGAAGTCCACAAAAAGATTGGTGGGATGTACCATGAGCTAGATGGAAAGATAACAAGCTTGGCTTTCCACGTGAAGACTATTGATTTGAAATTAGCTCAAGTCGCCTCAAACTCTAAGGCTCCAAGTGGTACTTTTCCGGGTAAATCTGAATCTAACATGAAGTCCTTTTGCAATGTTGTTATCTTGGATGAGGAAAAGGTTTGGGGAGCTCGTTATGGACCTTTCACAAGGGAAGATATGAAGGGATGAGCTCTACTTGGAAGAGTTAGCAATGCTTCTTGAGACCCCCTATGTTGAAAACCTTGTTACAAATGATGAGGAGCTTAAGGTAAAAACTCCAAAGATGATGAAAAGAGAGGAAGTTCCTAACTTTGAACCCGCTCCCTATGAACCTAAACTTCCATTCCCTCGTCCAGTTTTTACCAAAATTCTCAAAGAGGATTCTCACTATCTTTACGAAGGATATGGATGAACTAGAGTGACTTTGCCCAAGGGAGATGATTTTGCTCAAATCCCCATCCAAAGAAAGCTCATCAAAGATGTATTGGCTAACCATGGGAAAGTCATGAATGTGATGAAGAACTATGAACAAAGATGTAAAGAGGCACTAGAACAAAAACTCTCACAAAGCAATGAGATCCAGCCGGTATGTTCTCAATATCATGCTTTTTAGGAGATTTGAAGATATATGACGTTTTTTGTGACTCGGGTTCAAGTGTCAATGTTATTTCTTATGAGATGGTAGAGACTCTAGGAATCAAGGAATTGAAGAGCAACACTAGCTCCATAATATTTGCGGATGCATCTTCAAAGTGCCCCATGGGAATTCTCGAAGATTACCCATTAAAGATTGGAAATTTTGTCATCTTGACGAATTTCATGGTAATGGAGATGAACATAACCAAGAGGCTATCCTTGGTACTCCATTCTTAGCCACCGCGGGAGAAAGTATGGATTTCCACAACAAGAAAGCGATCCTCCATAATGTTTACGCCTACGTCTCCTTCCCCATTTCTTATGACCCAACAAGACTTTGTGGTACCATCTCAAGTGAAGAAGAGTTGGGTAAATTGATGAGTGTTGAGATCAAAGATGATCCCACTCAAGTAGAAAAGGAAACTCTTGGTATATAGTGTGATGAAAAGAATGGCCAAGAGACCTTTGATGGAGATGGCTTTAATTTGCTCTTTAGTGAGAATGAAAAAATGGTGTCACAGGTTGAGGCACCAATTGATCTCAAGGAAGCCCCAAATGAGAAGACGAAAGCTACTCTCACCTTGCATCCCATTAAGATGGTTGAAGGAGCACTTGAGTGCAAAGCAAAATGCATGGGAGGTTTGAAGCCTTTCTCTAAGGCAAATATCATTCTCACCCCGGGGTTAAACAAAGAAGAAGTTGAAATGGCCAAGAGTGCCATGAAGAAGGTTTTAAAAGTTGAGTTGAAGATTGGGGACCAAGCACCAAGGATGGTTCTCACACTTCCTCCACCTAAAATCACCCAAAAAGGTCAAGCTAATGACGTTAAAAGAGCGCACTTGGGAAGCACTCCCATGGTATCTTTGTACATATTTATCTTATTCTTTAGCTACTTTTTTTTTTTTTTAGTGTGTTTTTGCTTGTAGGAAGAAAGAGGGACAATCATGGATGGGTTAGGAGACAAACAAAGCAAAAAAAGGGGAACTGTCAGTTTTGTTGATCTAGGCAGCTCAGTGGATCGACCAAATAGGTCGATCAAATGGACACTAGACCGAAAATTGCCTTGTCCAAAGAAAATAGCCTGGATCGACCCAGAAGGCTCTATGGATTGACCAAACGGGTCGATCAAATGCACGGCAGTGGAAAAAAATGACCCCTCCGAAAATGTCATCTGGATCGATCTTGAAAACTTTGTAGATCGACCAAATGGATCAACGAAAGCTACACATGGGGTTAAAAGTGTCATTTTGGTCGACCAAGGTGCCCCAGTGGGTCGACCAAACCAACCCTACGAAACAACATTTCTGAAGGTAAGTTTTTTTGACTTTTTATGCTTTGACTCAGTTTTTTTTGGTTTAAACCGGTTTGTTTTGATTTTTTTAATGGATTTGAGACCAGTTTAGACCATTCAACCTTAATAACCATCCAAAAAGAATCCATCCTCTTCCTCATTCATTCCTCAAAAGTTTTGACATAAAAAAACTCTCTTTTTCCTCTAAAGTTCTCTCTTTTCACATTCACACACACACCCACTCATTTTTAAAGAGGATTTCAAATTCATCACTCTCATTTGCTCTTATCCAATCCATCATTTTCCAAACACAAAGTATGCTCTTTCTCTCTCTCTCTCTCTCTCTTAACCCATCTCCTCCATTGAAATTCAAGTTAAAGCTCAAATTTTTTATTCCTTGGAGTTGTTAACTTAGGATTCTAAGATTGCTTGTCATTGTTTGGATAAGGTTTATACATCATGTGTTGTTGGTTTCCTAAGAGTTTTTGATGAATCCATGGGATTTTTTTGAAAATTTTGCCTCTTAGGGTTCTTAGTGTGATTAATGACGAAAATGAGTTTGATTTTTGAAAATTTAGGGAAAGTGGAAACTTTATTGAGTTTTTTCATTCAAAAGCTACTACTAAGCATGCTTGATCATTACATTTCCCTAGATTATTGAGTAACCCTCAATTTGACATGCTTTGGATTTGAATGAAAATGAATTTTTCTTAAAAGTTGAATGAACCTTGAAATGGTGCTCTGATGTTTATATTTTTTGTTTGTGTGAATTCATTGGTTGATGAGTTATGAATTTATCCATCCATGCTCTTCGAATGATAAATTGGTTATGGAATGATGTATAATATCTTGTGCTTTCAAGTATGAATTGTTCTCATTAGAGAATTGCTTTTGTAGGAACCATCACCAAAACCACCAAACAATGGGACACTAATCTTCTCAAGGGAACTATGTGTTTGAAAAATGGATGGAAGAAGGATATAGATTTTTAAATGAGTTGGACCGAGATACCTTCCATTCCACATGCTTTGCTTGCCGAGATGTTATGTTCGAGATGGGGATCCAAGATCAAGTGGATGACCTCGTTGGAAGGATGCAGTTTGGAAACCTTTCCCATATGGATTACTTAACTCATCCCGAGCCAACCAAGCATTTCTTGTCCATGGTACAATTCATCGAAGATGGGGAAGATGGACATGGACGAATCCACTTCATGGTAACAACTACTCCTTTCCCGACTTTTGTGATGTGTACGGCTTTTCGGGTTCCAATTTTGGTCCGACACAAGAGTTCCATGAAGAGTCAACCGTGTGAAGAAACATTGCAATGGATGGCGCTTATTTACGAAGATCATCTCGCATTTCCAAAGTGCAAAACCCGACCATTCGCTATGCTCTCCGTCTCTTGGGAAACATGATAAATGCTCGCCATAGGCCGGGTATTACAACATCCAATGAACTACGGATGTTGTATTGTGCTATCCGGTATTGGCTACACAACTACCATGGATGCCCAATCGAATATGATCCCATCTTCTATCTCGATGCTGCCTCGATGTTTCTCATCAACCTCTTGCAAATTCCCTTTTACGTCTCTTCCGAGGATGATCCAAGGATCTACATTGGTGGAATGCTCACCCCACTCTTCCAACGGGTTGGAGTGAACTTCAATCTATACCCGCCTTAACAAAAGAGGCCGAAGATGGACTTTGACTACTTGGTGCTAATGCACACTTTAGCGGCACGCTTCCCCAACAACACCCTCGCTTACCTGTTCACAAATGAGGATGAATCCGCCTTATGTTGCTTCTTGCCACTCCCAAGATATTGCAACACAAGTTGCTTCGAAGATCTGAAGTTCTCAATGCCACGAAGGTTCATATTCGAGCTCACTCCACCTCAAGACTACCACTTGTGTGAGAAAATTTCGCTCATCCTTTGTGCATCTGAAACTTAGAAGCCCCTGAAGCTCGTCAATCATCATTCCCTGATAATTCGACGGGTGCTATGTCAAAAATATTTTGAAAAATCAGTAGCCTCTTGATTAATCTCTTCACCCCGTGTAAGCACCTCTCCATTGTTGGTATGTATTTCCCTTATAGAGTTTCTCATTCGCCTCATCTTGATTGTCATATGAAATAAGAATTATTTTTATTCCCTACTGATAACCAATTAACCTTTGCCCTTTGCTTGAGATATCCCTCTTCGAGCTCTGAGAGCAATTGCCATTTAGCATGAGCTATTTCTTCCTCCTCCAGAGCTATCGGATTATGATTAAGCATAGTTGCCGCCTGTTTTGTGCATAGGATGTCATGAGCCTTGTTGGTGTCAGATTTCACCCCAGCGAGATCAATAAGCATAAAAACGACTAAGTATCAAGATGGGCCGAGCTCGTCAAGGTACAAGATTGGCCGAGATCGTCAATCTCATCAAGACAAGATGGGCCGATCTTGTCGAGATACAAGATGGGCCGAGCTCGTCAATCTCGTCAAGACGAGATGGGCCGAGCTCGTCAAAAGGCAAGATGGGTCGAGCTCGTCAAGAAGACAAGATGGGCCGATCTCGTTGAGATACAAGATGGGCCGAGCTCGTCAATCTCGTCAAGACGAGATGGGCTGAGCTCGTCAAAAGGCAAGATGGGACGAGCTCGTCAAGAGGACAAGATGGGCCGAGCCCGTCAACCTCAGCAGACAAGATGGACCGAGCTCGTCAAGAGGACAAGATGGGCCGAGCTCGTCAAGATGGCAAGATGAGCCGAGCTCGTCAAGATGGCAAGATGAGCCGAGCTCGTCAAGATGGCACGATGGGCGGAGCTCGTCAACCTCGGTGGACAAGATGGGCCAAGCTCGTCAAGATGGCAAGATGAGCCGAGCTCGTCAGGATGCAAGATGGGCCGAGCTCGTCAACCTCGACAAACACAAGATGGGCTGAACTAGCCCATGAGGAAATCGACCTCACGACGTAAGGCCCATAGAAATCTCGACCGACTTAGCGGTATCCGAGAAAAAAGGAAAAGTGCGAAAATAGGAAGTTTCCTTTTATCATAATAGAAATAGGCCTAGCCGACTTAGATTCTTATAAATTCCAATGTACTTCCCTTGAGAAAGGGATCCGCAATTTACTTAGCAAAACTCTAAACTTTTTGCTCTACAAACACTTGTACGAAAAGATTTACAAAACAGCAATAAAAACCATCTTTGGATCTTCGTTTTTGTGGTTTTAATCTCAGAAGTTTTAGATCCCTTAAAAGTCTTAACAAATTCAATTGTGCTAGTTTCGACTCCCACAATTTGGCGCCGTCTAAGGGGACATTGAAAATTTTTTACACCAGAAACTACCGCAATACCGATTCGAAGAATGATGACCAACGACAGAGAGAGGCGAACTGACGACCTGCAGGATACCGGAGCTGATGGATCCAGAGCGAAAGAGGCACCAGTACTTGCAGCTCTGGAGACGAGCCCGGAGCTCCTGACTCAGATGAAGACGATGCTGGAGACGCTGCTCAAAAAAGCGGAGGAACAGGATAAGTTGAACACGACGGTGACCGACAAGCTAAAAGTCCTTACGATGGCGAGCCAAGCCCGAGGTTGGGGCACAGGCCTAGACCTAACAAGGCTCCCCCTTTGACGTCTGAATCCAACAGCCATGGATTTCTCGACGCCTCTTGGTGCACCAAGGACCCGAGGCAGATTACCTCCGCTGAATCGACCAGCCGCAACCACCGAACTGAACGCAGGGACACAAGAAGAAAACACACAAACTGTGGATGGAACAAATCCGGTGATCGATCTGGAGGAAAATCCAGAAATCGAGCGCAACTTGGAGAGCCTTGGCGAACCCGAGCTCGCAGATGTTGGCCGGGTTCAAGCTGAACGAAGCGGCGATGACCTCAAACGTGATCAGGATTTTACCGAAGAGGAAGAAAACATCCATTGGGTCCAACGAGCCCAGATCGAAGAGGAGCGAAAAGCGGCAATCCGAGCTCAGAAGGAGGAGATGGCTGAGATTCGAACTAATATGGAGCGAGCCACCGCTGAGATAAGAGCTGTCCGATCTAAAATGCATAGGGCTACCAGCAAGGCTCCTGAACTCGATCAAGTGCTTGAAGAAGCACAAAACACTCCTTTCACAATCCGGATCACAAAGGCGAAAGTTTTCGACCCTGGAAAAATGAAAATACCAATTTACGAAGGGAAGTCCGACCCAAAGGAACACCTAACAGCCATCGCAATAGCAATGGGAAGAGCAAACTTCAAAGAAGGCAAAAAGACGCTGGACAATACCTTTTATTTGTGGAACATCTTACAGAACCAGCTCTCCAATGGTTCTCTAGGCTCAGAAGAAATTCGATCGACAGCTTCAATCAACTGTCCGCAACATTAGTCAAACACTACGCTATATTTATGGAATGCCGAACGTCCGATGCAGATCTGTGGACCATGGGGGCAAGGACAAAACAAAACCTTACGAAATTTCATCGAGCGGTTCAAGTCAGTACTATCGAAAGTAGAAGGGATAAGTGACTAGGCCGCATTACAAGTGCTGGAGAAAGCTCTGTAGTTCGACTCAGATTTCCGAAAGGAGATCGCGCTGAACGCTCCGACCACGATTCAGGATACATTACACCGAGCAACAGACTTCACGGCAAACGAAGAAGCGATGAAGGTTCTAGCCCAGAAACACGAAAAAGCGAAGTCTGCAAGCTATCCTCCCCATGCTCCGAGCCCACCAAATAATAAGAAGGGCAACCAAGGTTCTGGATACGTTCAACACGAAGGAGGTTTCAAGGGAGTCCATAGTTACTAAGTCGACTCGCTAGGTTATGGCTAAGGACGAGGCCAAGGACGAGGAAAAGGTACATGGAGCAGCACGTGGACCAGGGGCCAAGGGGCTTATGATGAAAAGACTTATTGCAAACATCATCGTATCTTTGGGCATTCGACTGTAAACTACTGTATTCTGGGCTTAAAACTCGCTGCAAGGTTGGCAGCTGGCCAACTGAAGGGTGACATTAGCCTCAAGAATTTTGACATGGATATCAACGCCAACCGCCACGAGCAGGCGAACGAAGATACTCCTAAGTGGGGAAGGCAAGATAATGAGGCACCGCAATCTGGATCCAGAAGACGGATAAATATGATAATGGGCATATCTCACTATTTCTCAGACACTGTCTCGTCGATTAAGGCTTTTCAACGACGAGCCGATGTCAGCGTTAATTGGTCTGCGCCCTCCAAGTTTCCAAATGACGTTATCTCGTTCGAAGAGAGAGAAACCAACGGAATCGATAAACCACATGACGATCCTCTTGTGATTGAATTGATCATCAGCGATTACGACGTAGCCCGTGTGTTGGTTGATACGGGCAGTACGGTGGATATAATATTCAAAGAAACTCTTAAAAGAATGAATGTCGATTTTTCCGACATAGTGCTACCCCGAAACCATTGACTGAATTCTCCGGAGAAACGACAATGATCGTCGGAACGATCAAACTTCCAGTTCAAGCTGGAGGGGTCATCAAGATTGTCAATTTTTCCATAGCCGATCACCCGGCGATCTATAATGTTATTGTCGAAATACCTTTGTTAAATTCAATGCGCGCCGTGGCCTCAACCTACCATCTCTACATAAAATTCCCAATGCCGAGCGGAGTAAATACAATCTTAGGGAGTCAGAAGGAATCCTGTGTGTGCTTCCTAGCTATGCACAAACTCAGGAAACCTATCACTGATCCGATAGCCAAGTCCGAACGCAAGAAGATGAAAACAGATAGGGAGCCAGTGAAAGAGCTCTCCAAAGTTTTATAGCAATTACAGATCGTGGAGGATCGTGAAGAGGAAGTGGCTGAACCAACCTGCGATCCTGTCATTTTGGTGTGTATAGACGATAATCATCTAGAACGGTGTGTGGAAATCAGAGCAAAATTCGATGAGAAAATCAAGGACGAGCTTGTTTCTTTCTTAAAAAAGAACATAGACACTTTCGCATGGGCAGCAGAGGATATGTCCGGAATAAATATCAGCATAGCCAGTCACGAGCTAAACGTCGATCCAACCTTCAAACCAGTGAAACAGAAGAGACAGAAACTTGGGCCAGAAAGAGCAAAAGCAGTCAACGACGAGGTGGAAAGGCTCTTGCAAGTTGGATCGATCACAGAAGTGCTGTACCCGGACTGGCTGACCAATCCAGTAGTCGTGAAGAAGAAGAACGGGAAGTGGCGAGTGTGTGTAGATTTCACCGATCTAAACAAAGCATGCCATAAAGATAGCTTCCCACTTCCACATATAGACCGACTGGTCAAGGCGACAGCAGGAAACAAACTCTTGTCATTCACGGATGCTTTCTCCGGATACAAATCAGATCCTAATGAATCCCGCTGATCGAGAAAAGACAGCCTTCATTACGGATCATGGAATATATTGCTACAAGGTGATGGCTTTCGGTCTCAAGAATGCTGGAGCCACATATCAACGTTTAGTGAACAAAATGTTTGCTAATCAACTCGGAAAGATGATGGAAGTCTACATAGACGATATGCTGGTAAAATCGCTAGAAAAAAGGATCACGTAACACATTTGGAGGAATGGTTTGATCGGCTAAACTTACACAACATGAAGCTGAACCCGACGAAGTGCAGATTTGCAGTCACATCGGGAGAATTCTTTGGTTACTTAGTTACTCCTCGAGGTATCGAAGCAAACCCCAAGCAGATTGATGCGCTTATCCAGATGGTTTCACTAAAGATGAAACGTGAAGTACAAAGACTAACTGGGAGGGTAGCTGTGCTCAATCGCTTTATTTTGCGATCTACAGACAAGTGTTTACCTTTCTACGACTACGAAGAAATAAGAAATTTGAGTGGACAGATAAGTCTGAAGAAGCTTTCCAGCAGTTGAAGAAGTACCTTCCTAGTTCGCCGGTCCTTGCAAAGCCAGTCGAGGGAGAGCCGCTCTTCTTGTATATCGCAATCTCTACCACGACAGTAAGCGGAGTGCTCATTCAAGAAGAACAGGGAGAGCAGAAGCCAATTTTTTACGTCAGCAAGACTCTGACCGATGCAGAGACAAGATACCCGCAAATGGAGAAATTGGCTTTATCGGTTGTCATGTCCGCCAAAAACTAAGGCCATACTTTCAATCACACCCTCTCGTGGTCCTAAGCACTTCCCCCCTCCAATCCGTTTTACACAACCTAAGTCAATCCGGGAGGTTGGCCAAATGGGCTATCGAATTAAGTGAGTACGACATTGAATATCGCGGGCGAACTTGTGTAAAATCACAAGTGCTGGCTGATTTTTTTGATCCGGAGGAAAGCGTCACTGAAGAGAACCCGAGATCAATTTGGCAACTCCACGTCGACGGCTCGTCATCTAAAAGTGGCTCAGGAGTTGGAATATGTCTGGCATCGCCAGTGGGTGAAATACTTGAACAATCATTCTGCCTCCAACAATGAAGCAGAATACGAGGCCCTCATCACCGGAATGAAGCTCGCACAAGGACTTAAGATCGATTGCATTCACGTGTTTTGCGATTCACAGCTGGTCGTAAACCAATTCAGCGGGGAATACGAAACTAAAGACGACCGTATGGAAGCATATCTAAAGATCGTCAAAGACTTAACTGCACAGTTTAAAGAGTTCACGCTAACGCGTATTCCAAGATGGGAAAACACATCGGCTGACACACTGGCAGCTCTTGCGTCCACCTCTGATCCAGACTTAAAGAGGATTATCCTGGTGGAATTTATCAAACATCCGAGTATCACTCCTCCAGAAATAGTGAGTGTAATCACTCGATCTCAAGCTGCCAGAAAAGCAAAGGAGAAAGCCATTGCAGCAAACATTTTCGAGAACAACATCGAAATGCAAGAAGCCGTTGGCAACGATTCAATGGCCCAAGACAAGACAGAGACAGGAGACGAAGGACTCAAATCTCAAACACAAGCGGAAACGATTAATGAGAGCAAAAATCCCGTAAGTTTTTCCCCAATTGAAGAAGAGGCAATGACCACGGAAGAAGACTTCATACGCCTCTCTGCCGATGTCAACCCTCCTCCCAAAACTAAAATGGAAGAGAATTCACAGGAAGTAGAATACGGGTGCGATAAAAAGTGGCTAGATGATATCGGAGGATACATCTACGATGGCATCTTGCCTTCTGACAAGTGGGCAGCTCGTAAGCTTCGGGAACAAGCAGCTCGCTACATCCTTCTCGATGGGAACATTTTCAAGTGGAGATTCTCGGGACCATTACTCACTTGCGTTGAAGAAAAAGAGGCAAGGAAAATCATGGAGGAAGTCCATAGTGGTTTCTGTGGTAACCATTCTGGAGGACGAGCTTTGGCCATAAAAATCAAACGACATGGTTATTACCTGCCAACTATGATAAAAGACTGCGAGAAGTTCTCTGCTCGATGTGAGAAATGTCAGCGTCATACGCCAATGATTCATCATCCAACCGAAATGCTTTCATCAATCTCGTCACCTTATCCATTCATGCGATGGTCCATCGACATTGTTGGACCTTTACATCCCTCGAAACAGAAACGGTTTTTACGGACTATTTTTCAAAATGGGTTGAGGCAGATTCTTACGCCAGTATAAAGGACGCACAAGTCGAGAATTTTGTGTGGAAAAACATCATATGCCGACATGGAATCCCATACGAGATCGTCACCGATAATGGTTTGCAGATCATCTCTACAAGATTTGAAGCCTTCTGTGAGAAATGGAAAATCCGACTTAGCAAGTCCACCCCTAGATATCCGCAAGGAAACGGCCAGGTAAAAGCAGTAAACAAGACAATTCCTGATGGTCTCAAAAAATGTCTTGACGAAAAGAAAGGACGATGGACTGACGAACTGGAAGGCGTATTTTAGTCTCATCGGACGACACCTCGGCGAGCAATCGGAGAAACTCCATTCACCCTTGTCTATGCAACGTAATGTGTTATTCCACCGGAGATACATTTTCCTGCAGTTCGGCGCAAAATCCTCCCAGAACAAGAAGGACTTAACCATCTCTTAATGCTTGACGAGCTCGATCTAGTTAATGAAAGGCGCGACCAAGCATTAATCCGGGTTACTAACTACCAGAACGCTGCGGCAAGATACTATAACTCTAATGTCAGAAGTCGGAGGTTCTACGAAGGAGACTCGGTATTGTGAGAGGTTTTTCAAAACACGGCAGAAAGGAATGCCGACAAGCTTGGAGCCAACTGGGAAGGGCCTTACAAGATCACTAAGGTAGTTCGGCCTGGAGTCTACGAACTCGCCAATATGGCGGGTGTTCCAATGCCGCGATCTTGGAATGAAAGGCACTTAAAGAAGTATTATCACTGATTCACTTTACATGAACTATGGGGCGGCTTGATCCCTACAAAGGGTACGTAGGGAGCTCGTCTTCGGATGGGTTCAGCTGCCCCCCTCCTTAAAAAAGAGGGGAGAGTGGGGGGGGGGGTACATATACTCGTATACTCCCATATTTGTAACATATCCTACGAGTTATCAAATCAAAGTTTTACATTACATCCTCTGCGGATTGCTAGTCTTGACAAAACAGACATCACATTACATCTTTCAAGGATTATTTAAAAAGTCGACAAACATTTCTTTTCATCCTCATTGCTGCTGGCCACAGTAATGAACTCTTACATCCATTTCGGATCTAACCACTACATCCTAGCGGATTAAAAGCGCGCTCTATAAATATATGTTCATTATCGGAACGGATATGTTTACGGTAACGTATCCTGATCATCTTAAACCCAACAAACAAATCATTGGTTGAAATGTATATGTTCATTGTCGGAGCAGATATGTTTACGGTAATGTATACATAAACCAAAATGGTCATCTTAAACCCAACAAATAAATCGTTGGTCGAAACGTATATGTTCATTATCAGAGCGGATATGTTTACGATAACATATCCGTAAACCGAAATGATCATCTAAAACCCAACAAACGAATCGTTGGTCGCAACAACTCCTATACAAAACACTAAACGGATATCGTCTAAGTATGCGAAATCCAAAATGGATATCGTCTAAGTATGAGGAAACCAAAGCCTTGAAAATATTTGTGCTTGATAAGACTTCCTACGAACTAAGCCTAAACAATCAAGGCACTTCTAAGAAATCAAATCATTCATACTGTCTTAGTAGCTAAATACATGATAAAACAAACCAGTACAAGGTAACATATCCAACTTCCTTAGTCATCCCATATCAAGACGGACGTCATCCATTGATATGAGGTAAAAATCATAAAATCTGAACATAAACGAAAGACGGATAAAGCCGTCCAGGCACCAAAAAAGTTAATTAAACAAAGAAAAGAGGATCATAGTTTTCAGCTGACTCCAGATCGTTGGAACGCTCGTTTTCTTCTCCTATGACCTCTGACGCTCTATCATCAGCCCCGGGCTCAATAACCCCTTTTTCCCTTTGCGGAATCTCACCTTCTTCAGCAATCGTGGCACCTCCAGCATCCTCTTCAGCAGTTTTTTCCAAGGGAATCTCTTCAGTTTGCTCAAGAACCTCTTTGGAAAAAGGATCGAAGTTGTTCATTATCGAGGGCTCACCATCACTCGAATCTGTTGACGTCGGGTCCAACGAATTCTTCTTCGAAGTCATCTCAGAAATGCCATGAGTATCCCTGTTTGAACCCGAGAAGTTTTGAATTCCAACATTTCCAGCGGCTGTTTCCATTGGTTCAGCATTGTTGAGCTCGACCAGAATATCAGAACAGGCATGCGAGAGTCATAGATCCTTCTCCAAGTCGGAGATAATCTTATCGAACTCCTCATAGGCGCCCCCATCTCGGCACTCTTTGCGATAAGATTTTCCATCTCGGCATCGAGAGTGGGAGGGTCTTCACCTTTGAGAAGCTCGATAAATTGGAGATTTCCCTCAATCTGAGCCAAATCCAACATGTCCTCCTTCGCTTGACCATTGAGTTTCTCTACTTTCGCTTTAGCTCTAGAAACTTTTTCCTGAAAGCTTTCCGCCATTTCACGTCTTGCCTCCAACACGGCTTGCTGAACTTTAGTATCGTGAAGCTCATTAGCCGATTTCAATTGCCTCGTAAGCTCGGCTATCTTGGCATCACGACGAACCTTGTTGTTCTCCAAGACCACGACTCGCTTTTCCGCCTCGGTATGACTAATCTCAACCACTTCTCTCTCGGATCAAAGGTCGTTAATCATCTTGGTCGCTCTTTCGAGGTCGGCTTGAAGGTCCAGAGATTTCTTTCTAGAATCTTCAACGCGGACCCTCTCCAGACGAGCTTCTCGATCGTAATGAAGTGTCAGTTGATTGACGTGGGCAAGAAACTGCAAAAAAAAATAATACAAATAAGTCGTTAAGGAATGATTGCGAAAAAAGGGAAGACTACGTACCTTGACACCCCGCATAGCCATTTCGACGTAGGCCTTGTCATGAATTAACGTATCCGGAGGAGGAAACGCTGAACCAGGACAAGTCATTTTAGAGAAAAGCTGGGCAGAAGAAGGGCCATCATTATAAAATCCTTCAGATGCAGCGGTAATGGAAGGCGTCAGCGCGGGAGTAACCGTATTCTTTCGCGGCCTTTTTTCGGCCACCTTCCCAGTAGGAGCTTTACCCTTGCCGAAGCAGCACGCTTCCGGCTCGACTTCGGACGATCTTTACTTTTTCCCTCTTTATGAAGAACAAGGGAAGGGTCAGCAGATCGGCAGGCTAGCTACATCTCGCGAGCTCAGGGCGGCATGAGCAAGCTTGGAAGGATCCGAAGTTGGATCTTTGTCAACCAAGGTGTTGACATCTCGAGCTTCAGCTCGGGCTAGTGCCTCTGCGGCTGCTTTAGCTTTGGCAACTTCCTTATCGTGCCAAGTTGGTCTCCCCATTTCAGGCTGAGTATCTTCGAAATAAGTAGAGGTTGATGAACTTGAGTACAAAGAACCGGCAAGACGAGCTCGGACTTTCTCTATCCTTGGAAAGTTAAAACTCTTTTCCCAGTCACACTTCCAAGCACTGAGAATACTACTGAGCTCGGATACGTCTTCCGGGTACTTCGATAATGGATTAGGCACTGCGACAAAGATAGAGATCGATTAGTACAAAACATTTCAAACAACCAAAAAAAAAAAATCCGATCTCGCTGCAAGAAATCGGGCCGGCTACCCATTTTTTGCCAACTCGTCCCCACCAACGTAATGCCTTCAGCACCTACGGTTTCTTCACAGATTGGGACATAGAAGAAAAAATCCATCCATTGAGCATCTTCTCTCGGGAACCCCTTGATGATTCGACGGAGTCTCTTGTTGGTGGCATAGTAAACGAACTTGTCCTTTGGACCAGTTCGTTTGAAATTCAAGAGATTTATCAGGTGATAGACTCCGATCTCCTCATCACATTCATAACTCCGAACCAAGATCCCAACTATGTGTCGAAGCCCTCGAGGCGTTATTTGACCCAAAGACAATCGATACTCCCACAAAAATGCGAGGATGACGTAAGGAATCAGGAACCAAAGGAAGCAAAGGTTGAAGAAACTCTCGTAAAAAGTGAAATGACCTGGTGGAGGGGCGTCAGCTCGGTCAGACAAAGACGGAAGCACAAATTCAACCCCTTCGAGATGTGAAATTGCTGCTTAAGAGATTCAAGTGATTCATGAGTCGAGAGCGTTGAACCCGGCGAATCTGGAACTTTCCTCTTAGTCTTGCATTTTATCGGAGCTCACCTTTTTGAAGCGAACAAGAGATCGAATCGTTGTCGCATCTCGGCGTAATCAAACTTATCAGGCTTGGTTTTTACTTCAAAAGGGTTCTCCGCCTTGTCAACCAAAGAAGGAATATCGGGATTGATTGAAGCTGTCGCGCTTTCAATATCCGACTCGGAAGAATGAAAAACCTTCCTTCCAAGGTTCGAAGGACCGATTGTTGAGCCTCCTGAGTCATCTAAACTAGTGGATGTTCTCATAGGGATCACCTCGGCACGGAAATTAAGCCAGGAACTTTACTCAGCGTCAGAAATAGTCAGCTCGACATTCGATGAATGACTTGTCCAAGACATGATAGCCCTAAATCAACCTTGGAAATACTCAAAACTCGAGATCCTTCAAGAGATGGACCAATCACGATGGTACAAGGTTGAGCTCAGTAGATCTCCCAAACAGATCAAACTAGGTGGAAGCCTCAAAAAACAGATCTAGCTCGACGGAAACCTCGAAAACAGCTCGGCCTCAATGAATTTTTTTGAAATGGATCGAGCTCAAAAATAAATTAGAAAAACGAAGAACAATCAAGATCTTCAAAAAGATCTCGCTGGAAAATTCTAATAAACTTAAAGGTAGATCGGAAAACTCGAAGGAAGCTCGGCGGTGCGGTGACGAAAATCAAAGAAACCCTAAAACCTAACTTAAAAAGAAGAAAGAGAGAAGAGAGAAAAAGAAGTTACCTTATGGGAATTTGTTGCCGGAGTTGACATATGAAATCGTATGGCATGAGCTTGATTGAAATAAAATCGCTTGAAATACAAGTTTGACTAAGGCACAATTACTCGAGCTCGGGGATAGCCACAAACGAGCTCGACAATGTTAACAAAAAAACGAGTTTGAAAGAGTGATATTTCCACTTGGAAATATCTAACTCAAAGATATTGATCTCGGGTTTGACTACATTCACCTAGACATCATCACAATTTATGCTGCCGAGGTGGGGGGCTAACTATTGGGGCAGGTTTCACCCCAGCGAGATCAATAAGAATAAAAATGACTAAGTATCAAGATGGGCCGAGCTCGTCAAGGTACAAGATTGGCCGAGCTCGTCAATCTCATCAAGACAAGATGGGCCGATCTCGTCGAGATACAAGACGGGCCGAGCTCGTCAAGAAGACAAGATGGGCCAATCTCGTCGAGATACAAGATGGGCCGAGCTCGTCAAAAGGCAAGATGGGCCAAGCTCGTCAAGAGGACAAGAAGGGCCGAGCTCGTCAACCTCAGCGGACAAGATGGGCCGAGCTCCTCAAGATGGCAAGATGATCATGGGAAGCAGCAAAGACAAGGCATGAGGACATCAAATCTGAATGTGAAAGCAAAACATCTAACCAGGACTTGCAACTTCATGGGCTTGGATTTAAGAAGAGTAGATCTTAATTGGAGTATGTTCAGCCTAGAAACAACAAGAAAAGAGAGAATTTCGTCCACATTCAAAGCAACATTTATTTAAGTGTTTTTCTCTCTCTTACATGCAGTTTAGAGTTTGAATTTTGTTTCCCTAGATGCTCTGCATGTTTAGCTATATTTATGGACGTTTTTAATGTATTTCCTCTATATAATGAGGCTCATTTCATGAATAAAAAAGTTAAGAACCCTTTTGATATTTTTGGAACTTTTGAGAGTGATTCTCATTTCTGTCAATGGTGTGTAATATCCATTGATATGATCTTTGGTGCGTAATATCCATTGATCAACCCCGTAAATCAAGAGCCTTCCACAACTCTTGTGAAACCATTTGATCCACCGATCCGTCTTAGTGCGTCATATCCAAGGGATCAACCGGTAAATCAGGAGTCTTCCGCAGCTTCTGTGCGACCATTCAATCCACTGCCTTGTTCTTGAAGTGTAACAGCTTATTTGAGTCAAGGATTATCCCTTTTGCTAACTTAGAGTGACGAATCCTTGGGAGATTCTTATCACGGGCCGAGCTCGTCAAGAAGACAAGATGGGCTGATCTCGTCGAGAAACAAGATGGGCCGAGCTCGTCAAAAGGCAAGATGGGCCAAGCTCGTCAAGAGGACAAGAAGGGCCGAGCTCGTCAACCTCAGCGGACAAGATGGGCCGAGCTCGTCAAGAGGACAAGATGGGCCGAGCTTGTCAAGATGGCAAGATGAGCCGAGCTCGTCAAGATGGCACGACTGGTCGAGCTCGTCAACCTCGGCGGACAAGATGGGCCGAGCTCGTCAAGATGGCAAGATGAGCCGAGCTCGTCAGGATGCAAGATGGGTCGAGCTCATCAGGATGCAAGATGGGACGAGCTCGTCAACCTCGACAAACACAAGATGGGCCGAACTCGCCCATGAGGAAACCGACCTCACGATGTAAGACCCATAGGAATCTCGACCGACTTAGCGGTATCCGAGAAAAAAGGAAAAGTGCAAAAAATAGGAAGTTTCTTTTTATCTTAATAGAAATAGGCCTAGCCGACTTAGATTCTTATAAATACCAATGTACTTCCCTTGAGAAAGGGATCCGCAATTTACTTAGCAAAACCCTAAACTTTTTGCTCTACAAACACTTGTACGAAAAGCTTTACAAAACAGCAATAAAAACCATCTTTGGATCTTCGTTTTTGTGGTTTTAATCTCAGAAGTTTCAGATCCCTTAAAAGTCTTAACAAATTCAATTGTGCTAGTTTCGACTCCCACAAGCCTCACGGGTGCGACGTGGAAGATCCCCCAATTTTCCTTCCCCAGAATACGCAGATTAGGTTTCAAAGATTTGAGTTTCTTTGAGAATCGAAACAATGCTGATGTGGAGATATATAAAGGATCTGTTTGTTTCCAAAAATCATTGACTATCGGACCAAACTAAGGCAACTTAGTTAGGATATTTGTAAACTTGAAAGGCTTCCTCTTTTTCATTACTTCTGCTTCCAAAGTTAAACTACCGCGAGTGTGATCCGAGCAACCTCCAACCTCAAATACGCAATAAGAGTGTGGAAATTGATCCAACCACTTCTCATTCACCAAATGCCGATCTATTTTTTTACAAATCAGGCCTTCATTCCTTGTTACACCATGTGTAACGCGGACCATGATAACCCAAATCCATCAATGAACAATATTAAACAAGATTTTGAAATTCGTTCATTCCCGATGAGGATGGAGAATCTACAAAGTTCGAATGTTCTTCACCTTTAAGAATCTCATTGAAATCACCCGCTATCATCCACAGTTTATTCCTAAATAGCGGAGAATCATGATGACTTCGAATATCTTCCCAACGCGTTTTCTTTTCATTTTCAAAATTGGAGGCGTAGACAAAAGTGAAAAAAACTCCTCTTTTCCCTCCAAAAGTACTGAAACTGTGATCAGCTGATCACTCTTAAATACTGGGGTGAGTCTCGCATTTTCTCTCTATACCACCCAAATGCGACCTAACCAATTAAACTCGTAGTTTGTAATAGAAGACCAATCCTTAAAAACAGAAGCGATAATATGGGATGCTTTATTTTCCTTAACTCGAGTCTCCAATAAGCATCCAAACTGCATAGAACTACTATTAACCCACTGACGGATGATGGAATATTTTAAAGATTTATTGAAGCCGCGCATATTCCAGAAGAATCCGGACATCTACTGTTTTTTGTTGTTTTCTTGTTCCCCAAAACACTAGAAGCTATATCCTTAGTGTTTGGAGCTTGAGAGTCGGATAAATATTTATGAGATGCCTTTGAAGCTCGATGCAATGAAACACGAGTTCCTTTTACCTCCTGAGTTACCATCTGCTTTTGAGTTTGGTGAACGTGGTCTTGTTCATATATTTCTCCCTCTTCTATGCTTGTATTATTACTTTTTTGAATCTGTTCCTCTTAATTCCTCTCATCATTCTCTAAAACAGAGCACCGAGAAGGTGTTGAGATAAGACCATCCTTTTAGCATTATCTCCGCTTGTCTACCAATCTTATTTGGCGAAACTACTTTCCATTCATTTTCCCCTGCAGTTCCAATTCCACTCACCTGTATCAGATCCTGCAAATCGTCAGCCTGCATCTCAATGCTCTATTTTTCCAGAGAAGCAGCTTCTAGAACTACTTCCAAAAGTGACATATCCTGAGCCACTACAACCATCTGACCTTGTTCCGAAATCTCTTTATTAACTTCTTTTTCTCCACTAGTAGTCTGAGTATTACTTTGAGATATTTGAGTTGTGATCACTTGTGCAACAGGTGATGCCGCTACTTTTTTTGGACTGCTTTTGTTTGAATCACCTACATGCCTTGTAAGGATTTGTAGCGTCTTTGAGGTTGCTAAACAAACATCCGACATATGACCCCACTTCTCACATGTCTTGCATCTCGATGGAAGCCACGGGTATGAAAATTCCACTTCTACTTCTTTCCCCTTCAGCCGAATGTTGAAAGTTTTTGGTAATTCTTTTCATATGTCTGCATCCACAAAAACTTTTGCTTGGTCAAAGTTTTTACACAGTTCGGTATTCGGGTGTAGTCTTTTGGGCTCTCCCACTGCACTGGCCAAGAACCCTAGCCTTTCCACGAATAAATTGTGTGCGGAGCATTCTTCAGGATAACCCACATTGGAATTGACTTGATTTCCGGCTGGGTTTCTTCTATGATTGGAGACCATTTCGAGACAACCATGGGAACATCTGCTATGTTCCACATTCCCCTTCGCAGGATCCTTGATCTAACCATGGAATCCTTGATTCTAAATCTTACCGTCTTTTCATTAACTTCAAACACATCAACTTTCACCATTTTGTCTCCAAGTGGCCAAATTTTGTTCGCAATGACGTGAATCTTGGCCACATGTGGAGCCGCAGATAAAAAATGTTCGACTAGGAAATCCTCCCAGAGTGGAGTATCCCCAATCACGTCCTCAGGAACCTCCACCAACTCTGATCCTTCAACCACAGATCTCTGAAACTCGTGTTTTGACAAGCTCGATCGATGCTTGACGACATTAACCCGTGAAGCTTTCATTGTTTTCTCCTTCTCTGAGACTGTAACAGTTGCTGATGGTGGTATTGTGGACTCCTCCATGAACGGCGGTGTCGAGATACCGGCGGCTGAACTACCGGAATCTCTTATGCGCGGCTCAATTTTTCAAACTTTTGTGAAAACCCTAATCACCGTTTTTATGTCTTCTTAAATTTTCATCCTTGCATTTAGTTTTATGTCTTCTTCATTCTTCTCTCCAGTTTTGCTTTCTCACCGAGACGGTGAGAAGTAAGTCCGGGAGGGAGGATAGTTTGCTAATGCCACTTTGAGTTTGTTTTGTTTTAGTTTAGCATATTTGAGTCTCATGCGTGCATTGTACATAATAAAACCATAAAAACCATAAAAAATTGAAAGATTTTTCTCATTTAGTTGCATTTCATACACTTGCATGATCATTCTAGGTTACATTTTACATATGAGAACAATGATGAAATTCTCTTGTACAGGTTTTTGATTACTTAAGTGAATTGTAGAAAAGCTCTCTTCTTTGCATCTTGATCTCTTCGCTCGAAACTCTTGGTTTTGTTTATGTTTGCTAAACTTGAAACCAATTCTATCTTATTTGACTTCAATTGGATTTTAAATTCTTTCTTAGGGTCTTGAGATGCATGTTCATGGTTCTCAAAGTCACATCTGGGTTTTCTTATTTGATTTTACCACTCTACGTTAACCCAAATTGCCATTCTTATTTTTTAAATGGTTTCCCTGCCTTAACCTAAACCTTTCATTTCAAACCCCTTGTTGTTTGCGTGAGTGAGGCGTTTTTCTTGAAAATGCATACACGTGCAAAATCTTGAAAGATAGGAACGACAAAGATAGTCTTCCATTAGGCTAGTCTCTTACATTTTAAGAGTAGCAAACTATGAGGGTATTGACGTTGTTCATTGTTGGTTGGGTTTGGTGAGAGACTTGAGAGAGAAAAAGAAAGAAAGAATGGTTGAGTTCAAAAGGAAACTAAAGAAAAAGAAAAAGAAAAGAAAAAGAAGAAAAGAAGACTCTAAGTGTTTAAGGCAAAAAGCCTAGGTTACCTCCATAAGCTTAAAATAGAAGTTAGAAAAGTGTTTAAAAACCAAGGAGGATAAAAAGAAAAAGAAAGAAAGAGTCTAGAAAAGAAAGAAACTCCCTGGAGTTAGTAAAAACAAAGAAAAAGAATAAGGCTTGGTTCTCAACCATTTGATTTACCTCAAAAGAAAGAAAGTATGTGAGATCATGGGTAGAATGAAAGCTTTTCTTTGTATGTGTGGAGGCGAAAACCTTCACAACTAAATTTTGTTGGGATTTTTAAGGGATCGAAAACTTCTAAGTATTGATTGCAGAAACAGATCCAAAGATGGTTTTTATTGCTGATAATGAAAGCTTTTAGAATACAATATTTGTTTGTAAGGAGTCCATTGTTCTGTCTCTCTTTTTTTGTGTGTCCTTCTTTCGAATGCCCTCTCCTTCTTTTATAGGCTTCAGATTACACCGCCCTAACGTAGATATAAAAATCTTTCCTTTTTTCTCTAGGATTTGTATTTTCCTTCTTCGGTGACTTATCTGTTGGCTCGGCCCATCGACATCACTTCGGCCCAATAAGACGTTTGCCTCTGCGTGCGTTTACCTCAGCGCTTGTTTACCTTGGTGTAGGTTTACCTCAGCGCTTGTTTACCTCGGAGTAGGTTTACCTCAGCGCTTGTTTACCTCGGCGTATGTTTTACCTCGGCGCGTGACCCAGATGGTTTGTTTGCCTCGGCCCAGATGGTTTGTTTGCCTCGGTTTACACTTTTTCTGCCTCGGCCCAAATCCATTTGCCTTGGCTCACAAAGATTTAGGCCTCGGCCCATGATGTTCCGGTTGTTGATCTTGCCTAGGTGAATTTTGACCCCAACAGTATGCATCAATTGTTCTATTTCTCTCTTGCTTTTGCATGATGTTTTACATTACTATTCTTTGAGAGTAAGCTACCAAATGATATGAACCGCCTTATATTTGCATCATGAGCCTTTTTCTTACCATGCCGATTGAACATGATACCGTCCCTAGGCAAGACCGCACTTAAACACCTAATTGAATGTTAAAGAATTGGAAGATAGGATGGCATGCAGATACTTAACTTTGATTATAGAGGAAAAAGATTGAAGTTGCGATAGGTATGAGAAGAAAGATTGAGTAGGGATTCATTTGAACGATAACTACGTATTATCTCGGGATATGAACAAGATTGAATGCTTTGTTTGGAATTTTTGGCTTTGAATTCTCACTTTCAAACATCTTCTCCAGTTTGTTCTTACTTGTTTGCTTGAGGACAAGCAAAGGACAAGTCCGGGAGAGTTGATGCATTCACATTTTAGCATCCTTAGAGCACGTTTTCCTTAAATTTTGTAGCCATTAGACTTGCATTTTCATCTTTCTTCTCATTTTAGGTTCCATATAGCATAGGTTGTGTCATGGAGTCCTAGGTTCCATTATTTGCATATGCATATGAATGAGTGGAACCAAGTGGAGTTGGATGAGCATCAAGAGGAGTAAAAAAACATAAGAAATGGGATTATGTCATTCTGAACGACCCAACCTGTTACCTGGATCGATCAGCTGGGTCGATTAGATGAACACAGGGCCAATTACATCAAATGTTGAATGGATTGACCCAGCCTGTTACCTGGATCGATCAGCTGGGTCGATCAGATGAACGCAAGACCAGATGGATCAGACGTCGCCTGGTTCGACCAGCCCGCTGCCTGGATCGAACAAGTGGGTCGATTAGACTGACACTAGGAGGAAAAATGTCAATCTGATCGACCCAGGTGGTTAGACTGGTCGATCTCCCAGACTGTTCAGACGAATGTTTTCTGCAGAAACCCGGGTTTGACCCGGTTTTTTCCGGGTTGACCCGAGTACACTTTAATATGCCTATATATAGTTTTAGAGACATAAAAACCCTAAGCTTTCATATACTCTTTTATCCTTTGTGCTAAAGAATAAACCCTTGGGTTCTTTGAATGTTTTGTGGATAAAGCCTCCATCTTTTATGCTTAATTAGTGAAGATTTCTTAATCTCTTTTCATTATGTCTTTTTTTACTTATGCTTTTGTTGTTTTCAGGATCATTAGTGAGTAGTTTCTCTAGTGGACTATGAGTGGACTATTTCAGGATGTTTGATGTATGGTTAGTGATGCTTAGGTCTGAATTAGTATGGTTTCCCATGATTTAGAGAGAGCCCATAGCTAGGATTGAAGTAATTAATCAAAATCTAGATAAAGGTCTTTTCATGCCCGGAAGGTGTTTGTGAAAATGTCTAGGAGACTCTAAATCATGCTTTTCAAATCTTAGCCAATTGACACTTGATGTTTAAGGTGATTAGTAGACTTATATGGACTTATGCATTAATGATCTCTAATACTTATCAATAAGAATCAGAAGATTGGTCATTTTGAGTGGATTAATATCATGGAAGTGGACTAGTCTGGTTATAGGATCCATGTATTGGAAATGGTTTGTTATATGATTTGGCATCATTAGCTATAGGTTAAACATCCCTAGTCTATGATCTCTACCCAAAGTCCATGCATTTATCTTTCTTGATCATATTTGCTCGTTTTTGTTGACTTTTCTAAATCACTTTTAAATTGTTTGGTTTGTTTATGCATGTTTTCTTTAATGGTTGTTGTTCTTTTTTAGCTACTTTTATTGCTTATTGCATCATTGCTTAGGTTGATAGAATCGGTTACAAAACACAACCTTTGAATTGGCTTAGCTTCACTAGTATCTTGTATTCCTATTGTTCTAAAACATACTCCTTGTAGAAGAATGACCTCTAAGTATTACAATGACATTGCAATTCACTTGTGGTTTATTGCTTAGAGTTTAAAGCTTTATTAGACATTGTAGTTTGAGCATTCGAACCAACAATTCTATCCCTATCACTAGGCTGGCCTCGTCACCGACTACGATGTTTGATATTATCGCTTTGAACCTTTCAAACAATACCCTCAAGGATTCAGTAGGAAGCCGTGACAGGATCCATAGGTCAGCATCCGATGCGCCTTTATTTTGAACAAAGAGTAATGTTTCACGAAGCCAATTGACAGCTGGTTGAAATTGTCAATCGTGTTATCCTATAAGCGGGAGAATCAATTTAGGGCTGATCCATTTAGATGTTTTATGAAGTACTCACAGTACCCCGCATCCTTTTCGTGTTCTTCGAAATGAGCTCGTCCCATGGCGATATGGAACGCGGTTTTATTAGCTCTAGGATCATAATTCCCCTCGTAGATTGGGGCCTTTATTTTCCCGGGGTCCCGGATCCGTGTGTTGATGATTCGAGGTGTAAATGGAGTTTTATGCATTTTTCAATCATGCAATCTATTTTAGGTGCCTGATATACTCTATATTTTACTGTTTTATGCATTGTTTTCAATATATTTTCTAAATATTTTAGTACGATTTTTATGCCTTTAGAGGGAGTTTTCTCGTATTTGTAATTTTTTAATGTCTTTTCAGGGTTAATCATCAATAAGGATACAAAATGGAGCAAAAAGGTGTAAATCATACTCAAGTTAAGAGAATCATCCAAGTCACTAAACTTACAAGATATGCATTTTCCTAAGTTGGACAGAACAGAAGTACCAGATGTTTACCCTTCGCTGGAGGCATTAATAACCTTTTAAGTGGATAAAATTTGGTGACGAGATCGAGTTTTGAGTTACCCTTCTAATGGAGTTTGTTTCAAATCATTTGGAGTTGTGGTTTAAGAGTTACACCCGGTTTACTTAAGACATGTCCGTCCGGCTCGCAGAAGAATCAAGTGCACGAAAAGACCATGCACCGGTCACGAGACCCCTAGGCCTTGCCCCGAAGTGCTCCCAACTGGTGTGCTCCTGATTTTATGTCCCAGCACTGGTCACAAACCCTGTGTTATCCTATAAGCGGGAGAATCAATTTAGGGCTGATCCATTTAGATGTTTTATGAAGTACTCACAGTACCCCGCATCCTTTTCGTGTTCTTCGAAATGAGCTCGTCCCATGGCGATATGGAACGCGGTTTTATTAGCTCTAGGATCATAATTCCCCTCGTAGATTGGAGCCTTTATTTTCCCGGGGTCCCGGATCCGTGTGTTGATGATTCGAGGTGTAAATGGAGTTTTATGCATTTTTCAATCATGCAATCTATTTTAGGTGCCTGATATACTCTATATTTTACTGTTTTATGCATTGTTTTCAATATATTTTCTAAATATTTTAGTACGATTTTTATGCCTTTAGAGGGAGTTTTCTCGTATTTGTAATTTTTTAATGTCTTTTCAGGGTTAATCATCAATAAGGATACAAAATGGAGCAAAAAGGTGTAAATCATACTCAAGTTAAGAGAATCATCCAAGTCACTAAACTTACAAGATATGCATTTTCCTAAGTTGGACAGAACAGAAGTACCAGATGTTTACCCTTCGCTGGAGGCATTAATAACCTTTTAAGTGGATAAAATTTGGTGACGAGATCGAGTTTTGAGTTACCCTTCTAATGGAGTTTGTTTCAAATCATTTGGAGTTGTGGTTTAAGAGTTACACCCGGTTTACTTAAGACATGTCCGTCCGGCTCGCAGAAGAATCAAGTGCACGAAAAGACCATGCACCGGTCACGAGACCCCTAGGCCTTGCCCCGAAGTGCTCCCAACTGGTGTGCTCCTGATTTTATGTCCCAGCACTGGTCACAAACCCTGCCCAGTGCTCATGTCCAATGCAGAACCTGTTCAAACCTAAATTTCCGTTTTTGCCATAAACTAAATCCTAATTGACCCTAGGCCTATATATACTTATTTTAGCCTCTTGTTAGACATAAGCTTCCATATTACTCTAAAATAAACATAAGCGATATTTTTATCTTAAGTTCTTCATAGATTTGGATTCAAGAGTTTATAGGGAGAAGATCTCACCTTTGTATCTCCATATATAGAAGATTTCTTAAACCCTTCTTGTTTTCAATTTGTTTTATGATTATGAATATTTATTTATCTCTTTGATGGATGTTACTTATGATTATGCTTGAGTAATTCACTTGTTAGGTTACAGATAATCAATGAGTTCATGAATTATTAAGCTTTTAGCGAATGAATTAAGGAAAATTTAAAGGTTTCTTGATCTTTACTTGTTCGTTATAATGTTGCATACTTTTCTTATCAACTAGCATTAGACATTGTGTTAGTATACTCTCCAAAAGCTTGTTATATTACGTGAACTAGTATTAGATGAGCAATACATCGTAACTCGTGAAAGTTGAGTTACGAGGTATTGTGAACAATTGAATCCTAAACGAATTAATGCATGTTTTCAACTTGTAATAACCTGCGAAAGTTGAGCCTATTAGGTTGATAAAACATAGTAATTGGATCCACGAAAGTGGAAAGATTATACCTTAGTGATTTGAGTTCTACAACGATTCTAGTAAAATCTCTGAAATTCGATTGATAGTTTATGATTTATGAATCTCTGCGATTAACCTATTGCCCCAACAGTTAGCCCCCCAGCTCGTCAGACTCAAAGTGATTGTGACGAGTTTTAAGTTACCGAGCCAAGGAGCAGGATCAACATGCCGAGCCGAAATGAAATAGATCAAAGTTGATGCCGAACTGAAAAAGATTGAGATTGAAGCCGAGCCGAAATGTAGTAGTTTAAAGATTACGCCGAGCCATTCTTGAGCCGTTCTTACGGCTCGTCATTTCACTGACGAGCTTTTCTCGAGAATCCTGTACTCGTGGTGTCAGGTAATGATTTCCTTTTTAAGAATTCGAAACGTCTTCGCCAGCTCCCAAGGCACGTATGCCCACGCGCTGGAACCCTATATTTTTCTCTATAAATCAGGATATGTTTCTCTCATTTTCTCATTGTGCATCCTCATTTTCTGCAAGGTACTTCTCTTTCCTCTCTCCTCTTTCTCTTATTTATTTTGGGTTCCCTGTTGGATCCGCCGTCGTTGCTTCGTGTTTTCCGATCCATTTTGCCGATCCATCTTCATTGTCCTACGGCGGTTTCTCTTGAATTGGCCGACCCATCTTCATCGGTCTTCATCAGTTGAGCATTCTCCGAATTCTTCATGTCTTCTTCTGTATCGCGAGACTCCTTTGCCGAGGCTGACTCTCCTTGGGAATTTGGCCGAAGGATTACCCAGTCTCTAGAAGCAAGCGAAACAGTTGAGAAATCGATTTCTGCCGAGGTGACCTTGTCTGTTAAAGCAAACTCAATTGCCGAAGAGAAGATTGCCGAGGTGAACGAAGGTGTAGATGCAGCTGCAGGTCTGGCTGCTAAAAATAGGCCTATTATCACTGTTCCTCACCTTATTGACGAACCCCCGTCTTATATTAAGGAGGAAATAGAGGAACCAGTTCTTGACGAAGCCGAGGTGAGACGATTGGAGCAGCTATTTGCTAACTACGAAGCAGGTCCCTCTAGGGGTGCACCTCGGAAACGAAGAAGCAAAAAGAAGAAAGCCGACCCTCTCGGATCAACCCTATCAACTGAGGGGTCCTTAACGCTACTCAGGCAAAGGTTCGGTATTTCGGAGGAAGTTGACTTGATCGTGCCTCCTCCGTCTGATCGTCCTGATAACCCGCCGCCGAACCATTTCTGTTTGTACGAGAGTTTCTTCTACTAGTGTTTCCTGTGGTTTCCAATTCCAAGCATGATAGTACGATTCTTGAGTAAAAACGGTCTAGTTCTTAACCAAATTACGCCAAGGGGAATGTGTCACTTAGTAGGAATCCTGGTGTTGAGTTATGAATGCGACGCCGAAGTAAGGGTTCGGCATTTGCAGCATCTGCTGTCATTTTGGAAAGTTCCAAAATCCCAGACCTACTATATTTCTCCTAAGAAGCGCTGCAAAATTGTCCAGGATTTTAAGAGTAAAGCTCACGATTGGGCGAGCCGTTTCTTTTATGTCCCTATCAATGATGCGACGATTGCTGGGGACTGTCTCTGAAAAGTCAAGACGAGCTGGGAGCCCATTGGTAGCCGTCCTCGGATTACTTGTTCCTTTTGGTTTTTCGAGTTCCTAATTAACCTTTCTTTTCTTCTTTGCAGTTTACCAATTGCTCCCTGCTTTTCCCGATGACACTTATATTCTCAGAGATACTCTCCTTGGTGGAAAGAGTCGGTGGGAAAAACACTTCTCCTTAGCATGCGTAGAAAAATCTAGGGCTCGTCTTACTGGTGCCGATGTATCCACAAGTCTCGAGCCTTCCCCTGAACCTCGGTTGCACATTGCGGAGATAATGGGTAAGAGAATGACGATTCGAGAGAAGCAAGAGCTCAAGAAGAAAGAGCTTGAGATGGTGCATCCTACCGAAGGGGTAGATGCCGAGGTGACTTCCGAATTGGCGCGGCCGGTTGTCGACGCTCCTGTATAGATGATCCAACCGCCGAAGTTGTTACTAATGTCGAGGCAACTCGTGATGGCGTAGAGAAACAAGTTGTTACCAATGCCGAGGCAAATGCCGAAGTTGATAACCCTACTTCTCTTTCTCCGAGCCGTTCTGATGAGATGAAGCCGCCATCTCGAAAACATCTTGCTCCCTGTGCTGATAAAGGGAAAGGTATTGTCGACGGAAAGAAACAGAAGCGAACTGATCCTTCTAATCCTACAGTGATGCTATTTAACCATGACGGAGCCGAGCCTGTCTATAATGATGCGGTAGCCTCGGCTTCTTTAGTCTCTGCAATAAAATCTCCCGGTGATCATTTTCCTCTCGTCCATACTCTCGCCGAAAACCAGTTGTACGCCGACATGTCTTTGCATGGTATCAAGGTATTCGCCTCCTCGGCCCAGAGAAGAATTTTCTTCTTCGTTGAAAACCTTGGGGACTAATTTTGTTTTCTGAATTTTGTAGTTTATGGCCTCGATCAATAAAATCATCACTAAATAAGACGGAAGTGTAAAGAAAGAGAAGCGTCGCACTGCCGAGGCGAAAAAGGATGCTCAGGCAACTAAGGCTAAGCTTGACGATCTTGCTGGTAAGCACGTTGCTGAGCTCGCAGCTTCTTCAATCCGGATAAATGCTCTTGAAAAAGAAAAGGCTTTTCTTAAAGATGAGCTGGCCAGGGTCAGCGATCTGTACATGTGGCAGGAGGCCACCAAGGCAAAGAAATATGTCGAGGTTGAGTCACTGAAGAGGCAACTCTGTACTGTCAAGGCTCTCCGTGATGCAGATATAAAAAAAGCTCAGAAGATTGCGAGGCGGGAGACGGTGGAGAAGTTTCAAGGGAAACTAGGTAGGCTTTCCACGAAGATCGACAACTTGATGGTGCTCAAGGAGAAAGAGCTGGATCTCGCGCAGGTAGATAGCAATCTTTAACTCATTGGAATTCTGCAGAAAAATGACTCACTATCTTTGGAGGCCGAGGTGACTAAGTTGTCTGAATGGCAAATTGAGCTTGCCGGAGCCCATGACGAGTTTGCAGAGCTTGGGAAGGAGGTGAAGAATGAGCTAGTGATGTCCCCTGTGTCGTTTGACTCAGTCAATGTGACGCTGCCTGGTGAGCCTTTAGAGAACGCGGCGGCGGCTGTTGGTGTATCTGATTTTTCTGGATCTAACACCGGTACTCCCGCTGCCGATCGTGTCACTGAGGAGACCGTAGATCCAATTTTGCGTTAGAGTTTTGCCTGTTTTAAGAACAAAGTGCCTGGATGGCTTTATCCTTGACTTCGGTTATGTTTGGTTTTGGTTTATTTATTTCTTTTTTGTCTCTTTGAACCAAAATATTTTGCGAAGTATTATTTTGACCAGTGTTAATGATAACCGGGTTTCTGAATGTTTACTTCCGTTTACGAACATGTTGTCGCATACACGTACGCTCCGATAGTATACAAGGATTTGTTATAGCGTGCTGTATAGTTTGTAAAAAATACGCAAAGGATGTGAAATTTGTTCGTTGTTGTAGCCAGCAACAGACGAAAAGTCGGAGATGTCGGTACTTAGCTTATTTTGACAAGGTTTAGTTCTTGTTGAGGTGATAGGTATGCCGAAGTAATTTTGCGATAGGTTTGCCGAAGGGATTTTGCGATAGGTTTGCCGAAGTGATTTTGTGAGGCGATTAGTATGCCAAAATCCTCAATGGATGGACGTATGTGTATACGGACCCACTCCCCTTCGTTTTTTATTTTCAAGAAGGGGGGCAACTGAACCCATCCTAAAATGGGATGCCTACGTACCCCTTTCGGGGATCAAGTCGCCTCGTAGTTCAGACAATGTTGGTTTTTAGTGGTGGTATTTTTTCAAATGCATCGCGTTCCAGGATCTTGGTACTGGGACTGCTGCCATCTTGGTGAGCTCATATATGCCCGGGCGAACCACTTTTGAGATTTTGTAAGGCCCTTCCCAGTTTGCACCTAGTTTTCCAGCGTTTTGTTCGGCTGTATTCTGAAAAACTTTGCGGAGAACGAGATCACGTTCCTTGAATTTTTGACTGCGAACATTGGAGTTGTAGTACTTGGTCGCGGCTTGTTGGTAATTCTGAATTCGGATTAGTGCTTGGTCTCGTCGTTCGTTTACTAAATCTAATTCGTCAAGAAGCATTAAGTGGTTGAGTCCTTCTTGGCCAGGAAGGAGACGGCGATGAATTCTGGAAAATTTGACTTCTGAGGGAATCACGTATTCGGTTCCATAAACAAGTGCGAATGGTGTTTCACCGGTAGCGCGTCATGGAGTTGTACGATGAGACCATAGGACTCCTAATTCATTGGCCCAACGGCCCTTTTTTGCATCGAGCCTTTTCTTCAATCCGTCCAGGGTTGTTTTGTTCGCTGCTTCCGCTTGGCCATTACCTTGCGGGTAACGCGGAGTGGATTTGCTGAGACGTATCTTCCATTTTTCATAGAAAGCTTCAAAATGGGTTGAAATGAACTGCGAGCCGTTGTCTGTAACGATTTCATATGGTACACCATGTCTGCAGATAATGTTTTTCCAGACGAAGTGTTCTACTTGAGCATCCTTGATGCTAGCGTAAGACTCCGCCTCGACCCGCTTGGAAAAGTAGTCAGTTAGTACTAACAAGAATCTCTTCTGTTTAGATGGATGTAAAGGCCCTACGATGTCCATAGACCATCGCATAAAGGGATATGGTGATGAAATGGATGATAGCATCTCTGTCGGCTGGTGAATGGTTGGGGCGTAACGTTGACACTTTTCACATTTAGCAGAATACTTCTCACAGTCTTTTGCCATGGTTGGCCAGTAATACCCGTGACACTTGATTTTGATTGCTAATGCCCGTCCGCCAGAATGATTGCCGCACGGCCCGCCGTGAACTTCTTCCATGATTCGTCTAGCTTCTTCTCATTCGACACAGGCCATTAAGGGCCCCGAGAACCTCCATTTAAACACATTTCCGTCTACCAAGATATACCGAGCTGCTTGAGCTTTGAGCTTTCTGGAGGCCCATCTGTCGGATGGTACCTCGCCATCCATGATGTACACGCGAATTGCTCCCATCCATTCTTTGTCGCATCCGTACTTCACTGTTCCTGATTGCCGATCGTCTGGACCAGCTGATTTATTCGCAGGTTGAGGTTCCACCTCGAGAATTTCTTCCATTATAGAATCAGCTTCTTCGTGTGTCGGGGCTGTCTCTTCCATTAGAGAATCAGCTTCTTCGTGTGTCGAGGCTGTCTCTTCCATTGCATCCGGTGCCTGTCTGTCCGCCTGAGATCGGGTTATTGCGTTAATGGTGTTGGAGAGATCGATACTCGGATGCTTGATGAACTCAACTGGAATAATTCTTTGCAGATCCAGGTTGGATGTTGATGCTAGGGCTGCCAACGCATCTGCCGAAGTGTTTTCGCCGTGAGGTATTCTTATTAGCGTAAACTATTTGAATTTCTTTACCAGTTCTTGCACTACTTTTAGATAAGCCTCCATTCGTTCGTCCCTTGCAATGTACTCTCCGTTAAACTGGTTGGTGACTAGCTGGGAATCACAATATGCGTGGATACTCTGAATTTTGATCCCGTTGGCAAGTTTTAAACCGGCAGAGCTTTATACTCTGCTTCATTGTTAGATGCGCGAAATCCCAGGCGAAATGACTGTTCCAAAATTTTGCCAGTCGGGGATGTTAACCGAATTCCTACACCAGATCCTTGCCTTGAGGACGAACCATCAACATGGAGTATCCAAACGGTGTCTGATGCCATGCCGTCTCCCTCTTCAGAAGGTAATTCAACCAAAAAATCTGCTAGAACTTGTGACTTCGCGCAACTTCTTTTTCGGTACTCAATATCGTACTCGCTTAACTCAATTGCCCATTTTGCAAGCCTTCCAGATTGGCTCGGGATATGTAAAATAGTTGGAAGAGGGAAAGTTGTTAAAACCACGATTGCATGCGATTGAAAATACGGCCTTAGTTTCCGAGCAGACATAATGACGGCGAGGGCTAGTTTCTCGATCTGCGGATATCGTGTTTCAGCATCTATCAAAGTTTGGCTGACGTAGAAAATTGGTTTCTGTTCGCCTCATTCGTCCCTGACAAGCACTCCACTGATCGTAGTTGAGGAGAACGAGTTGTATAAAAACAGGGTCTCTCCTCCCATAGGTTTGGCGAGGACAGGAGGACTTGCCAGGTAATATTTTAGTTGCTTGAAGGCTTCCTCACATTTATCTGTCTAGTCAAACTTCTTGTTTCCTCTTAGGTTATCGTAAAATGGCAGACATTTGTCGGTGGATCGAGAAATAAAACGGTTTAGTGCAGCGACGTCCTGTTAGTCGTTGAACTTCTCGCTTAGTCCTCCGCAAAGTCATCTGTATAAGAACATCGATTTGATTTGGGTTTGCTTCTATGCCTCGATGGGTAACTAGGTATCCAAGAAATTCACCAAATTTTACCACGAAGAGGCACTTCGTTGGATTGAGCTTCATGTTGTGCGCAGTTAGCTGGTCAAAGCATTCCCTCAGGTGGGCGACGTGATCCTTCTCCTCGAGAGATTTTACCAACATGTCATCGATGTATACCTCCATTGTTATTCCGAGCTGTCGCGAGAACATCTTGTTAACCAAACGTTGATAAATTGCTCCAGCGTTCTTGAGGCCGAATGGCATCACTTTGTAGCAGTATGTTCTGCGATCTATTATGAATGCTGTCTTTTCTCTGTCCTCAGGATTCATCAAGATCTGGTTGTACCCTGAGAAAGCATCCATGAATGATATTAATTTATTTCCCTGCCATTGCCTCGACAAAATGGTCTATGTGCGGCAATGGGAAACTATCCTTTGGACATGCTTTGTTTAGGTCGGTGAAATCGATGCATAGCCTCCACTTTCCATTCTTCTTCTTGACTACTACAGGATTTGCGAGCTAGTCCGGGTACTTCACCTCCATGATTGACCCGACTTTCAGCAATCGTTATACTTCTTCATTTACCGATGTCGCTCTTTCAGGGCCCAATTTTCTCCTTTTCTGATTCACCGGTTTGAAAGTTGGGTCCACGTCTAGCTCATGGAACGCTATGTCAATGTGGCATATCGTCGGCTGCCCAAGCGAATGTGTGCATATTCATTTTTATAAAAAAAAATTAGTTCTTTTTTAAGGCCATCTTCCAGGTCGGCTCCTATCTTAATACTTCGCTCCCGGTGTTCGTCATCTATGCAAACTGATATCACGGGGTCGTACGTCGGTTCTCGTTCCTCCTCGCGTGCCTCCACGATATGTAATTGCTATAAAAGTTTAGCCAGGTCGTTTGTTTCTTCCCGATTCTTCTTCATCTTTCTTTGTTTGGCTTTTGCGCTCGGCTCGGTCACCAGGTTTTGAAGTTTATGCTCGGCCAAAAAACAAATCAGAGATTCTTTCTGGTTTCTGTGGATGGTTTTGACTCCTCTCGGCGTCGGAAATTTTATGCAGAGGTGGTATGTGGAGGGGACTGCTCGCATAGAGTTTATCCAGGGAGTTCCCATGATGACATTGTATATGGCAGGGTGGTCGGCTGCTGAGAAATTCACTATCTTTGTTACCCCACCGGCGAATACAGGCAACTTGATCATCCCAAGGGTCATTGTCGTTTCCCCCGAAAACCCTATCAGCGGCTTCGGAGTTGCTGTCACCTCAGAGAGATTAATATCCATGCGATGTAGGGTTTCACGAAAAATAACGTCCACAGAGCTTCCCGTATCGATCAACACTCTGGCGACATCATGGTCTGCTACAACCAACTCGATGACTAGCGGATCATTGTGTGGTTGCTCAATGCTGACAGCTTCCTTCTGTTCGAAGAAGATTACATCATTTCGGAAGTCGGTCGGTGCAATCCAAGTGGTGCTAGAAACTGCTCGGCGTTGAAAAGCTTTAATCGCGGAGACGGTATCCATGCAGAACTAGGATCCTCCCATTATAATGTTGATTCTCCTCCGGGGTCCTTGCTGATTTGCTTCTTCATCTCGTCGCTCCCTTTTGGCTGGCTCGTTGGGTCGTTCTTCCGGAAGAGATTGTTTCACCTCGTCTTTCCGTTCGAAATCTTTTAAGCTGACCGTGCCACCCAATTTCCCCTCAGTGAGTTTAGCCGCAAGCAATAAGCCGAGGCTTCTACTGTTTGCAGTTACATGTCCGTATTGATGGTGATGTTCGCAGTAAGCCTTTTCATCGTATGTGCTCGTACTTCTTTTCCAAGTGTTCCAGGATAGTTTCCCTCGTTCGGTATCTACCTGGTAGCTTGTGCTTCGCCGAAGCCGGAACCCTCGTGATGGACGAAACTACATTTCTGCGAGGTTTTCTTGAGATTCGGCAGTGTTGCGACGACGTTTTGTATGTTGCTTCTGCCCGTTGTTTTTGTTGGTTCGTAGCGTTGTGACAGGACCTTCATTTTTTCTTCGTTAACTATAAAATCCGAAGCTCGGTGTAATGCATCCTGAATAGTCAGCGGCTGGTTCAAAGAAATTTCCTCCCTGAAACGTGACTCGTACCATAGTGATTTCCTTAGGACAGTTAGGGCGGCTTTGTCGCTTACGCCATCGACTTTAGAGATGATATTTTTGAAGCGCTCCACAAAACTTCGCAATGATTCGGTTGGACCCTGAGACAGTGTCCATAGGTCGGCATCGGAAGTGCCGCGATCCATAAACATCGAATAGTGTTTGAGAAAAACAGAGGATAGTTTATTGAAACTGTCGATTGAGTTACGGCCGAGGCGAGAGAACCCTTCCAGAGCTGCTCCTTTGAGGTGTTCCACGAACAACAGACAAAACCCGGCGTCTCTCTCATTTTTGCTAAGATTGGTTCGCCCCATAGCGATGCGGAATGCCATTATATGAGCTTTTGGGTCAGTAGTCCCCTCGTATAATGGGACTCGAATATTTCCAGGGTTTGAGATTATTGACTTGTTTATCCGAGCTGTGAACGGTGTTTTCTGAGTTTCTTCCATCACATGGCCTATTTCTAGTGCCGAGTTAATCGCCTTGTGTACTTGTGATTTAAACGCCTTCACCTCGGCGGCGGCTCGTGCCATTGCCTCGCGAATCTCGGCTAATTCCTTATTATGGTGGTTGTTTGACCTGTGTAGTCCATCCTCAAAGTGTGCTTGTTGTTCCCAGTAAGCGTCTTCATCGTTGTGGGAGTGTAAATCCACGTCAATTAAATTCGTCAAGTCTTTTAGAGAGATCCGAAACTTCTGAGTAAAAACCACACAAACACAAACAGAGTTTTGCAAGGTAAAGTGCGGATCCCCTTTTCAGAGGGTATACATGAGTATATATACAAGTTTAAGTCGGCTAGGTCAATATCTAAAGATATAAGGAAGATTTCCTAATTCCTCGGGATTTTCTTTTAGCAAAGCCGGCTACCACCATGGGCTTTAACCTTGTCGTATCTCTTTTATGGGCTTGAATCATGGGCTCATTGTCTCGGCCCATATGACCGTCAGCTCGGCCCAACTTCCTATCGTTGAGCCTTGGCTCGGGTGACACCATGGTTTACAGCTCGGGTGACGCCATGGTTCACCGCTCGGGGACACCATGGTTCACGGCTCGGGTGACACCATGGTTCCTGGCTCGGGTTGCCTTGTATCATGGTTCGGGTGTCAATGGTTGTCTCTGTCTCTAACCCCGATCCTTCTTGTCTTCGATCCCGATCCATCTTGTCTTCCATTGAGGTCACGATACCCAAACTAACCATCCATGGTTCGGGGGTTCTCGCCCAAACTTATCCTGTCGCGGTTAGGGGACACCCGAACCAACTCCGCCTTTCATTGCCTCCTGATCTGTTTGAGGTTCACGAAGTTCTTTCTGCTCGCAAGTGTAATTGGTCCAGAGACTTCAGTCTTCGACGAGTATAGAGAGCCCGAGCCCTTTCCGAAGGACAGTCAGTTGAGCAATCATCTTCTTCTCACTCTTCAAGGGATACCATGGGGAGACCTACTTTCAAGGATCAGGCTGCTGCGAAAGCCAAAGCTGAGGCAGAGGCTAAAGAGAGAGCAAAACAAGCAAAGGCGTTAAGCCAGTCTCGTCCCCTGATCCCCCAGCTTGCCACGGCTCTCGTCCCCGAACCAAACTGCGCTGACAATCCTCCCGAAACGACTCTTTCCTCCTTGGCTCCTCAAGGGGGTCGTCATAGGGCTTCGTCCGGCTGATTCTTAGATTTTGCCACACAAGGAAAAATGCAAAGGAAAGGCTAAGGAGAAAAAAGCCCCGAGCAAAAAATGGCAGTCATCGGTAGATAACAAAAATGAAAAAGCGTCGAAGCAACTACGACGCGCCGAAGCAACTCGAGCTATTCCAGAAGCAATCCCTCTTTCCGCCGGTCCCGTAAATGCTGAGGGGGCTTACAGTGATGCCGCCACGTCTGCGGCCATCTTTTCTAAGATCACCTGTCCAGGTGATCATTTTCCTACATCCGACACATTGCTCAGGGACAAGGCTTACAATGAGGTGTCCTTCCGAGGTGTCAAGGTATATTTGATGTCTTTTGTTTCATTTTTATGACCCGAGCCATTTAAGCTTGTTTTAACAACTATATTCTGGTTGTCTTGTACTTCATCTCCCATCTTAATAGGATGGTTATTGGGTATGAATCCGACGCCCGTAAGGACCGGGAGAGGGTCAAAGATGCTAGGCGGAAAACCATTGAGCTGGATGGGAAGCTCAAAGAGGCCGAGGCAAACCATGCTGCTGAACGAGAGAGAGCTGCTAAGAGGATCAATGATCTTGAAACCGACGCAGAAGGGTACAAGAAGCGCATCAAAGAAGCCGACGACCGGATCATGCGGCTGGAATCCGGCAACGTAAGACGGGATACTCACATAGCCAGCCTGACGAGACAGCTAGAAGCAGTGAACGAGCTTCATGAGAGCAAGGTCGAGCGAGCCGTTCTAGAGGCCAAGCGTGAGACGATGATGATGCTTGAAGGCAAGGTTTCTCGAGACGAAAAGCTCCTTGGCCAGGTTGTCGGTGAGCCAAAGGAGAACATGCTGGACCTTGCTCAGATTGAGGGCAATCATCAATTCATTGAGTTGCTTCAAGGTGACGAGCCGCCATATCTCGATGCCGAGGCGAAAAATCTGGCTGAGCAAAAGGAGGATCTGAGGGGAGCTCACGAGGTGTTTGCTCAGCTTGTGGTAGACATAAGGGGAACCCTGAGGTTGTCTCCTATTCGTTCTGACATTCTGAAGGAGCTCAATGATGGCGAGCCAATGGAGACGGCTACTGCAAGCATTGGCATCCAAGAATTTTCTGGCTCAAATAGGGGAACGCCAGGCTTAGTTGAGTTAAGCTCGAAGGAGGTTGCCGAGGAAACTGTCCCCGAGCCAACTTCTGAAAAAGCCAGTGAGGTCGCTCTAGAGGAAACTGTCATAGAGTTTGCTGAGATGGTACTCGAGGAAGACAAATCGCCGGGAGGTGATGTGGATGAGCAACCGGCGGAGCCAGAGCAGAGAGTGGTCACAACCCCTGAGATAATGAAGGACTATGATCCTCTTTTCTTTGTTTAGTTTAAACTCCTTTCTTTTTCTGTTTAACGCCTGGACAGCTTTATCAAAGTTATAGTATTTATAAGAACTATTGTTATGGCTTGGTTGTTGATTTTGGTTAACCCTTGTGGTCGATGAATATATATGTCTTTTGTTCGACGAACTTCTAAGTTTTCATGCGATAAGTTTGTAAATACTTTGCTTGCGTTTTCTTAGTTGAGAAGTAGTTGTTCCGACGAACGGATATAAGGGGTTACTTTGCGTAGTTATGAGATGATCAGTCTTGGGATGATCATTTCGGTTTACAGATATGTTACCATAAACTTATCTGCTCCGATAAAGAACATATGTTTACATAGTTTAGTTTGAACATTTCAGTTAACGGATGCGTTACCGCGAATGTCTCCGCTCTGATAACAGACATATGCTTTGTATAGTTTAAGATGAACATTTCGGTTTACGGATACGTTACCGTAAACATATCTGTTCCGATAATGAACAAACATTTGTATAGCGCGCTTTTAATCCTGAGACAGATGTGATAGTTTGTATCCGAGATGGAAGCAAAATTTCATTATTGTGGCCAGCAGTAATGGAGATGTGGCAAAATGCCCATTGTAGCTTGATTTGTTCGAATATGTCTGTTTCGTTAAGACTTAGCGATTCTTGGAGGATGTGAAGTAAAACTTATCGTTAAAAGCTTTGCTTTGATGAATTGTAGATTCGATTACAAAGATGTGAGTATACGAGTATACGTATACATACCCACTCCCCCCCCCCTTTTTAAAGGAGGGGAGCAATTGAACGTATCAGAAGATGAGCTGCCTACGTACCCTTTGCAGGGATCAAGTCGCCCGTAGTTCATGTGAAGTAACTTAGTGATAGTACTTTTAAAGATGTATTGCATTCCATGATCTCGGTACTGGAACATTTGTCATGCTGGCGAGTTTATAAACACCAGGTTTGACTATCTCTGTGATTCTGTAAGGTCCTTCCTAGTGTGCTCCCAATTTTTCGACATTCGTTTCTGCTGTGTTTTGGAAACCTTTCGTAAAACTAAATCGCCTTCGTAGAAACGTCTTTCTCGAACATTGGAATTATAGTACTTTGCTGCCGCGTTCTGATAGTTCTGGATCCTGATCAAGGCTTGATCCCTTCTTTCGTTGATCAAGTCCAACTCGTCAAGCATCAATAGGTGATTGAGCTCTTCTTGTTCTAGTAGTAGTCTGCGGCGAATTCCTGGGAAATGTATCTCCGGTGGGATGACACACTCTGTTCCCTACACGGGGGCGAATGGGGTTTCCCCTGTTGCTCATCTTGGCGTGGTGCGGTGAGACCAGAGTACTCCTTCCAGTTCTTCAGCCCAATGTCCCTTTTTCTCATCAAGACGCTTCTTCAGGCCGTCCAGAATTGTTTTGTTGATTGCTTCGGCCTGTCCGTTCCCTTGTGGATATCTTGGAGTAGACTTGCTGAGTCTGATTTTCCATTTCTCGCAGAAAGCTTCGAAATGGTTTGAAATGAACTGTGAGCCATTATCCATCACGATCTCGTATGGTACTCCATGTCGGCATATGATGTTTCTCCAGACAAAGGCCTCCACCTGTGCATCTTTAATGTTAGCATATGAGTCGGTTTCGACCCATTTTGAAAAATAATCTGGCAAAACTAGCAGAAAACACTTCTGTTTTGAGGGATGCAGTGGCCCGATGATGTCCATAGACCATCGCATGAATGGATAGGGTGATGAGATTGATGAAAGTACTTCCGTTGGTTGGTGAATCATTGGCGCGTGACGTTGGAATTTTCGCATTTGGTCGAAAACTTCTTGCAATTTTTGATCATCGTTGGCCAATAATAACCGTGACGTTTAACTTTTATCGCTAGTGCTCTTGCTCCAGAGTGATTGCCACACGAATCGTTGTGGACTTCCACCACAATCTTCCTTGCATCCTTTCCTTCCACGCAGTTTAGCAATGGTCCTAAGAATCTCCACTTGAATACATTTCCATTGAGTAGAACGTAACGAGCTTCCTGGGCTCGAAGCTTACGAGCTGTCCACTTTTCGGTTCGTAAGATGCCGTCGTATATGTATTCTCTGATTGTACCCAACCATTCCTTGTCACAACCATATTCTGCTTCCTTGTCGATCTCATTTGCATCCACGTCGGGTTGTGGTTTGATGACAGGGTCGTCGCTGCTTCCGATGTTTGGTGATTTTTCGAGAATGTCTTCTTCCATTGGGGCTGTGTCTAGCTCAGCGGATGGTTGGTTTGCCAACTCCTCCTGCATTTCATCTGTCTCCTCTTGCCCGACTGTGACTTCCGTTGCTTGCTTAGCGGCTTGTGAATGAGTTATGGCATTCACCGTGTCGGAACGACTGATGGTTGGGTGCTGGATGAATTCCACCAGGATTATTCTTTTGAGATCCGGGTCGGAAGTTGATGCAAGGGCTGCGAGTGCGCCGGCTGGAGTGTTTTCTCCTCGTGGGATACGCGTTAGGATGAATTGTTTGAACTGCCCAGCCAACTCCTTGACGATCTTCAGGTAAGCTTCCATTCGATCATCCTTTGCTGCATATTTGCCGCTGAACTGATTTGCAACTAGTTGGGAGTCACAGAATGCGTGAAGTTGCTCAATCTTTAGACCACTAGCTAGTTTCATCCCGGCAATCAAGGCTTCGTACTCCGCTTCATTGTTGGATGCATGGAAACCAAGGCGGAAAGACTGTTCCAGCAGCTCGCCAGTTGGAGAGGTTAGTCGTATCCCTACTCCCGAACCATTTTTGGAAGATGAGCCGTCAACGTGGAGTTTCCAGGTCTGGCTTTGTGTTTCGTCGTCAACGCCTTCTTCAGGTAGTTCGATAAGAAAATCAGCCAAGACTTGGGATTTCGCGCATGTGCGTCTGCGATATTCAATGTCATATTCGCTGAGTTCTATTGCCCAGTTTGCTAGCCTTCCTGACTGACTCGGGTTGTGCAGAACGAACCTTATTGGGAGGGTACTCAGGACGATGATTGAGTGAGACTGGAAATACGGTCTTAGTTTTTTTGCAGACATTACAATGGATAGCACCAATTTTTCCATCTGTGAGTACCTTGTGTCGGCGTCTGTAAGGGTTTTGCTGACGTAAAATATCGGCTTCTGTTCTCCACGGTCGTCTCGGATCAATATGCCGCTTACTGCTGTGGCGAAAACCGCGGTGTACAGAAAAAGCGGCTCCTTTGTGAGGACTGGAGGGGTAGCCAGGTAAGTCTTCAGTTGTTGGAAAGCCTCCTCGCATTTCTCCGTCCATTCAAACTTCTTGTTCTCATGCAACGTATCGTAGAAAGGCAAGCATTTGTCGGTGGATCGTGAAATGAATCTGTTAAGTGCAGCAACCCTCCCGATAAGTCTTTGCACTTCCCCTTTTTGTCTTTGGTGAAGCCATATGGATGAGTGCGTCGATTTGCTTAGGGTTTGCCTCAATGCCATGGTGAGTCACTAGGTACCCGAGGAATTCTCCTGGGGTGACCGCGAATCTGCACTTGGTCGGGTTTAACTTCATGTTGTAAAAGTTCAGCTGTGAGAAGCATTCCTCAATATGAGCGACGTGATCCTGCTCTCTTAGTGATTTGAGCAGCATATCGTCTATGTACACCTCCATTGTCTTTCCGAGTTGATTCACGAACATCTTGTTTACCAGTCGCTGGTACGTTGCTCTGGCATTTTTAGGCCGAATGGCATCACCTTATAGCAGTATATTCCACGATCCGTTATGAAGGCGGTCTTTTCACGATCGTCGGGGTTCATCAAGATCTGGTTGTAACCTGAGAAGGCATCCATGAAAGATAGGAGTGCGTTCCCTGCCGTTGTTTCAACTAAGCGATCGATGTGTGGAAGGGGGAAGCTGTCTTTTGGGCAAGCTTTATTTGGATCGGTGAAATCCACGCATACGCGCCGTTTGCCATTCTTCTTCTTGACCACTACTGGGTTAGCTAGCCAATCCGGGTATTTTACCTTAGTTATTGAACCGACACGCAGGAGTCTTCCCACCTCGTCATTCACTACTTTAGATCTGTCTGGCCCAAGCTTTCCCTTTTCTACTTTACCGTTTGAACGTTGGGACAACGTTCAGTTCGTGGCTCGTTATGCTGATATCGATGCCAGGCATGTCTTCTGCTTCCCATGCGAAATTGTTGATATTTTTCCTCAAGAATGCAATAAGTTCTTCTCTGATCTTTTCATCTAACATTGATCCAATTTCTACACATCGCTCTGGATGTTTATTGTCGATGCAAACTGATATGTCGGGGTCGCAAGTTAGTTTACACACTTCTTCTTCGCGATCCTCCGCAATCTGTAACTGCTATAACAGTTTGAAAAGCTCTTTCACCGATTTTCTATCGGTCTTTATCTTCTTGTGCTTTGAACGTGCCATCGGATCGGTCACCGGGTTTCTGAGCTTGTGTGCGGTGAGGAAGCAGACACAAGACTCTTTTTGGTTTCCTCGAATCATTTTCACTCCGTTTGGTGTAGCGAACTTGAGGCAGAGATGGTAGGTTGAAACGGCGGCGCGCATGGAATTCAACCAGGGGGTCCCCATGATGACGTTGTAGATCGCTGGGTGATCAGCTACGGAGAATTCGATGATTTTTGTCACCTCGCCAGCTTGGACATGTAGTTTAATTGTCCCAGTAGTCATGGTGGTTCCTCCAGAGAATCCAGTCAATGGTTTGGGGTAGATATCACTTCGGACAGGTCCACATTCATTCTTCTAAGAGTCTCAAGGAAGATTACGTCCACAGTGTTCCCGGTGTCTACCAATACGCGTGCTACATCGCAGTCATTGATAATTAACTCGATCACGAGAGGGTCATCATGGGGTCTGTCGATTCCGATCGTCTCCCATTCCTCGAATAATATCACGTCATTTGGAAACTTTGATGGTTTAGACCAGTTGATGCTGACGTCTGCCCTTCGCTGGAATGCTTTGATTGATGATACGGTATCCGAGCAGTAGTGAGATCCTCCCATTATCATGCTTATCCTTCTTCTTGATCCGGAGGGTGGCGCTTGGTCATCCCTTTTATCACGCTTGGTGTAATCTTCTTTTGTCGGGTCGGGTCTATGTGCATTCACATCCACCTTGAAATCCTTAAGGCTGATGTTCCCTCCAACCTCGCCGGCTTCTAATTTTTTAGCAAGCGTCAAGCCTAGGATTCGGCAGTTTGCAGTGGAATGCCCATAGATGTGGTGGTGTTCGCAGTAAGCCGTTTCATCATAGGAACTGTCGCTTTTGTTCCATGTGCTCCATGAACTTCTTCCACGGCCTCGGCCTCTTCCTCGACTGAATCCAGGGGCGTCAATTTGATAGTTATGAGCTCCTCGAAAGCCTCCCTCGTGTTGCACATAGCCGAACTTTGGCTATTCCTCTTACCTTTGAGGGGGTTGAAACTTGGGAGAGTGGTTTGTTGTCTTTGTTTTCCCATACTTCTCGGTTAGGATTTTCATTTTTTCTTTTTTGGTGATGAAATCTGCAACTCGATGTATCGCATCATGTATCGTCGTGGGGGCGTTCAGCGCGATTTCTTTACGAAAATCGGAGTTGAACCAGATGCTCGCTTCAGGGCTAGTAGGGCTGCTTTGTCGCTCAAGCTTTCCACTTTGGACATAATAGCTTTGAATCTTCTGATGAAACTCCGGAGTATTTTGTTCAGCCCTTGAGCTAGGGTCCACAGATCGGCGTCAGACGTTCCGGATCCATGAATATGGAATAATGCTTCAAGAATGCCGCAGACAGTTGGTTGTAGCTGTTGATGGAGTTCCGCTCGAGCCTGAAAAACCACTGGAGCGCCGGTCCTTTGAGATGCTCCACGAAGAGAAGGCACTGTCCGGCGTCTCTTTCATTTTCTTTGAAATTAGAGCGTCCCATGGCTATAGCGAAAGCTGTTAGATGCTCTTTCGGATCGATTTTCCCTTCGTAGATCGGGACTTTCATCTTTCAGGGTCGGAAATTTTGTGCCAGTAATCTGTGTTGTGAACGGGTGTTATGTGCTTCCTCGAGTACGCGATCTATTTCGGCACATTGCTAGTTGTTTGTGCATCATGGATCGGACGGTTTTATATCGGCAGCAGCTCGATCCATATATGCTCGCATGATAGCCATGTCTTCTTTCTGGGCTCAGACTCCTGCTCTGCGCTCTTAGTTGACCTGTGCTTGCTCGGCCCATAGTATGTTCTCCTCCTCTCGGTTATCTCTTGATCTCCTTCCAGGATGGCCTCAATCTTTCAGTTTGGGTCTGGCCAGCTGCTAGGGGTTCGGGATCATCACGGCTCTCCATATTACGTTCCACTCGGTTCTCCTCCTCCAGATTGATGATTGGGGCCGACTCCTCCTCTGTTGGTGTGCCACCAACTTCTTGCGTTCCGGAAGCTAGGTCTGCCGAGTTTGTGTAGAGTCGTGGTAATCTACCACGGGTTCTTGGTGGGTTGAGCGGAGTTGTGAAATCCAGGGCCGTCGGGTTGAGGCGCCTTTCTATCCGTCTCGCTGGGTCAAAACCTTATCCCACACCATGGGTTCGACTCGCCATTACCAAGGATTTCAGTTCTCCCGTCATCGTGTTGTTGAGTTTGTCTTGCTCCTCCGCCTTCTTGAGCAGTGTCTCCAGCATAATCTTCATCTTCGCGAGTGTTGTTGAAGTCTCCCCAGCGTTCGCGGATTAGTTCGTCTGAACCTCCATGCCAGTGTTCCTCCAATCGGTAGCGTCTTGCTCTCCGTCGTTGGTCATCGTTCTTCGATCAGTTTTTGGGTGGCTCTCTTGAGTAAGAAAATTTTGGCTCCCCTCCTTCTAGAAAATTTTCGACAAATTCAATTTTATTTTTAAAGAACAATTTTTATTGATCAATCTGAAACGGGAATTGGATGTGGTTTAGAAAGACAATCAGATAAAAGTACCGGTTGAACCAAATACAAAACCAATCAACCCTAAGACTGTACGTTCTCCGGCAAAGAAATTGTCCTCAAACTCCATCGACTGGAACTGTAACTAGGTTGCCGAGATGTCCCAAACCACCAAAATCAAAACTCTACCCTTCAATCCGGTCAATGAATGACTTGCATTGCGACCGACATGCGAAAATGGGTGAGGAGATCCATACTCGCCACCGCCGAGCCGTCCGTGAACCGCTTAGATCTCCTAGATGACCACCGCGATCCTACCTTAACAAGCAGTGCCACCCACCAAATTGCCTGACGACTTCCACTGCGGAGCCAAGCCAGGGATTTGCAACGGCGATCCTCGGCTATTCTTCTCCTAAATCCCACTGCCGTCCTCGAGCAGATCTGGATATGGATCCAGCATAGACCAAAATTAAACCTTTGCTAACCACGCTGGCCACTACTCCACCTCGCCACCACACTTCTACCACGCCTCATCATCGCTGGACAAAGGGGCCGATACTCATTCAAACTGGCATCCTACAACTGTTTATGAAGAGTTTTAGTATTTTGGATTATCTTTCATTCATTGTAAAAGATGTACAAGAAGAAGCTTAAATACAATCGAACAATCAACTAAAGCAATCCTAATGTATAAACCAACATTAACCAACACTAAACCGGATATGTATATCTAATACTCCTCTCTCGATATGTAAGGAATTTGCATCTTGGATTTGAAAATCAGGGGAATGTTGAAATCAGAAGATAAACAAAAATCACAAGAAACCTCTGGTGGTCTCGGTAAAGAACAGTAAAGGAGATCAAGTATAGCTCCAAACCAAACAGAACAAGCCACAAGCGTATGCCCAATAAAGCCATAGTCTCGGCTCTGTCCGTGTAGAAGGATTTGACAATCAAAGAAGAATCTCATCTTGTCCAAATCATCTTTATCTTATGCATCACCAAACTTTTGTCCATGAAATTTCTCTTGTAAACGTGAATGCAGAATAAAAGATGAGAGAAATGATAATGACATTGCCTCAAATTTCAACATGTTCTCAAGGAACCGTAGGCAGCAAGGGAAGAGTAAGAACTGCTGAAATGCAGTGCCAGCAATAACCAGAAGAAGAACTGGAACTTGTTCCCCAACAACAACATCAATAAGAGAAGACACAGCTGGATTTTGCTTACCAAGTCGAGAAACAAACATAGCAACACCATGCCTCACTGTCGTCTTTTTCCTAACTCCATTAAACCTAGAAACAATAGAAAACTTCACCAGCAACTCACGTGAACTGTGTATAATCACATGCCATTGTCTAGCAAAACCACCATCTTCATGATGCAAAACAGCCAAATGATTGGTACTACTTGACCATATCTCCCCCTGACTTGGTGTACAACCAAGTGGATAATTGTGAGCCGTGGAACATCTTGCAATTGTTGGAGCAAGCAAAGCACAACATGAACAAAAGGAAAAGTCCTCTGCATATAGTTGCAGAATCAGTATAGCAACCTCAGTGGCAAATAAGCCATCAAATAGATATGTTGGTGAAAGATCTATCATTCTCAATCTTCGAGAGGCCATCAACAGCTTGATAACAACTTCACAAACTGCAGCAAGATCTAAGCATTGGATATCAACACCGCAAGTATGATTCTGCCTATAATGTTCTAACCAAAGCTCCCCCTCTCTAAGAGCATATCTACGTTCCAAATGCCAGAACGCAACAACAACATCACCAACTAAGATCATTTCGGAATCTACAGAGATCATTCCAGAATCTACCACGCCTCATCACCGCTGGAGAAAGGGGCCGATACTCATTCAAACTTGCATCCTACAACTGTTTATGAAGAGTTTTAGTATTTTGGATTATCCTTCATTCATTGTAAAAGATGTACGAGAGGAAGCTTAAATACAATCGAACAATCAACTAAAGCAATCCTAATGTATAAACCAACATTAACCAACACTAAACCGGATATGTATATCTAATAAAGAGCGAAACTGAGATTTGTGTAAAAGGTTGCCCTCTTTTGGTACCGACGTTAGCCATTGGTCACCGGAGAAGGAACGAAAAAATTGTTGTTTTTTATGCGGTTAAGGCGAATTTCTGGAGAGAAAGCAACGATTATCCATTAATTTTTTTTTTGTTAATTTTTTTAAATTATGAAATGTTTATGTTTATATAAACTATAAATTATACTGTTTACATAATAATTTAATCAATTGTGAAAATTTTCAGTATGAATTTAGATTGATAGTAAAAATTCAAAATATCTAATGTTCCGAAAGTAGAATTCAAACTTGCAGTTCATTATTTTGTCATTTTCTATTAAAAAAATGGATAAGTCTAAGAATAAGTATGTTATATATACATAATTACTTTTCGAAAAGTAATATACATAAGAAGATGAAACTTTGGATTATCCCAATGAAGTTGAAGTAAAAACAAAACAGATCCCACAGCAATCGGATTGGAACTGAAAAATAAGAGAGCAAAATACATATATGCTTCGAAAAGCTTCGCCCTTTGTTGTCTTTTTTGCTTATTAATTTATTCTTCTGTCTCTATTCTCCATATATGTTTTGACCATTTGACTTCTTCAAATATCATTGCCCTTTTAATTTTTTTTTCTCCAACTCATTATTAAAGAAAACTAGGTTAGGTTTGCACGGATAAGTAAAGTTCGTAAAATAATTTATTTAAATTTTAAATTATAATTTATATATTATTTTTAAAATTTGACTAAGTTTTATAGAAATTTAACTATGATTTGTAGTATAACTAATTGTGTTAGTTTAGTCGTATGAATAAATCTGATGTTGATATGATTTTCCATTCATGAATTCATGTGTCGATTTTATCGTACATGCTAAATACATTTAGAAAATAATTTATAAATTTAAATGTTTTTTATTTGATATTTAGATCGATAGAAAATATAATATTTACTCCAACGATTGTCCTATTTTTTGTTGGTTCTTTATAAGGTTTAGAAAAACAAAAAGTATAAAATCTAAATTTATACATGAGATTTTTACATGTGAAAATCGGCTTATCAAAATATAAAATATTTACTGTGATCTACTTTATAATGATTCTTAATCTTAAAATTTTTATAATAGAAGGACCATGAAAAAAAAATATCATGTTGAGAATGAGAATACAATCTTGTAATAATTCAAAATTCACAACTTAACTTCTTTCGTCTTCATCTCTCTTTCACGAATTTTTTTTTACTCTATTTCAAAAACTCACATGTTTGATTGCCCATGTGTTATGCATATTCAACCACATGAAATAAAAATAATGGATAACCAAGATGAAGAAGGAACAATGAGTATTCAATATCAGATTTTCTGATTAACAAAACACCAAATTTTGGCGACCTCTACACTAAGTTCTTATCATCGAATAATATTGCAATATCACATTTATTCTTTCGCTTTCTACTCAATTCCAAAAGGACTAAAAGTCAATTATACGTTACTTCTTCTACTAAACATAAATATCATTAAGTGGACTACATTTAATAAGGGATTTCAGTTTGAATTTTTGATAAGATATTTTAATGATTGAGTGAAAAATGTTAGTTATAAAAGTTACCAAAATTTTGAGATATTGCTATTTAATGAGATTTGATTTTTTATTTAGATGTCAAAAAATTAGTATGATGTATTTAATGATATTTGATTTTTATTTATTTTTGGTTGTATATTCGATTGATTATATAATTGTTTGAGAAAATGAATTATTGATCATGATTATTAAATTAAATTAAATAAAAATTATTCAACTTATGCCATATATTATGTAAATTAGTTTCATACTTCATAAATTTTAATTTTCAGATCTTAAAAATAATATAATAATTAATGAGCATTTTAATTATTTCATAAATAGTTTATATGTTTACAAACATATAATTTTACCTATTATATTGTTGCATAATAATAAAAATTCAATAGATAAAATTTTAATTTTTTTTGCAATATTTTTTATTCTATATAAATTTATTTTTATAGGTTTAGGATAATTATAAAAGTAGTAATTTTTTTTATATACAAATTCGAATTTAATTAATTGAGAATGTTTTTCTCTAAAAATACTATTCAATTAGTTTAATTGGTATGATTTAAATGGAAGTTTAAAATTTTGTTTGGCAAAGACTATACTATATTCTGTTTGGGAATGAGTATAACCGAATTAAATAAATCAAAAAAGAAAAAGGGTAAGAAAAATTGTAGTATTGACACGTTAACAAAAATAACGTGCAATATTCTTCCTTTAATATATAGAGGATTAACTCATAAAAAAACAACCTTCATACATAATACACATATAAATCTATAAAAGGCAGATTGATCTCAAAAAAGAAACAAACTGACACTTCTATGAAAGAGTAACTGATCCCCTATCTCAGGATAACGAAGTCTAGAGTAAAATAAACATTCAAACTCGGTTTTTAATTATATAATTGTAATTCACACCTGCATATAATAAGTTTTTTTTAAATTATTTCTAGAATGTTACAGACATTTTTCTTAAAATATATCTTAATATTTTAGACTATTTTTCTTAAATATAATATATTTGAGATAAATTTATTTTCTTACCTTAGACGAATCTTTTAACGTCACGTGCAATTAATTTGGGTGAATTTTTTAGTGTGGTTTATTAGGCTGGCCCTAAAAATATTTGGGTATGATCTACAATAGTCCCAGTAACTTGACATGCTAGACCACCTGTCTTCACCCCTAATCTCGAACGGTGTGGCCACGCCGATAGAAAAAAATCGGACATGAGACTGAGTGGTAAGACGTGATACATGGGAAGCCGGATGCGCAGCCTGGCTTTTCGTATCAGAAACCCGGATAAGGTATGATCTTCTAAATTTAATAGCATGAATCTAAATATTCAAATTGGTTTTCGGTCAAACGGTTAATATTATTTATCTTGCGCATGTGATAGGTAAAACAATTAGTCTCTGGTCCACAGAATGATTAAAGCAGACAAAGATAATTTCGAGGGACCTCTCGGCGCCTGACCCGCATCATTATCCGTTGCTTATCGTACGACGATGACATCACTCTGAGCCTCATGACTAATTTGTCGGGCAGCTGGAGCATAAAAACAAGGGTGGTAGGTGAAAAGCACTCGAGTGCTTCGTACATGTCCAAACCAATGAATCCAGACCCGACCCAATCTAGGACCTGGGACCCGATATTCTAGTCCGGGCAGGTAAAACTCTATAAATACTCTTCTCTCCAACAAGAGAAATGAAGATTTTTTTTTACTTATTGCCTAAATTTCGTCTAAAAACTACTCTCAAAACACTTGAGGTTTCCAAGCTTTCTTGAGACTCAATCTCTCTTTTCTGACCACTTCCGGTTACATCTTCGGTTACACTTGGCCCTTCCTCACTAGAAATACTATGTTTTCTTACATTTCCATCCCTAAATTTCTCCCATAAATATGATACACCGAAGATTACTCTCTTTCGACCCGGTGTCACCTTTTTACTTTTCTTTGTTTTCCGACTTCTTTCCAGTCTTTTCACGCTTCAATACTGTGGTCTTTCTGTTCTCTCTCTCTCTCTCTCTCTCTCTCTCTCTTTACTCACTTGAGCGTCGGAAAGCTATCGGAAAAATTCACCACCATCGTGTTTTCCTGGCCTCAACGTGTTTGCTACTTCTATAGGAGACTTTCTTCCTAGTGGTTGGACCCACAGACAAAAAATCTCCTAAATAATTTGGCGCTAGAAAGAGGAGGACATTTCTCCTTAATCAGGCCAACAAGTACCCTAGGAACACTCACCAAGCTCGAGAAACCCCATATATGGCAGATTAACCCAAATCTGACCAAATGTATGGTTCGTGGAAACATAACCCTGTGGAAGGAGTACCACTGAACAACGGATGGAGGATTTACCCCATGACGGTTCAAAATACTTGTTTGCCACCACCTCCATTGCTCCCGGAAGAACTCAAGCAGACCCTATAAGAGAATAACCGTCTACTAGAACGACTGCAAAAAATGCTAGAAGCGGTGACGCTGGAGAAGGAAAGATGGTTTTACCATCGAGGAAACTAGCGTGTGACAGAAAGAGCGCCGAAGGTCCCAGAAGAAAGACATGACAGAGGGCAGAACCCGCAAGAGCCGATGCCCGGCGAGGTCAACTACCATGATGCACCAACAACCTCGAGAGACATATCCAACATAGACCCCTGTAGAACCGGCGCCAGGCTTGAGTCGATGAACCCGACACTACAAGGGGGCCTGGCGAGGTCGCAAGGCATATGAGGCAACGACCTGGGGGACAATGCAGAAAAAGCGCATCGCCACCATCCCCAAGGACAGTCGAGCCCAACCATAGTGGGAAATCCACTTTGAGCAAAGAAAGAAGAAAGGGAACCTACCCAACGACGGTCGGAGATACTCACTTATCATCGCCCCTACCACTCATAGATGGACTCAGAGGAATCCTTGGCAAAAACAATCGCCCAAAAAGGCGATTGCGAAGTCTATTAAGATAAATTGCATAGGGAAGCAAGAAGCATGACTACTGTCAGGAGCGAAAGCATGTAACGATGATGAACCCCGAGAAATACATGAGCGACCACGAGGAAGGCTAGATCCCGCGAGAACATACCTCGGAGAAACTCGACTATTGCGAGGCACCAAAAGCAGCAAATGACATATGAAGGCACCCCGTAAAGCTAACATTCCAAAGTAATTTGGAGGAATCCCGAGACGCAGGAGGCAACAGTTCGTCAGAAGAAATGGAGGATACCCATGCAAAACGATGGGTGAAACATGGCTCGCGGTCAAAACCGGGGGTAAGAAGAAGCGGATTCACGGTTGACCAGATAGTTCGCCAACCACGAGTTATGGCCTACACGAGGATGCCTAATTCATTGCACCGAACCCCGAGGTAAGTCTCCAAACACATTTAACAACCCAATACGTGAGTCGACCGCGAACCAATCACATTAAGGAAGCAACCAAAAAAGGAGGGGGCGGGGGGATTCCCCAAAACAGGACAACGGAATTTGATGTTTATAGGAGCACAAAAATGACAAAGAGCATCGAACCAAAGACACAACAACTAAAATACGCAAATAAAACAACACAAAAGAGCCCGAGATGAAGTCAACCGCCACGAAAGACCAATTTCATCGAAGTTTCTTGAGGGCAGTGCCTTCCAGGAAGTTATACGAGGGGGACCCGTTGAAGCTCCCACTGTGAAAACATCCCTGGTTTCCCATGACCTTAGGTAAGAGAGGCAAGACATTAGCCGAGTGACTTCCGCGCATAGAAACTTATTATCAGCTTCCAGCGATGCACATCTGGCTCAAGAAGGGGATGCACCCCCCCCCATCCTGATGGAGCTGGCTGATCCATGAAAATGACAAAACATCGGATGCGTCGTGGGAAACTAAATAATTCTCAGGGGAGCCCCCAGTGGAAATTTTCATGGAGAAGTGAAGTCAATCGGGAAAAATCAAGAAAAACTAGGATGAAACAGTGAAGGTCACTGGAAACGTTACTCTGCATATGGAGAATGATACCTAAAGAGGTTGCCTGGATGCAACAAAGATATACTCGACCGTCCACGCACTGCAGACACTCAGAAAAAATAATTTGATATCCTGCATGGTGCTAAGGGTAGAAACGCCATGTTCCGTAGTCAAGGCTCATGTTAAGATCAAAGATACAATGGAACCTAACCAGAAAATGGAGACAAGAAGTAAAGCAGAGGCCAAGAGAATGGAGTAAAAGCGGTGTACATCCAAAGGGCCTACAATATGTCCTACCAGCAGTAGACGAATGAGGAGAGGGACCGCCTGACAAAGAACTTGCATTAATAGTGTCAGAATGAAGGAGGAAGCGGTCAGAGCGAAAGACCATCATAAGGCATAGTAAGAGAATGGGAAAATCCAACAATGGGGCTACTAATCGGGGAGTGAACCCTGAGCAGAAACATGAAGCATAGAGAAGAAAACGCCCGATGAACCATATCAAAATCACAAGAAGGGGGAGGCAGAAACCTGAAGGTGCCCAAGGAAGAAGAGACAATTTAAGCTCGGGACAGTAGATGAAGAAAAAGATCCATCTTCCACGTAGGATTTTTTATAAAGTGGACGAATCCATCGACGACTCCATCTTCACACAACAAAACAACTCAAACCGACACAAGCCCGGTGGGGCCTCTTCCAACCTGAATGATCACGCCCGATAAGTCTGATAAAACCTGAAGAACGTTGATCAGCCCCCAAGAGCGAAGAGAAAGCTTCCACGGAGCTAGTCGAGTCCCCTTGCAGAACTCTACCATGACTCTAGACAACCGCTGCCGGAATTCCGTCTGAAAACTGAAGACAAAGACGGATGTACACCCAGGAGGAGGAGAGCTAGGATCGTCACCATCTGTCGGAAAAAGAATGAAAGCTACCACCGTGACAACCTTGACATTGACTGACGGAAGGGGTTCCATCGAAGATGTTTGGAAGAAGTGAAATCAAGTGTGAGGAGCGGTTTGTCTCAGGAAACTGTGCTAATTAAGGAGAAGGATAGAGGCTGACTTAGGAAATCCGATGAAAGATGTTTGAAGCACCGTTTATAAGTACCGACAAAGGGTGAAAACTCACGGGACCCGTAGGTAGAAAAGCAGAAGAATGGCACATGAGTCAAGGCTGTGATGTCACTAAAGGATGTTGAAACTTCTACGGTGACGCGAAAAGGAGAAGGACAAACTATGCAAACGTTGCTATCAACCCATCAGAATCAGCGAATGAGGAGGAGAAGAAAGGGATTACTCTATACGGCAGGTTGACAACACAAAAAGATACTGATAAATCAGAAATATATTTTAACTTAAGCACTATGTGGATTGCTAACAAAAAGCAAAGCAAAAGAAAGCAACAAAGAAAGAATTATGTCAGCTTGAAGAGGTCCTTATCCAGAGGGCAAGCATTTCCAGCTTGGTGAAGTCTAAGTCAAACGCTCTCGTCCCGTCGCACGTCAGCGCTTGAGGATCATGACCCAACCACTCTCGAAAGACAAAAGAGTTGTTCAAAAGTAGTCAATGCTCCGATGTAAAAAAATTAAAATAAAAAATAAGAAAAAGAAGTAAATATTTCTCTAAACCCAAAATGAGTAGATCAATTATAAAAGAGGCACAAATTCCAAAACAGTTACAAAAAGGATTGGGGTGTGGCCCTAGACCTCGTAGCATTGGGCCCAGGGTAACGCTCCAAAATGTAAAAATCTTTGGGGTCATGTTTTTAATTCCTCTTCTAAATTCCAGATTTTTGTATGGTAGTATCTCTGGGGGCATATCTCCATACTCAGGCCCTTGGCCTTCGTGGAGGCTCTCATGCCTTTCCATTTCTCCAGACTCAGGCTATCGCGGTCTTCGTGGAGGATCTCGTGCCTTCCCATGTATCCGGACTTAAGCCTTTGGCCTTTGGGGGATTCTCATGCCTCCCATGTCTCCGGACTCAGGCCTTCCGACCTTTAGGGTTCTCATGCCCTAGGTTTTCGGACTCAAGTTTTGATCTTCATGGGTTTATGCCCCCAAGTCTCCTGACTCATAATCCGGCCTTCAGGGGGTTCTAATACCTCCCAGGTCTTCGAACTTGGTTCACTTAACCATGCTTGATGTTTTAGGGAGCCTGTTACGCAGACTTGCACAGTGGGGGGGGGGGGGAGAGGGCAAGTTGATTGGGATAAATTTGTTCTCTTAGCTTATTCGAATCTCTTAGTACCACGTGTTATTAGCTTAGGCAGATCTCTTAGCGCCATTTGTGTAGTTGGTCGATTTGGCCGGCCGTAGAGATATTTGGGCATGATCTATAATGGTCCAAGTAACTTGAAGGGTTAGGCCACCTGTCTTCACCCCAGGGTTAGGCCACCTGTCTTCACCCCTCGTCCCGAACGGTGTGTCCATGCCGCTAGGAAGAATCGGACAGAAGACTGAGTGGTCTGGCGTATAGGTAGCATATACAAGGAAATCCGGATGCGCAACCCAGATTTTTGTATCATAAACCCATGCAAGGTATGGTCTTCTAATTTAATAGCAGTAATCCTAATATTAAAACATATTCAAATTTGTCTTCGATAAAATGGTTAATATTATTTACCTTGCAGATGTGATAGGTAAAACATATTGCTTATGCTACACATAACCATTAAAGTAGAAATATGATTCTGAGGGACCTCCCACCGCCTGACATGCCGGATTATCCGCTACTCCTTGTACGGTGATGACATCACTATGAGCCTCAAAACTTATTTGTCGGGCAGCTGGCGCATAAAGACAAGGGTGGTAGTTGAAAAGCACTCGAGTGCTTCGTACATGTCCAAACCGATGGATCCGAACCCAACCCAACCTAGGACGCATGACCCGGTATTCTAGTCCAGACATGTAAAAATCTATAAATACTCTTCTCCCCAACAAGAGAAATTAAGATTTTTTTTACCTTTTGCCTATGTTTCGTCTAAACACTACTCTCTAAACACTTGAGCTTTCATTGCTTTCTTGAGATCCAGTCTCTCTTTTCCGACCACTTACGGTCACATCTATGGTCATACTTGGCCCTTCGTCACTCAAAATACTCTGTTTTCTTACTTTTACATCCCTAAATTTCTCCCATAAACGTCATGATACACCGAAGATTACTCACCTTCGACCTGATGTCACCCCGTTTTCTTTCCTTCGTTTTCCAACTTCTTTCCAGTTTTTTCACGCTTCAATACTGTGGTCTTTTTGTTCTTTCTTTAGCTCTTTACTGAATTGAGCATCTGAGAGCCGTCGGAAAATATTCCACCATCGTGTTTTCCCGGCTTCAACGTGTTTGCTACTTGCGCAGGAAACTTACCCCCTAATAGTTGGATCCACAGACAAAAAATCCTCTAAACACAATGTAATAATTAGAATTATAAACATGATATAACATTTTTTACAAGTTTTTTGTTTTTTTGATAAAAACTTAAAAGTACAAGTTTATTAGAAATTTTTATATATTCTCACTATATTTGTCAAAAATTTAAAAAGATTTATTATGTAAGTTTAGGAAGAATAACTAATTTAAGATGTATGGAATTATATACATAGTTGACAATATGCATATTGAGTTGAAGACTACAAAATACTCTTTATATTAGAAGAGAAGTAAGGAGAAATTAAATATGCTGATTTGTCAAGCCGAAAGCGAATAGAATTTTTTTAAATATATAAAAAAAAAATCAACATCTATATATTTAATACTAAAATTTTCAAAATGTTGTTAGTTCTGTTGTTTCGGGCCATTAAAATCAGTTATGTCAAATTATAAATGGTTTGATATAACATTTAATGTTAGGTCCGTCAAATTATTAAAATGTCATTTTCAATCCATTAATGATGACGTCACATCTGCAATTGACGGAATTAAATTATATCGATTTATTTCACTTAATTGAATCTACCATAAACTATGAGGAATTAGAATTAACAATTTGGTGATTAATCTAAAGAGATCAATGTCATTATGTTCTTGTCTCAATTTGATTTTGGAAAAAATCTATGTATTGACAACGTATGCATGTAATGGAGAAAAAGAGTGTTCGCGGCGAGGGTGGTCGAATGCGTCATATGACCAATACTTATTATCTTCTGACGTGTGTCAGGTTTTACCTAAACACAATGTTAAAACTGCAAGTGTACAGTAAACAATTATAGTACTTTAGGATCGAATCCACTGAAAACTGAAAAGCTACACTATAAGTTTCTGGGAAAAGAGTTAAGTTAGGACAAAATACTAAGGTTGGTTTTGATTATTTTCTAAAACTAAGATGCAAATTATTAAATAACGATGATAAATCAATTAAAACAAACATTGGGTATCATGGAAATCTCCATGATTCATTGATCAATTTATTCAGGTGATTATGCAGGTAAATTCAGCGGAGTATGATTCCTAACTCAAATACACTTGATAATTTAATTAACATATTCTCGTAGCAATAATTAACTATATTTAAATAACCTAAGTACTCAACGCTCGCAGACAAATAGATAGATAGATATGTAGTATTTAGATCAAGATTCGATATGTTAACCTAACTCCATAACTCGGTTATGACGCTAAGCTCATATAATACTAGTTCCAATCGATTAATCAAGTAGTATGCAAGCAATAATCAATTTAGATTTATTCACAAGTTGACCAAACGACCAATATGCAGTAGAAAAAAGCAAATATGAAGACTCTTTCTAAATTCCTGAACATAAACAATTCCTATTTATCGACCCATAAAAATCCCCTGCGAAAACCCTTAAACCCAACAATCAAACTACTCAATCATGATTAAAGAAACCATAGCAAAAGTAGAATGAAAAGATTGTATAAATAAAAAAGGTTCAGAAAGCTTCTCTCCGCTGGTACAAAGATTGGAGTTCGTCTCCCTTGAAACAAAGCGTAAAAACTCGATAAAACTTTAAAATATGGAATTTGAGCCTGAGGCTCTCACTCAAAATAAAAGTGTAACTATGGTGGGGGCTGTAGTGGTGGTTATGATTTTCATGGCCTCTCTGTGTTTTTATAGGTGTTGAAGTCAGCTAGGGTATATCTCAATAGATCTAGGAAATATTCTTCTATAAAGATGGAAAATTGCATGTTTTTCGTGACCCGATCAATCAATCGCTATGTGGCGATCGATCAATCACCCTTTCACATCATGCGCTTGCTTCTGTTTCGAGACTGCAAAACATGTCTTCAGTAAACTGAGCATATCTTGAGATCGCACCTTGGATTTTCACGTTCTGATATGTAAATCAAAGCTAACACTCCCATCTATCTTCATCTGATGCAAAAAATTTGATGCTCAGAATCTTTACAATCTCCAAAATGCTTGTTTTGCATCTTTTTAGCCCAAATTGTTTCAATTTCCTATAAAGACTATAACAATACAAAAACACCAATAAGATGCCAAAAGCAATTAGTTTATTTATTAAAGACCTATTAAAAATATAATTAAAAGAGGTAAAATACAAGGTATATCAACTCCCTTTGACTTAAGCCTTTGTTTTTCCTCAAACAAACATCAGCATAAGTTTAGAAAAGAGGTTTGAAAATCGCGGGCAAAAAAGTTAATTCAAAACATTCTCATCTTATCCCACCATGACCTTCGCAAGCCTTGTCCATCTCTGAATCCCAAGCCTGCAAAAACTTCAACTTCACATCATTTGAATCTCTACATTCATTAAGATTTGCGTGAGCTTTCTCTTTAAAGAATCTCATTTAGAATAGACGGCGCTAGGAGTTAAAAGGCTATTTTAGTGGTGGAGTGATGTGCTCAGGTTTTAACCCTGAAATAGTTCTGCAAGTGCACAACAAACGCAGTAGTACTTAGGGGTCGATCCACTGAAGATTAGATGGTTATGCTACGAATTTATAAGTTTTGAATCTAGCTAAGAAGAAATATATTTTGGGTTTTTGTGATTGATGAAAATGAAATAGCAAGTAAATAAAATCAATAAATAAAAGCAAGATAAATCAATAAAAAAATCGTTAGACAATAAGTGATTCGCAGAAACACATGAAAACACAGCAGATATTGATTTATGGATTTAATAAAAAATGGTCTAGAACTCAAATCACTGATGTATAATCATTCCACTCTCGTGGCTCCGATGACTATGCTTTAACAACCTAATAAACTAAACTCTCACATGTTATTACAAGAAAAAATCATGCATGAATTCGTTCAAGATTCAATTGTTTACAATACTTCATAACTCAACTTTCGCAGGTTATAACGTATTGCTCACCAAATATTAGTTCAAGGAAATAGATGTAGCACTTTCGAGGTTCTACTCTCCTAAGATCAAATTTCTAGATGTCCAAAAAAGCAATAGGAAATTCGTGCAAATAAAGGTAAAGAATCCATAAGATAAACTCTAGAGAAATACGATATCAATCATGCATAGTCATGAGATCATTGAAAAACCGAAAACCTAACAAGTAAATTACTCATAAATCATTAAATTAAGGACAAAACAGCAATTAGAAGCATAAAACATAATAGAAAAACTGATTTGAAAGAGTAGAGGGATAGAAATCTTCTTTATATTAAAGTACAAAGTGAGATCTTCTCCTTGGAACTCTTAGAATCAAAACTATAAAAGAGATATATGAAAAACGTGTCTACTATTTATGGTGATAATATGTGGCTTCTTGTTCTATAAAAGAGGCTAAAAACAAGTATTTATAAGCATAAGAAAGTCCTAAGTCGGCTAGGATTTTATCTTGGGCAAAATTTTTTTTTTACTTTTTTGACAAGTATTGGGCAGGGGTACCGGTCAGATATTTTGACCGGTACTGGAGTATCGGTCAGGATAGTAACATGATGAGGCTTAGGGAGATCCCTGACTGGTACTAGCCCTTCCTTGCTTCAGTTTCCTGCGCTTGCTTCATATGCAAGCCAGACGGATATGTCTTCCGTAAATCGGGTGTAACTCTTCCACCACAGTTCCAAGTGACTTGAAACCAATTCCATTAGAAATTTAACTCAATTATCTATATTTTCACCAAATTTTATTGAATTCGAAGATGGTTAATGTCTCCAACGAAGGGTAAACTTCTGATGCATATGTTTTGTCCAACTTGGAAAATTGCATATCTTGTAAATATTGTGACTTGGATGGTTCTTTTAACTTGAGTGAATGACTGTAGTATTTTTAACACCTCTCTTGATCCATTACATATTTTAATGATTTAACCTGTTAAGACTTAAAAATTTACAAATACGAGAAAATACCTCTTTTGGTGCAAAACAGTAATAAAATACTTATATAAAATAGTAAAATATAGAGTATATCATGGAGTTAATTGTTTAGGATTACCATATTCTCTGGAGGATGAAAGATATTATGCAAAACCACAAGAGAGAACGAACATGTTGATGCCCACAGTTTTCAAATCACCAGATGCCAAGCTCCCCCAGAATTAGATTTTTCTCCGGTAATCACTGCGAATCACTACAAATTACTCCAAATCACTGCAAATCACTCCAACTCTCTCTTTCAATTGATCCATGTCTTTCCTTGAGACTCCTATTATTGATCAATTTCCTTTCCCTTATTGTTTTTTCGTTTTTTTTTTTTTTTTTTGAAAAGGGAGAAATTGTTCTTATTGAAACAAGAAGTCTCATAGGCACGAAAATTACCATAACTTTTGCAAATCCCAAAGAAGAACCAAACTCTATAATCTCAATCCATGTACTCCACCAGGTTTCCTCAATCACTGCATATGCAATGACTGGAAAACTGTGTCGATCTCTTTCTGTCAGACGTTTTTACACATATCTGCACACATGACAATGAAGAAAAGAATGCATGAGGTATGAAAAGAGGTAATGGTTTAAGGTGGGGTACCAACCAAAAATGAGCTGGCCATTCATGATCAACAGAGAGTGGTAAAGAGAATAAGAAGTCATGAATGTATGATCTAACACCTTTAAAGAGAAAAATTAAGCAAGGTTAGAAGTCAATATAATAAAGTCAAAATCAGATTCATCAAGATTAATGCAAACTGAAAGTTTTGGGTGGGGGGGGGGGGTAATCCAGTCATGGGTTTCGAATCGTCTGTCCTGAATAACCTTGCTGCAATGGTCACTGAGTCTCAAAATCAAAGCATTGTTCATAGAAAATGTCATAATTTACAAAAAAAATTATGACTCAATAAAACAATCTATCTTAGAGTTTTTTTAAAATTACTCGATAAAAACAAAAAATAAACCAAAAGAGAGCAAAAATCCTCAGATAACGAGGAACTTTTCCCCAGTCTTAAATCACACTGTCCCGGTGTGAAATGAAATCGAAGAAAGTCATAATCAAATGACTAATATTGAAAGAATGGATAGAAAATAGTACCTCGAAGATCGTTGTGAAGTTGCAATCCAATTGGTGATGATTTTTTTAAAGAAAAAGTTCGAAAATTTGTACATGTATGGTGATCGATTGATCAGTGAGGACCCGATCGATCAGTGAAGATCCGTAGATACTTATTTTTGCCGGATGAGTGATTGATCGATCGGACTGGTGGCGATCAATCGATCGTTGTGGTGATCGATCGATCGGCACCTCTGCAATCGATCGATCGCAACCTGCAGTATGCTCTTCGATCATTTCTAAAACATTAAATTAAAATCGTTAATATTAGAAGAAACTTAACTAATCTAGACACTTACCAATGGGTTGTCTCCCACTATGCGCTTCTATTTAAAGTCGTTTAGATCGACTTGGATGCCATTTTTCTAGGCATTAGGCGAAACATCTAAGGAAATCAGTATTTCCTTAGATTTTTCGATGTTGCTCGCTGCTGGATCAAGAGTTTTCTGATCAACCATGAGCTCTTTGAGGCATTCTCCTTTGGTGGTAAAATTAGGGTCCCCATCAAGTATTTTAATGGATCCATCCTTTCATGCATGTTCTTCGTCTTGATCATTCTTTTCTTGTTGATCATGAGCTCCAGGAGACTTGGATTCAATGGTAAATTTCTTTTGCGTTCTTCTTTTCCTACAAAATTTGGATGATCATTTAGAATTTTTGTGATTTTATTTTTATTACTTTGTTTTCCAAGAGGATGTTTCCTGGCTGGCTTCCTATTTCTCACCTTGTGAAACAGTTTTTCATCTTTTAATCTAGCACAATCACTTCTAAAATCAATATTAGAGCCTACATTATTAAGATAATAGTTAGATTTCTTGTAAGGAAATGGATTAGTTTTTTTATGAAATACTCCATGTTTTTCAGATGATTCCATCCGGCGGATTCTTAATTTCTGTGATTTTGGCAAGTTGAATGTCTATAGAATCGATACGAGTTGTGAACTCCTGAATTTTCTCTTTTGATTTCTCGATCCTCCAGTCATACGAATCAGAGATGCCATCTATTGCATACTCGATGTTCTTGATGTCATTCCGGTGTTGCTCGATATCAATCTCCTCCCATCTTTTGTCATTCTGGATTTGTATAAGGTTTGTTGCCACCTTCTCAAGTTGATCTACAAGAGCGTTCACCGTGTTAGAAATATCAGCTTTCATCCTTTTTATCTTTGCACCAAATTCTACCGTAGCTATCCTCTGAGACTCGAGGTATTGATCTATCAAGGCTGAACATCTTTCTACAAAACTGGATCGACGTGGTGGTGGAAGTACATAGAAATCTTTGTCTTCAAAGCAGTGTTGAGGAGGACGAATAGAACTACGTCCTCGTCCAAAAACCAAAGCTGTTGGTAGGATATTTGGATCAAAATTTCTTCTCTGAATATGAGACAGGAATTGCTTTTGTTGATCCACATGTGCTGGTATTTGCATACCACTGCGAGATTTCTGTGAAAACCGAGACTGATTTCTTGCCATGTCTCTATCTTTGAAATACTCAACTGGATAAATGATAAATTTTTTACCCATTGAGGCATCCTATTCTCTCTCAGGTTCAAAACCTGAAACACACAAAATAGACAAAGGAAAAGAAAAAGTTAAAAAAGCGAAAATAAAAGAAAATCCTAGACTAAACACTTGTCCTAAACCTATTGGCAACACTATCAGTCCTCGACAACGGCGCCAAAAACTTGACGTGTGTCAGGTTTTACTCAAAAATACAATATTCTAATTGCAAGTGCACAGTAAACAATTGTAGTACTTAAGGGTTGAATTCATTGAAGACTGAAAGGTTACGCTATAAGTTTTTGGGAAAAAAAGTTAAGATATGACAAAATAAAAAGGTTGGTTTTGATTATTTTCTAAAACTAAGATGCAAATAATTAAATAACGATGATAAATCAATTTAAAAAATGTTGGGTATCAGGGACATCTCCAGGGTTCATGGATCAATTTATTCAGGTGTTTATGCAGGTAAATTCAGCGAAGTATTGACAATTTAAAAGAACTAACATTTGATGTTTAAAAAAATACTTTTTAAAAAGTTTAACATTTATTTATAGAATTTTTATTTTTAGAGAAATAAAACGACATATGAAAAAATTACAGGTATTAAATGAACATTTTTAAAAAATTGAGATTTTTTAAAGTCATTTTCCTTTTATGTTTTTGGTATTTTTTTTTTTTCAAAAACTCATTGAACCAATAAAAATTTTAGAAAATTGGATTTTCTAAGATTTAGGAATTTTTTTTTTCCTCAACGTGGTTTCTCTCTAAAAACAAAAAAAAACTATTTTATTTGGAATTTTGAATAAAATATTCTACACCAAAAATAAAATAAAAATCTTTAAAAACTAAAATCTCAAAACCAAAAATCAGAAACCTTAAACCCTTTTTTTGTTTTGTTATCAAAACCAAAGATCATTTATAAAAACCACAAACATTCATAGCCTAATTTTAGTTTTTACTTACATTAAAATTGATATAATTTTTCTCACTAATGAACGTTAGTGTAAAACTAAATTAATATTGCATATTCTTATTTTTTATTTTAATTAAATTTTAAAATAAGATTTAAGTTCGCACATTGCACACAAAACACATAATTGGAATATTAACAACGAAGATGTTTAAATTAGTTTTCTAGCAAGAGGAAAACAATTTATTTCTATTTTACCCTCTAAAAGGAATTATTTTCATTTATTTTTAGCGAGTATTTGCGATAAATTTACTCTTTTAGTTTAGGCGAATCTCTTAGTGCTACGTGTAACTAGTTTAGACAAATCTCTTAGCGCCATTTGTGTAGTTGGTCTATTGGGCCGATGCTCAAGTGACTCGACGGATTAGATCACATGTCTCCATCCCCATCCCGAGTGGTGTGGCCACACCACGGAGGATGAGTCGGGCTGGATATTGAGTGGCCAGGCATACATGTAACGAAAGCAGACGGGAAGCAGAGCACGAAGCCCAAATTTTCGTATCAGAAACTCGGGTTAGGTATGGATTTTATTTATAGCGTGAATATTAAGATATTTGAATATTAGTTTATAGCCTCCCATCGTCCGATCCGCCGCAGTTAGCACTGCATCCAGTACAGTAAAGGCGAATTCTACTCCACATGACTGTATTGTCAGGCAGCTAGCGCATAGAAACAAATGTGGTATGTAAAAAGCACTCGAGTGCATCGTACCAAGACATATTAGCGGATCCGCACCCAAGACAACTTAGGACACGAAGCCCGGTATCCTAGCTCGGACAGGTAAAATTCTATAAATACCCTACTCATTTCCTAAATAAAAACAACTCTTACTTCCGACTTAAGCTTCTAAGTATAGACTATTCCCTCTAAATATTTAAGCCTTTCTCTTCCATTCTTCCGAGACTCAGTCCCCTTCTGACCTCCCTCGGTCATCTTTCCGGCCATTTTCCGACAATCTCACCAGACATATTCGATCACTTTTTCACCAAATACTATGTTTTTCTCTCTGTCTCACCTCTAAATTTCTCCACCAAATCATGATGATACACTGCGGATCATTCTTTTTTCGACCCGGTGTCACCCACTCATTTCTTCCATGTTTTCCGATTTATTTCCTTTCTCTCCACGCCACTCTCTCTGTGGTCTATTCACCCTTTTCTCTCTCTCTCTTTGCTGACTTGAGCGTCTGAGAGCCGTCGGAAAACACCCCACCATCGTGTTTTTCCCTGCCTTCACGCGTTTGTTGATTACACAGAAGATTTTACCTCCTAGTGGTTGGACCCACAGACAAAAAATCCCCGAAACAGCGAGTTAAAAGTAACAAAAACGACTTAAGTGTATAAATGTTATGTCGACAGCAAGGGCATATGGATGCTTCTGCTCAATTGGCGTAGAGTAGGTTTTGAACCTAACAAGTCGCATTTGAAAATGATGTTTAGCGTGTATTTACGTTCAGATAAATAAATACATTTGTCTCCAGAAAAGTAATTAAGAACTCCCAAATCTTTTATATAGAAATATTTATCCAAATCATGCTTGAAATCTTTAATTGTCGATGTATCATTTTTTGGAAGAACCGAAAAACCGGATTAAAGAAATGCGAATTAAGGACAAGATTAAATGATATATATAAAATAATTTAAAATAAGAACACATAGTCGAGGTATGATTTCTCTCCTTAATTCATAAAATCTCCCGCAGTGTGGCAGATCTGCGAGATTCTGAATCCCAGGATAAAACTGTGTGAGACTATAGTCGCTACACTCGACTATAGAATATGCAAACTAAGAATCTACGATATACTCTCGAGACACTTACTGAGAAAAGAGAGAGAGAGAGAGAGAGAGAGAGAGAGATTGCTGGAGTTTTTATTTCTAATATTTTAGAGATGAGTGAGTGTAGAATGAGAAGAGATGAGGCTCGTATATATAGCCAAGAGAGAGAGAGAGAGAGGTGATCAGCTCCTCTATCATAAAGACAGGGTGCAGATCGTGGGAAATAATCATAAGGCGTAATGTCAGGACGTGGACCGCAAGATACGGAGCCATTACGATTCTGCAAGAAAGGAGAAACATTTTGATTTCGTTTTTGATTTCAAAACGTGTTGATTTTTGTGTTGACATTGAGCAAAAAATATCTGATAATCTTAGAGCCCAAGAGCCCAAGTGCCAAATATTAAGCCCACTACCCCACGGGCCCACGAGCCTCAAGCCTCTAGCCACGAGCCACGAGCCACATGCCATGTGCCAAGCGAGCGGCGGCGGCGTGCGCGTGTGGCTTGGTCATCTCTCTTTCTAGGTGCACACTTTTGAACATAGAAGTGTGTATCCTCTCTTATATATCGCATGATTTTTAATCATCTAAGCGATGCGGAACAATGTTAAAAACATACTTAACCTTATGAGTTAAAATAACTCTTAGGCCCAAGTAGTTTTTCATTGGTCCATTTCTCATTCACATAATCCAATTTAATCATATCAATTATTTGGCTCATGCAGCCTTAATTGATTTTTGATTTTTAATTGGTCCAACAATCCCCACATGAATAGAAATGACTCTAAACAAATGAAGATTTTTGACATACTCGAAAGACTCTACTGACTGACTGACCAAACTAGACAGACAGACGGTCGAGAGTATAAGCCAAAAATCACTGTGTCTGAGATGGTTGCATTTTTCAGCTTTGAACCACTCATTGTTAATATCTGTCGGGTTTACTCGATCAGATGGTGAACATGATATCTTGAACCATCCGGATTTTTATGTAAACCTAGACAACATGTATAACCCAGTTTCAATTTCTCATAGAACTCAGTTCTCTATTGTGTTCATTGTGGCCTTGAACATGCCTGGTATCATGAGTGAATTCAGAGAATATAGCCTTTCGTTTATTCTCCTAGAAACAGTCTTTTTCTCACTCACTAGGTGATATGTCATTAGACTTTGTTTTATAAAGTATCATGTAATACTCCACGAATATATCAAAGCTATGGTGAATATCAATAAAAGCAACGCTTATCCTTTTATATAGGAAGCACTGTATACCATCTTAGAAACTGGGTAATTTTCAGTGCTTATAAGTAGAGTTAGTTTGAATTAGTTTTCCCTTTGAACCTACATCTTGGGATCTCCAGTCACGTAGGTGGGGTTTCCACTTGATGTCTTGGCAAACCTTTAGTAAACGGATCATCTAGATTATCTGCCGATTTTACATAGTCTACTGTGATTACACCAGTTGAGATCAAATGTCTAATGGCTTTATGTCATCTCCGGATATGACGAGATTTACCATTATAAAGAGTGTTTAGTGCCCGTGCGATAGCCGATTGACTATCACAGTGTACACGTAGTGCTGGGACTGGTTTATCCCACATGGGGATATCTTCCAGAAAATTTCGAAGCCACTCTACTTCTTCTGTACCTTTGTCTAATGCTATGAATTCAGATTCCATAGTTGATCTAGCCAATAGAGTTTGTTTGGAAGATTTCAAGGACACTGTTGCACTGCCTAGAGTAAATACATATCCACTTGTGGATTTAGAGTTTTTGGAGTCAGATATCCAGTTTGCATCACTGTATCCTTCCAAAACTTCCGGATCTTTACCGTAGTGCAAGCCATAGTTTTTAGTGTATCACAAGTAGTTTAAAACTCTTGTTATGGCTTTCCAGTGTTGTTTGCCTGGATTACTTGTGTAGCGGCTCAGTACATTGACTGCGTGCGCTAGATCGGGTCGAGTACAATTTATTAAGTACATCAGATTACCGATAACCCGAGCATACTCCACTTGTTGAACTGATTCACCCGTATTTTTCGAAAAGGTAAGTTGCAAGTCTAAAGGAGTTTTTGCCGTTCCAGTAGAGTGGTTTTTGAACCTCTTTAGTATTTTTTCTGTATAATGATCTTGAGACAGAGTTATTCCGTCAGAAGTTCTTATGATTTTTATCCCTAGAATGACATCTGCAAGACCCATGTCTTTCATGTCAAACTGTCTACTAAGCATGTTCTTAGTTTGTTGGATAATATCTTTGTTGCTCCCAATAATAAGCATATCATCTACATATAGACAGAGCAAAATATACGCACTAGGAGTAATTTTGATGTATATGCATTTATCACATTCATTGATGTGGAATCCATTTGACATCATTACATTGTCAAATTTCTCATGCCATTGTTTTGGGGCTTATTGAAGTCCATATAAAGACTTCACAAGTCGACAGACTTTGTGTTCTTGTCTGGGGACTACAAAACCTTCGGGTTGTTTCATATAAATCTCCTCTTCTAAATCACTGTTTAGAAAAGCAGTTTTTACATCCATCTGGTGGATTTCGAGGTCTCGTAATGCTGTAATTCCTATCAGCATTCGAATTGAAGTTATTTTCGTTACCGGAGAATAAGTAACGAAGAAATCCTGACCTTCTTTTTGTCGGAATCCTTGTACCACAAGGCGAGCCTTGTACTTATCAATTAAGCCATCGGTTTTCAATTTTGTGTTGAAAATCATCTACACCCTAGAGGTTTTAAAACTGGTGATAAATTGGTAATCTCATATGTATGGTGTTGCATAATCGATTCCATTTCACTATTGACGGCTTCCTTCCAATAAGGTGCGTCTGGTGTAGACATGGCTTCTGTTTATGTTCTTGGTTCATTCTCGAGGAGAAATACCATTAAAAAATCTTCACCGAAGATTTTTCCTTACGAGCTCTTTTGCTTCGTTTAGGTTCATCTTCCACTTCTTCAATATCATTGGATAATGTCCCAGAAGTGCTTGCCTCATTTATAGAGGTAGTTTTGTCTCTTTCTTCTCGAGTTCGCTTTGAACCCTGTTTATCCTTACAATAAAACACCTGCCCGAAGAAAGATGCATTTCGTGATTCCATGATTGTATTTACATGAATATTCGGTATGTCTGATTTATGAACCAGAAACCAATAAGCACTACTGTTGTGTGCATATCCAATTGCAGCCCTTTTAGGAGGTGGTACTGCGATTTTTGTTGGGCACCCCCACACTTTGAGGTATTTGTACGAAGGTACGTTACCTTTCCAAAGTTCATATGGCGTTTTGCCAGTGACTTTGTGTGGAATTTTGTTAAGGATATAGTTTGTTGTGAGGAAAGTTTCCCCCTACATATTCTGGGCTAACCCAGATTCCTGTAACATTGCATTCATCATTTCTTTTAGAGTACGGTTCTTTCGTTCCGCAACTCCATTGGATTCTGGTGAATAGGGAGCAATGGTTTGATGGATAATGCCTACAAAATGCATTAAAAGGTCCATCGTATTCACCTCCTCTATAACTTCGAATTATTTTAATAGTTTTTCCAAGTTGGTTTTCGACTTCGGTCTTGTATTCTTTGAATTTTTCCAAGATTTCGTCTTTGCTATGTAATAGGTATACATAGCAATATCTTGTACAATTGTCTATGAATGTTACAAAATACTTTTTACTGCCTTTTGTTTGTACAAACTTTAAGTCGCACAGATCTGTGTGTATTAGACCAAGAGGTTCGGTTGTTCTTTCAACATGAGGTGATGGTGTTCTTGTACATAAATTTCGCATTTGTCTTTATTTATTTTGCATTTCAGAATTAGGTCCAAATTAATTAATCTTTGTATAGATTTATAATTCACATGTCCTAATCGTTCATGTCAAATGTTATCAGACTCAGTCAAATAAGCAACTTGTTTATTTTTCATTGAAACTTTGGAAGTGGTTACATTATTGTTTCGGAGGACTGTCTGAACACATATTTTGTCAACTCCATCATTTTCATAACCTTTGCAAACAAAAATACCATGCTTCTTGATGATCAGCTTATCGAACTCGCAGTTGATGGCAAATCCGTGCTTGCCTAATACGGTCTCAGAGATCAAGTTCTTCCTCATGTCTGGCATGTGTTTCACATTGTTCAGAGTGAGTTCCTTGCCGGAAGTCATCTTCAACACGATTTTTTTCGTGCCTTCAACCTTTGATTTTGACACGTTCACCATCCTGAGATGATTATCACCCTTGCTATTTTGATAGGTGCTAAACATCTTCTTATCGATGCATATATGGATAGTGGCGCCGGTGTCATACCACCATTACTTAGGGTTTTCCTCAGCCATGTTAGCTTCCATGACCACTGTGCACATGTCAGCTTCGGTCATGTTTGCTTGAGTTTTGTCCTTTGCCTTGCTACGACATTCAGAAGCCAAATGCCCCTTCTTTTTGCAGTAATTACACTTTCCTGTGAAATTCTTCGGGAAAGTTTGCTTCTTAAAGGCCGTGGATGTCTGAGGAGGGATCTTGTTTGGCACAAGTTTTTTAGGAACAAATTGCCTTTTCCCTTCCTCTTGTACTCCGCTACATTAGCATCATGAGTGATATCCGTGATGAATTTTCGCTTGAACGACTCATTTTGCAGCCTGGATATCAAGTTTGACAGAGTCAAAGCCTTTTGCTTATGATCAAGATAGTTCTTAAAGTCCACCCAACTAGGAGGTAACTTCTCAATAAAACAATTCACCGTGAAGGTTTCACAGATCTTCATTCCTTCATCGGCTATCTCTTGATGATCATTTGAAGCTCATGAACTTGCTCCATGATGGTTTTGAATCCACTATTTTGTAGTTCAGGAATTTCACAGCAGCGAACTTTCCAGAGCCAACATTGAAAGTCTTGTACTTCATATCCAGAGCATCCCAGAGAGCATTGGAGGTTGAAAAATCATTGTACACGTTGTACAACTGGTCAACCAAGTGGTTCTGGATGTAGCCTTGGCACAAGTAATCTCCATGGTTCCATGCCTCGACACTAGCCAGAGCTCAGGGATCAGTATTGTCCGAACGCAAAACAGGTTTGCTCTCCGTGAGATACTTATCCAATTTCATTGTGGTTAGAAAAAAATGCATCTTTTTCTGCTACGACTTGAAGTTGGTCCCATCGAACTTATCTGGAGTGATGGCAGTGAGGGAAGGCACAGCGGAGGTTTGCAGTGGAAGACCATCCCCGATTTGGGGCGTCAACGCACTGGATCATTTGTCTGAGAGAACAGTGTCATCACCTGTAGTCATGATTTGTATCAGAAGATAAATAGAATCAATATCGATAAGTAAAAGTGATAGCTTTATAAAGCATTTTAATAACTATATAATTATGTGAAATTTAACAAGCAGGTTTTTCCCTGAAAATATTCAAGAAACGTTTCGCGAAACTCGCCCAAAGGCCTTCACGAAAATCGTTTATGAATTTGACAGATTAATAAAAATTTCAGAATAGATAGAAACCTTCCGCGAAATCGTTGTAGAACGTTTGCAGAACTGTTTCAGAGATAAATAATAAAGAAATTTTTAAATCATTTTTTTGAAATCGTTTAAAAAACAGAACGCAATTCTCAAATCCGATTCAAGCGATAAGCAGGAAGCAGATTTTATGAATTAAGATTGTAAGAACCGAAAAATCGGATTAAAGAAATGCGAATTAAGGAGAAGATTAAACGATATATATATAAAACGATTTAAAATAAGAACACATAGTCGATATATGATCTCTCTCCTTAATTCATAAAATCATTTTTTATCTGATCATCTTAGAGTCCAAGTGCCCTAAGTGCCAAATATTATGCCTAAGTGCCAAATATTAAGTCCACGAGCCACAAGCCACGTGCCATGTACCACATGCCGTGCCGTGCCGAGCCGAGCGAGCGGCGGTGGCGCACGCGTGTGGCTTGGCCATCTCTCTTTCTAGGTGCACACTTTTGAACATAGAAGTGTGTATCTTCTCTTATATATCGCATGATTTTTAATCATCTAAGCGATGTGGGACAATGTTAAAAACATACTTAACCTTATGAGTTAAAATAACTCTTAGGGCCAAATAGTTTTTCATTGGTCCATTTCTCATTCACATAATTCAATTTAATCATATCAATTATTTGGTCCATAAAACCTTAATTGATTTTTGATTTTTAATTGGTCCAACATTTTCTCCAATCACCAAATCATCAAGCTATACAAACACATCAAACTCAACAATGTCTCTGAGTAAAAATGAATAAACCTGAACTTGAGAAGTGCTAAATTGTAGCATGGAAAACAGACATTGTGGCTCATGTCGTAGCCTATAAAGAGACATTTTTGGCTTTCACTAGAGCCGACCCTGGATTTATTACTTTATTTGGAACCAAATTTTCAGTTATATATGCCATTGGATCAATGGTGTCAATTTTGTGGGACTAATTGAAGTAGTTAAATATGTGTTAGATTCGAAACTCATATATTTCTTTTCTCTTTTCAAGACCCATGGGTCCAACTAAATTTCCATTTTTAATTTCTTCTTAGAAAAATAAACTAAATGTCCGAAGGAGAATATTTTTTCGTAGACATTTAAAAAAAAAAAAAAGTACAAAGGGCTAAATATATGTTTCTCTGTTTGTAGCATTCTAAAACTTAAAACCGACTTTTGATACATGAAATTGCTTTCAGATTTGCAAATTTTGCTTGAATCACTTTCATGGAGGAGATTTATTTGAAATTGCTTCACAAACTACAAGAAAACATGACGATTTTCCACAGTAATTTTGACGGATATATGGTCGTCGGAAATTTCCCACGGTATTAGGACGGATTTTTGACCGAATTGCAACGGTTGAAAGACCGTTGGTAATCGGTGAAAATTTTCCAATGGACATGTAATCCGTCAGAAATAACGGTCGGAAATCCGTGAGAAATTGTATCCGTCGAAAATTCTTAGGAAAATATAGCCGTTATTAAAGTCGTTTGAATTTTTGAATTTCCGTGGGAAATCCTTCGTAAATATCGCATATCCCACGTATAAATACTCTTCCACCTTCAGTTACAACAGGGGGGGGGGGGAGGGGTAGAAACAATGGCATCTTCAAATCAAGATCAATATTTTTCGAACGTGGATGGAAAAATATCTGCATGATCTAGCGACGAGGCTACTTACAGATACGTAGGGTAAAATGTAAAATGTTATGTCAATGTTCCAACTATCAGAATCGTATAACGATCATTGTGCGTAATGTATGAGATCACCTATATAGGAAAGGGTTTATGTCGGGTTACAAGATATGGTATTCACATGGAGAAGATGAATCAATGGTGAATAATGCTAGTACTAGTGTAGATAGGGTAGCAGAACCAACAATGAAAGTAAATGAAAATGTAGGTACTTTGTAGATGGTGAACGAATCGTTTCGTGAAGTCCAGAGGTTCTTTGATATGTTAGATGCAACTATGCATCCGGTATACGCTGGTTGTAAAGAGGATCATTCGCCTTTATACTCTGCATATAGGTTGATGAATATAAAGACTAATTTAATTTGTTCGAGGATTGTATGGATGCAATAGCTGATTATGTAAAAGATATTCTGCCTGAAGATAATCTTACACCAGCTTCATACTATGGGATACAAAAACTTGTAGCTGGCCTTGGTTTGTCATATCAGATGATAGATGGGTGCATTGACAATTGTATGATATACTGGATGGAGGACGCAGCCCGCTTAGCATCTCGCTTTTATCACAAACCGCGATTTCAAGAAACAAGTGGAAGAATTTGAAACCCGTATAAGAGGATGTGGTAAATGTCATTAACAGAGATGCAGAAGAGGTTATATAAATCTCAGCTCAATGCTGGCCCTATGAGATGGCATGCGGAGCATACATCTAATGGAGAAATTGCCCATCCCTTAAATGCAGAAGCATGAAAACATTTTCAATCATTGTATCGTATTTTTGCTAGAGGAGCGCAGGAATGTATACCTTGGGTTATTTACGGATGGTTTCAACCCTTTTGGGAAGCATGAGAGGCAATAATCATTATGGCCAGTAATTGTCACACCTTACAATTTTCCTTCATCTTTGTGCACGAAACGAGAGTTTTTGTTCCTCACTATACTTGTTCCCGGTCCGGAACACCCAAAGCGATCACTTGATGTCTTCTTGCAACCATTGATTCATGAGTTGAAGGAGTTATGGGAGCATGGTGTTCGAGCCTATGATAATTCATGCCATCGGGATTTTACGATGAAAGCAGTGCTTATATGGAACATAAGCGATTTCCCAACATATGGAATGTTATCCGGATAGACAACGCATGGAAGGTTATCGTGTTCGTATTGTCAAGATAACACATATGCGTTCCAATTAAAGCACAGAAGGAAGACATATTGGTTTGATTGCCATTGAAGATTTTTACCGAGTGATCGTCCGTATCGTATGAGCACCATGTTTTTTAAGAAGAAAAAGAAAGTGTTTAATGATCCACCTCCCGAGTTAAACTATAATTATCTCGTGACTGAGTTAAGAGACTTTGGTGCTGAGAGGACAGTCCACTGGGTGGTAATGGGCATTATCCTGCTGACTATTGTGGCGAGCACCACAATTGGCACAATAAGAATATTTTCTGGGATTTGCCATATTGGAATGATCATTTGTTGAGGCATAATCTAGATGTCATGTACATTAAGAAGAACTTTTTTGACAACATCAACACATTTCTAAATGTGAAAGGGAAGACGAAAGATAATTTGAAGTCTATATTGAATTTTCAAATATTTGTTCTCGTAATGAAATCCATGTTATGGTGAATGTGAAAGGTCGTATCCTTGTTTTTAGGTTGGATGCATTTGGAAAGCAAGAGTTCAGAGACTGGATTATGCATAATGTTAATTTCTCGGACGGATACGTATATAATCTTCGTAATTGCGTTGTAGTGGGAAAGGGAAGTTTCTGGGATGAAGAGTCACGATTGTCATGTTATCATGCAGCGCCTCTTTCTATTTGTCTTTGATGGTCTTCTACCAAGAAACGTACATGGAGCAATTGCTTCACATGCAGATCATGTTTGCTATATTCGATACCTTCGAGTTAGGAACAAACAAGATCCTTTAATCACAGTGACCTCGATTAACCCGAGAGGAATGTTAGACGGGGTTTCTGATAACGATCCTTGAAGCAAAGTGTCATTGGACACATTGGTTCGATTGATCATTTCCTTGAAGTCGACCTTGTTGTTGACTTCACCGTAGATGCAGATGATGAGGTATTTGAAGATTCAGAGGAAGAGTTTGGAGAGTTTGAGGAATAATCAGATTCAACACCTTCAGATTATTCATCGGATTCATATTAGCTTTAGACCACTTTATGTAATTCTATTAGTTAAACCTTGGAGTTCCTTTCCGCTTAACTTTCGGAGTCGTTTATGAAATTTCATATCTTTAATTTATGAATTAAATTTTATCTTTATAACCCTTATAATTATTCATTGGATTCAGATTATTTTTTGTACATTTGTAACAATTAAAATTATTTTTAAACCAAAAACCGTCGGAAATCCCAAGAAAATTTCCCACGAATTCCAACGGATTGGACTATCCCTGGGAAATCTGTCGGAAATTTTCCAGGAATTTCCAACGAATTATGATTTATTGTTATAGAATTCAAAAAAAAAATTGTAAACACACATTCTACGTTATATATTTGGCACGCTTCATCAAACAATAAGATAAATATTCTACTTCCTAACATTGTAGACAAACATGCTAAGTTATATAAGAGTGTTAATACTTCGGTTATAAGTTAAAGTAAATGTTAATATTAGTTATTCCCGTTGGTTTAGATGTGATCTATACAAACCTCATACAAATGTTTATGAATGTGTAACTTGGATAATGACATTGTTCTTTCATCAAAATGCATACAAACCTCATTAACAATGCTTTCGGCTATCATTTACCCTAAACCCTTAGAAATCCGTTGGAAATTAGCGATGGAGTTCAACGGAATGGTTTCTTTTTTTAAATTGATCAGTTTGTCGGCAATTTTCCACGGATTTTCGACCGAATAGTAATTTTATACACAGTTGACCAATCAATAAGAACGCATGCAAAAAATATTTATCCGTCAGAAATCCATTGGAAAATTTCCACAGATTTATGACGGATACTGAATTTTTTCCGCGTGAATTTTTGGAAAAGTGCGTACTAAAGTTTCATTTATTTTGGATACCGATGGAACCAAAATTTTGACCACCAAAACTAAATCAAAGTGGCAAAATTACCCATTAAAGATGGATTTACGAAAAAATGTCGATAATTATTCCACAGCCGCTTCTTTTCCCTTCACTTTCACTTTCACTTTCATATTTCACTTTCTCTTTTCTCATTCTCTCTAACTGAATCCAAGCCCCATGCAAGACTATTTACAATGGCATGTTGAATTTTTTTATTCAACAGTTGAATGAGTGTAATGGGGTATTGAATTATTTGTTGAAAATGATGTGGATTAAAACATATTGAATCTCAGTGGGAATGAGTTAATTTGGCCACGTGGCGTGCATTGATTGGACACATAAATTGGGTGTAGAATAAAATAAGGTTTGGGACAAGTGTTGTGTTCGTATTGGTTGCTGAGATTCTTGATATTGTTTTTCATCCGAACAATTTGAGATCAAATATTTCATTGTAAATTATTTTTTATTTCTTTTTTTATAAAAAAATTCATCATTTTTCATACTCTATAAATAGATACTTGTTTCATTATTTGGACACAGAAAAAAAAACTGTCTTTTTTTACTATAATTTTTCTATTAGCCTCAAATAATCTCTTGTTTATATTTTTACCCGTCTTTTTAGTGAAATGGATCCCAACAATAATCCTTTTAACACCCAAAATTCTACTAATTACCCTTTTAACTACCAAAATCCCAACAATTATCAATTTTAAAATCAATCTTCCACCAACCCCAAAATATACCAAATTATGGTTTTCCACAAAATTTATTCATGCCGTGAGCTGTTCCAAACTATCGTCCATACTATGGATCGGTGATGCCATATTATCTCAAGCACCCCCTTATTCTTCTACTCCTACGGTAATGAAATTGTTCCGAATGTTGGAGCAATTTAATTTTCCGAATTTTCTACACAAATGGCTCTTGGTGGTATGACCGGTGTTAATGAAGCCACTCCAAATGCAGAGGATTCAACTCCTGCTCGCCGGAGAAGCTCCAAATGGACCACTGAAAAAAAATTTGGTGCTATTGAGTGGGTGGATTAAATATGGAACAGACAACATTGTTGGCGGAAACAAAAAAAAGTGAAGCATATTGGGGTAAAATTGTTGACTATTGTAATGAGCATTGCTCATTTGATCCTCCGCGTGATGGAATTTCATGTAGAAATCATTACAACTACATGAACAAAGCATTAGGAAAATGTTGGCGCTTACGATAACGCTAAGCGTATGCACAAAGTGGTCGGAGAATGATGTATTGGCGAAAGCGCATGAACTATATTCAAGTGGTAAGAATGGACATTTCAATTTAATGTCAGAATGGCTCGCTGTTCGTGATCAACCACGTTATGGTAGTCAGGTAGGAGGAAATAGTGGCTCTGCAAGCAGTGGCTCTAAGAGAGCCTACGAGAGTGATGCAAGTGACTCCAACTTTGTAGGATCTAGTGCTCGTCCAATGGGGAGGGATGCTACTAAAAAGGGTAAAAAGAAAAGCAAGGGTTCAGCCTTGAAAGTGGTCAACAAAGAGTGGAATGAATTCAAAAAATTCAAGGAGCAAGAGATGGAACAATTGGAAAAATAAGCCATGAGGCAAGAGGAGGCAAACCAATTCATGAAAGAAATGACTCAGGCTAAGAAGATGAAGATGTTTATGAAGCTAAGTTCAAAGGAGCATCTCGATGACCGGAGCAAAAAGGTGTTGGAGAAGTTGGGCCATGAACTATTTGAAAATTAATTATTGTCAAGTGTCCGTCTGTATTTTTTGTCACTTTCTGCTTTAATGTTTGTCAAGTGTCCGTCTGTATTTTGTCACTTTCTGCTTTAATGTTTGTTTGTTAGTAATCCGTGAATTTGTTCTTCAATATAATCCGTGATTTTTGGCTTTAAATGAGAGAATCCAATCCTTATCTATTAATTAACTGCATTCCGTTATATGTTTGGAGTCCGTTGATTTCAACCAGTCAATTTCTTATAAATGGGGACTCATTCTTCCATTAATGTACCAATACCATAAATCTCATCAAAATAAAAAATATCAATGGATCCATCAGAATTTCCTTTTGATATCGAAGCTTACAAAAGACAGTCTGAAATCGAAGAGAGGTATATCATCAACTGGTTTGACGACTACTTTTCCAGTCAACTTACATATGACGATGCAATGTTTCGTCGGCGATTCCGGATGCGAAAACATGTTTTTCTTTGGATCGTTGGGGATCTTTCAAGCACTGACAACTACTTCACCCAAAGAGTTAACGCAGCCAATAAAGAAGGTATATCTCCATTAGCAAAATGTACCACGACCATGCGAATGTTAGCATATGATGTGGCAGCCGACGCGGTCGATGAATACATCAAAATAGGAAGTGCATAGTCTTCCTCTATTTTAAGTTTTTTTGTAACATTATTTTTTTTTAATAATGACTATCACTATTTCTTGTCTTTATTATTTGCAAGAAAAAAATTAATTAAGAATATAAAATAATAAAGAAAAAAAATTATTTAAAAAATTATTTAACTCTTAATTATTTTAATTTAATTTCAATTGATAATTGTTGTTAATATGTAATCACAAAAATAAAAACATAAACAAAAATAAGAATATGAAATAAAAGTAGTGGGGTAGGGTGTTGAATTTTATTAAACAAAATCATTGTAGAATGTAAAAATTGAATGGATGTTGAATTATTAGGTGGAAGAGAGAGAAGATGATGTGGAGTGTTAAAATTTTAAAAATAAGATGTTGAATTGAGAAATCATTGTGGATAGTCTAAGTTCAATTAGTCTTTTATGTTAATTTTGTATGTTTAGTGTAGATATGTTTTAGATTATAAGTTTTTGAAATGTAATTTTGTTAGATTAGGTGGTTAGATAGGTTCATGTTGGTTTTGTGAACTTTAGTGTTGAAATTGTTGATTTTGTGTAGAAAATTTATTTATAAATTAGTTTTTAGTTGTTTATATTTAAATTTTATATATAAACGTTTTCATATATATTTACATTTTGTAAATTTTTTCATATAGTTTGATATATATATTGTAATTTATTTATATGTTAAAATTTTTTAATTAAATTTAGGGAAATTTATATTTAAAACCCTATTTTTGTAAATATATAAAAACCTATTTTTTTATCATCATTTAAAAACGTATTTATTTTGAGTTTTACAATAATGTATTTTCAACTATTTAGAATGTATTTTTAGATATAAAAAATGTTTTTACATTTTTATTGTAAATTATTTATATGTAAATTTTTTTTAATTAATTTATATTTAAAAGCATATTTATTTTGAATTTTACAATAATGTATTTTTCAAATATTTAGAATGTATTTTCAGATATAAAAATGCTTTTACATTTTTATTGTAATTTATTTATATGTAAAAAAGTTTTCAATTAATTTATATTTTATAAACGTATTTATTTATTAAGTTACATAAAATTTTAAATAATTTTGACTTATTTTGTTTTTTATTTATCTAAATTTTTTTCTAATAACTTTTTTAAACATTATTTTGCAGGTCTTACACGGGTTTCTTTGGATCTGGTTCAGGAAGTTCGCACCAGTCGCATAGACCGAGGAGCGATGACGCATCGCTAAGGCAGTCCCCGTCTCTTAATCCTGAGTCACAGAGTTCTGTTCCGCGGTAGCAGATGATGGTTGAAGAGTTTGTGCAGCAGCCGGACTAAGAGCTTATCACAAAGCTCCACCCGGAATGCGAGGGAACATCGACATGGTAAAAGTTTTAAATTTTTTATATTCATAATTAAGCATTTAATAATTGATTTTTTTACTAATATCGCATTATTTATCATGTTTGTAGATTTGGCCTTAAAAATGGCATAACTAAGTCTTTTTTTTTAAGATGTTGCATTCACTCTTCTGTCATTCGTATCCAGGATGGAGTGACATGTCAACCGAAGAGAAAGAAATGTGGTTTCGCTCTTTCACGGTAAGCGATCGACAAATAATTCAATAAAATAATTACTTATTCAGGACTCCCCATAATATAAGACTCGTTCGGACGGAGTTCAATAAGATGGCGTTGAACTCGTACTCGGGCCACATGTACGACTGGAAGAAAAAGTGGCTGCAAGGCAAGGACAAGCCCAAAGGCTTGGACTGTGATGTTTGGATAGGATTGCAGAGCTATTGGGCTAAGTCGGAGACGAAAGCATTATTTATCATGTTTGTAGATTTGGCCTTAAAAATGGCATAACTAACTTTTTTTGAAGATGTTGCATTCACTCCTCTGCCATCCGTATCCAGGATGGAGTGACATGCCAGCCAAGGAGAAAGAAATGTGGTTCCGCTCTTTCACGGTAAGCGATCGACAAATAATTCAATAAAATAATTACTTATTTAGGACTCCCCATAATACAAGACTCCTTCGGACGGAGTTCAATAAGATGGCGTTGAACTCGTACTCGGGCCACATGTACGACTGGAAGAAAAAGTGTCTGCAAGGCAAGGACAAGCCCAAAGGCTTGGACTGTGATATTTGGATAGGATTGCAGAGCTACTGGGCTAAGTCGGAGACGAAAGCCACTTCACAAACAAACTCCCATAATTGGAAGAAAAATCTACGTGGTACTCACAACTTCGATGCAACGAGCTTCAAAGCTCGTGAACTGGACTTGGTAAGTTTGATGGTTTGTACGTTATATTTTTTCATTATATTTTTTGTTTGATATTTTTAATTATTTTTGCAGACAATTGAATCTGGAGGTGTGCGTTCGGATTATTCTTTTTAATGGTGGTGACGTACACCAACAAAAAAATCTGCGAGATTGACTTCCCAAATGTTGCTCAAGCCCTCGAGAAGGTGAAGAAGAAGAAGAAAGACCGGCTCAAACAACTCTCTCAAACTCAAGATGGTTCGTCGTCTTCGAAGACTTGGAGTTCCTGAGAGGAGATCAATCGAATGAATAACTACTCAATTATGGATATGAAAATCAAGGTAAAAGCATAAAATAAAACCATATTCATAAAAACAGTAGTATAAGGGTTTAGAAAACTTCTCCAAAAGGTATAAGGAAGCGAGATCTTCTCCCTTATCGACCAAAGCGTAAAAATCTATAAAAGAAAACCTATAACTATGAAACTTTTGGTGGCTATGAAGAGGGTGATCAAGCTTGATATTTTCATGGATGTTGAAGTGTTTATATAGGATAGAGGTTACACCTAGGGTATATTCCTTGAAAGATTTGGAGATAACGTCGAAAAAGACATATTCTCCTTTTTTAGGAGGGTGGTCGATCGATTTCCCTTAAGGGGATTGATCGATCGCCTCTTAAAATCATGCCCAACCAAAATTGTGGATGAGTAATCGATCAATCTGCTTCAAATCTCCAGCTTGCTTCTCCTCGAGTCTAGATCGACTAGTCTTCAATAACCGAAACATAACTTGAGATCGCACCGTTGTATTTGCACGATCTGATATGGGAATAGAAAATAACACTCCCATATATCTTGTGGAAAAATTTGAGTTTGATCCAACGGTGGAAAAGTCTCCATATGATGCGAAATATTTGACACTCAGGATCTGTCTAATCTTCAAATTGCTTGTTTTGTATTATTTTTGGTCCAAATTGCTCCAATTTCTTGTAAAAACTCTCAAAACCACAAAACACTTAAAGAAGCCATAAAATACTAAAATCAAGTAGTTTCGTTATTAAAAACATTGAAAACATAGTAAAACTAGTAAAATACGAGGTATATCACGACCCCAACATTAGTCGACCCAAACTAAATACTAGAAGAATATATCCATAATATACTCGATAGCGATGCATGTGGCTAATGAGGGGGTAAGGAAGTACGATCCATAACACTAGCTGATTCTAACACCACTAACTAAATACCATATATATAAGTACATAATATCCAGTGGACGTGTCAGCAGCCACAGGTGGTATGGGATTACGATCCACGATATTAACTGACCAAAATAATACTAACATATATCAGAATACATAATACATTTGTTGGCGATGCTAGCGGCCACATATTCCTCAATAAAGCTACTAAATAAGAATAGCATACTGATACCGGTCTTAACATATTATATAACTCATCACCATAATTATAAATCAGAGTAAATGAACATAATAAAATCGGATAAACTCTAAAATTCATGCATCAAAATAACTTATTATCTCTTTTTTTTATGGTCCAATTAATTTAATTAATTTCTATTCAAAATAATTTAATCATTCAGCGTCTTCCAAAATTTCCTAAAATATTACACCAATGTCTAAGAATTATAAGGGAGTCAGAAGTCACCTGGAAATAGGCTTTTCAGATTGATTGATCCCCGAACCAAAAATCTTACAACTCCCAGAAATACTAATTCAAACACATAGGTCATGAATCTCCTTGTTTTGAAATTTTAGCAGCCACTATCCATCATGATTTCTACATAACTCTTTTCTACAGAGATCTAATTTATGTAATTCGACTGAAATCAGAAAGTTAACTTATATACCTTCGTAAAGAATATTTAAATGCTAAAAAAAACAGAGTACTATAGATAGATTTCCGAACATCGAAATGCTCGACTTCCCTTATAAAGGAAATTTTCTCTCATGGGTGGGATGGCGACGATCTGGAAAATTTAAATGTCGTTTGTATAGAGCGGTTGGTGATGTGAAATTGTACTATTTTCCACACTAATGTGGAATATTTGAAACTTTGGGGCTCAGATCACCGACCCATTTTGGCATGTATCCAATCGGGAGCTCGGGTCGTGAAAAAGAGCTTTTTTAATAAGAGATGAGTGGAAAAACTCGGTTTTAAAGAAGCAGTAATCTCAAGGTGCGGCCCCTTGGATGGCTTAACTGGACATGATTTTCACCAAAAATTAGCTGCATGCAGAAGGAACATCTCCGATTAATATGGCAAGACTTATTGAGGAACTTAAAAAACTGACCGATCTCGCCCAGGCGGATGATGCCACCACTATAGAGGAGATCAAGGAACTTAGAAGAACACTATGTTCAGCATTCCATGTGAGAAACTTTTCTAGAGACAACAAAGTCATGCCTTGTGGCTCCGAGAATGAGACCAAAATACAAAATTATTTCATGCCACCACCAAGCAAAGAAGGGCCATAAACCATATCATTAGCCTAAAGGATCGAAACGGGACTTGGGTCAAGAGTGCAATTGAGATTGAAAAGGTTGCAACACACTACTTCAACGATCTCTTCACCACCTCACACCCTTTTGATCCAGAAGATTCACTCCGGTATATTACCGAGAAAGTTCCAAAAGTAACCAACTGTATCCTTGCTTTGGACCCCTAAGATGAAAAGATTAAAGCGGCCCTTTTTGACATTAATCCAGATAAGGCACTGGGGCCAGATGGGATGACGAACAGGTTTTACCAAAGGTTGTGGCAAGTCATGAGCCAAGACATAAAGAAACTAGTTAAGGATTTTTTTGCGATGATGGGTTTTTATCCAAGACTAAACTAGACTAATATTTTCCTTATACCAAAGAAGCATAGACCGAGAGAGATGGCAGAGTTTCGATCGATTAGCATGTATAATGTAAGCTACAAAATCATCTCCAAGATCTTGTATATGATGCTAAAGAAAGTACTCCCGGAATTAATATTGGAGACCCAATCGGCTTTTATGGCTAGACGTTTGATTACAGACAACATCCTTCTTGCACAAGAAAATTTCCACACTTTGTGTACAAGCCTTATATGTAAATCGAGTTTTTTTGCCATCAAGACGGACATGAGTAAAGCGTACAATCGAGTGGAATGGAACTTCCTACAAGCTCCAATGTTAAACCTAGGTTTTGAGGAGAAGTGGGTAAAGATAATAATGTACTGTATACAATCGGTTTTTGCCGACTATTTGCCGAAAACCTCGAAGGATCTGCTCTGGAGTGGTTTATGCAAATTGAAGAAGGATCCATTGACAACTTCAATCAGTTGTCAACAGCGTTTATCAAGCATTATTCAATTTTAATGAATAAGGGAGCGTCAACTGCCGATCTACTAAATTTGTCGCAAGGCGTGACAGAACCTTTGCGTAGTTTTATCAAACGATTTAAAAAAGTTAAAGCTAAGATAACTGGACTTGATGATTCGACCGCTTTGCAAACTCTAAAAAAGGTCTCTGGCACAAATCACCGTTTCATTTCGATCTAACGATCCATAAGGCGGAAACGATAGAGGATGCTCTTCATCGTTCCACAAACTGGATTGATGCAGAGGAAGAAAAGACCGCTTTCGCCAAGAAATTCAAACCTCAGAAATCAGTTCAGGATACCTCTCCTAACCCAAAGAAATTTGAAAAGAGAAATAACAAAGACTCTCAAAATTACGGTGGCGGATCTCACACCTATAGTTTGTCGCGAGATTCCGACAAGAGGCCATCCTGAGCATGGCCAAGAATGATGGGCCGCGATAAAAACACTTTTTGCGAAATCCACCAATATAAGGGTCATGCGACGCATGACTGCTTTAAAGTGAAGAATTTTCTCGCTGCAAAATTTGCGGCAGGAGAGCTAGCGAACGACCTCGATATCGAGTGTCTGAAGCGCGAAATATTTAACGAAAGTAAAAACAACCAAGAAAATTCGCCAGCCGCGAAACGGAAGGTCTCAGGAAAAACAAGATTCCCCTAAACTAGTTCAAAAGAAAAGAATCGATTTTATTATGGGAGGATCAAAATATTGTTGTGATACTGTCACCTCAATCAAGAACCACCAAAGGAATGCTGACTTTGGTCAAACGAGATTCACCCCTGATTCTGATGTCGAGATATAATTCTCCGAAAAAGATACTGTTGGACTCAACAAACCGCACGATAACGCTTTAGTTATCCGATTGGATATTGGAGAAAATATGAAGTCTCAAGGATTTTGGTTGACACGGGAAGCTCTGTTGACGTGATGTTTCTCGATACGTTAATTTTTATGGAAATTAATAAGTCTGAAGTACAAGGAATTCCTACACCGCTAATTGGGTTCAATGGGATGACTGAGATATCAGTTGGAACGATCCGGTTACCCGTATCAGCTGATGGAGTGCTCAAGCTGGTCAAATTCACAGTCATTGATCGTCCGGTGACTTATAACGTTATCTTGGGAACTCCGTGGATATACACGATGAAGGCAGTCCCATCAACGTATCATCAATGCGTTAAGTTTCCAACACCAAATGGGGCCGAAGTTGTCCACGGTAGTCAAAAAGATTCACGCATATGCTATATGAGTGGACATAAGCTAAAGTTGCAATAGCAATTAAAGTTACAAGGGAAGTCATCTTTGGAAAGAAAACATAACCATCCAGATTTCCCAAATAGACTTAACAGCTTTAGCAGCTCGCAGATCAGACTGGAAGGTAACCTAGACAGCTTGGAGGCCGGACTATTAAGTGGAGAAGACAACACGGAGCTCAAATTATTAAGTCCAAAAGGCAACTCATAGCTCGGAACAGTGAATAAGCAAGACAGTTCAAAGATCTCGGATAACCCAAGCTGTGAACTCAAAATTTCGAGCTTACGAGCTGAAAAAGAAATCAAACCCGACATCCCGAAGGACAATGATGCTTTATTAGAGCTGAAAGACTCCGAGATTTCCGAGCTCAACGAAGTTGCTAAACCATTGAGTTCACAGAAAAATGACAAAGTCGAGGGGCTAGTAGATGTGAGCTCGAACGAACCAAGTCTTGTCCTGGATAAGGAAAGTGATATGACAGGCAGCGAGCTAAAGTACACTGATACACTGACAGATTTGGATACATTTTCTCAGAGTTCGGAGTCACAGGAGGTGATCGGCTCAACAATCACGGAGAATGGCCAGCTCAGAGAGCTAGATGATGAACATGAACCCGCCGAGTCAGGCCGAGAGTTAGAAGAGATGGTTATTCCGAGCAATCTGGGTAGTTCCGAACAAGGAGAGGAAGCCACTCGAATCGATACTGATGAGGAATCAGATTGCAGAACCCCGATAAAAGAATACATTACAACCGGGAGGGTCCCTGAGAATAAGTGGGAAGCTAGGAAGCTGAAAGTAGTTAGCGCACGATTTTGCATAATCAAAGGTGCTTTATATAAACGAAGTGTATTAGGACCATACCTGGCATGTATAAACAGGGACGCTGTTGACACAGTTTTAAGAGAATTCCATGAAGGTCTGTGTGGAAATCATTCTGCAGGTCAAGCTCTCGCTTTCAAGGTAAAACGGCAAGGATACTTCTGGCCGACCTTAGTGGCGGATTGCAAAAAATATTCAGTACGATATGAAAAATGTCAAAGGCACGCTCCCTTAATTCACCAGCCTTCCGAGTTGTTGTCGTCGGTTTCAGCTCCGTATCCTTTCATGCGTTGGTCGATGGATATTGTGGGACCTTTACATCCCCTACTAGGAACATGAAGTATATGTTGGTGTTGACATATAATTTTTCAAAGTGGATAGAGGTTGGAGCCTATAAGAATGTGACTGAAACTGTCGTTCAAAGCTTTGTATGGAGAAATGTTATATATCATCACAGTTTACCTTACGAAATCGTGACCGATAATGTATCACAATTCATTTCAAAAAAGTTTGAGGATTTCTGCGGAACCTGGAAGATTCGTTTTAGTAAGTCAACCCCTCGATATCCTCAGGGAAATGGACATTCTACCGCGAACTGCCGAATTCTAGGCTTGAAGCTTGCTAAAAAATTAGCAGCCGGCGAGCTTGGAGGAAACATCAGCCTCAAGGATTTCGAGATGGACGCAAACACATACAAACCCGACCAAACAAAAGAGGATCACACCAAGCGCGATAGAAGAGATGACGAAGCGCCACCCTCCGGATCAAGAAGAAGGATAAGCATGATAATGGGAGGATCCCACTATTGCTCAGATACCATCTCGTCAATCAAAGCATTCCAGCGAGGGGCAGACGTCAGCATCAACTGGTCTAAACCGTATAAGTTTCCAAACGACGTGATATCATTCGAGGAAAGAGAGACGATCGGAATTGACAGACCACATGATGACCCTCTCGTGATTGAGTTAATCATCAATGACTACGACGTAGCACGCATATTGGTGGACACTAGGAGCACCGTGGACGTAATCTTCCTCGAGACTCTCAGAAGAATGAATGTGGACCTGTCCGAAGTGATATCTACTCCCAAACCCTTGACAGGATTCTCTGGAGAAACCACCATGACTACTGGGACAATCAAACTTCCTGTCCAAGCTGGCGAAGTTACAAAAATGGTCAAATTCTCCATAGCTGACCACCCGGCAATCTACAACGTCATCATGGGAACCCCTTGGTTGAATTACATGTGCGCCGTCGTTTTAACCTACCATCTTTGCCTCAAGTTCCCTACACCAAACAGAGTGAAAACGATCAGAGGAAACCAAAAAGAGTCTCGTGTCTGCTTCCTCACTGCGCGCAAGCTCAGACACCCAGTGACCGATCCGACGGCAAGTTCGAAATGCAAGAAGATGAAGACTTACAGAGAGCCAGTGAAGGAGCTTTCCAACTTATTATAGCAATTACAGATTGCGGAGGATCGCGAGGAAGAAGTATCTACGCCAACTTGCGACCCCGTAGTATCAGTTTGCATCGACAATGAACATCCGGAGCGATGCGTGGAAATTGGAGCAATTTTAGATAAAAAGATCAAAGAAGAACTCGTTGCATTCCTGAGGACAAATATCAACACTTTCGCGTGGGAAGCAGAAGATATGGCTGGCATCGACCTCAGCATAACAAGCCACGAACTGAACGTTGACCCGACTTTAAACCAGTAAAACAGAAAAGGAGAAAGCTTGGGCTAGACCGAGCTAAAGCAGTGAATGACGAGGTGGAAAGACTCCTGCGTGTCGGTTCAATAACTGAGGTGAGATACCCAGATTGGCTAGCTAACCCAGTGGTGGTCAAGAAGAAGAATGGAAAGTGGCGCGTGTGCGTGGACTTCACTGACTTGAATAAAGCTTGTCCAAAAGATAGCTTCCCCCTTCCACATATCGATCGCTTAGTTGAAGCAACGGCAGGGAATGCACTACTATCCTTCATGGACGCCATTTCGGGTTACAACCAGATCTTGATGAACCCCGACGACTGCGAGAACACCACTTTCATAACAGATCGTGGAATATATTGCTACAAGGTGATGCCATTCGGTCTGAAAAATGTCGGAGCAACGTACCAGCGACTGGTGAACAAGATGTTCGCCGATCAACTCGGAAAGAAAATGGAGGTCTATATAGACGATATGCTGGTGAAATCACTAAGAAAACAGGACCACGTCACTGATCTCAAGAAATGCTTCTCACAGCCTAACTTTCACAAAATGAAGTTAAACCCGACCAAGTGCAGATTCGCAGTCACCTCGGGAGAATTCCTCGGGTAGCTCGTAACTCACCGCGGCATCGAAGCTAACCCTAAGCAAATTGATGCACTCATTCATATGACTTCACCAAAGACAAAAAAGGAAGTGCAAAGACTTACCGGAAGGGTAGCTACACTTAACAGATTCATCTGGCGATCGACCGACAAATGCTTGCCTTTCTACGATACGTTGCGTGGGAACAAGAAGTTCAAATGGACGGAGAAATGCGAGGAGGCTTTTCAACAACTGAAGACCTACCTGGCTACCCCTCCGGTCCTCACAAAACCAGAAGCGGGGGAGCCGCTTTTTCTGTACACCGCAGTTTCTGCCACAGCAGTAAGCGGCATGTTGATTCGAGACGAGCGTTGGGAGCAGAAGCCAATCTTTTACGTAAGCAAAACCCTTATAGACGCTGAGACAAGATACTCACAGATCGAGAAATTGGCGTTATCCATAGTTATGTCGGCAAGAAAGCTAAGGCCATACTTCCAGTCTCATTCAATCGTCCTCCTGAGCACCTTCCCGATAAGGTCCATTCTGCACAGCCCGAGTCAATCAGGGAGGCTAGCGAACTGGGCAATAGAACTGAGCGAATATGACATTGAGTATCGCGGACGAACGTGCGCCAAATCCCAAGTCCTGGCTGATTTTCTTATCGAACTACCTGAAGAAGTCATTGACGACAAAATGCAAAGCCAGCTCTGGAAACTCCACGTCGATGGCTCATCCTCCAAAAATGGCTCGGGAGTAGGGATACGACTAACTTCTCCAACCGGAGAACTACTAGAACAATCTTTCCGCCTTGGTTTCCCCGCATCCAACAATGAAGCAGAGTATGAAGCCTTGATTGCCGGGATGAAACTTGCTAGTGGCCGAAAAATCGAGCAACTCCATGTATTTTGTGATTCCCAACTAGTCGCAAATCAGTTCAGCGGCGAATATACAGCAAAGGATGAACGAATGGAAGCTTACTTAAAGATCGTCAAAGAATTAGCTGCGCAATTTAAAGAATTCATCCTTACACGCATCCCACGAGGAGAGAATACTTCGGCTGACGCACTTGCAGCCCTTGCATCAACTTCTGATCCAGATTTAAAGAGAATCATCTCGATAGAATTCATCCAGCACCCAAGCATCAATCCGACTAGCGCAGTGAATGTCGTAACCCATTCCCAAGCAGCTAAACGAGCATCAGAAGTCACAACCAGGCCAGAGGAGATAGATGAAATGCAGAAGGAATTGACAAATCTGCCGTCCGCGGAGCTGGTAACAGCCCAATGGAGGAAGACAATCTTGCAGAGTCACCAACCATCGAAAGCAGCAACGGCCCTGTCGTCGAACCAGACAAAGAAGCAAACAAAATCAACGATGAAGCAGAGTATGGCTGCGACAAGGAATGGCTCGGCGCAATCGAGGATACATATACGACGGAATCTTACCAACTGAAAAGTGGGCAGCTCGTAAGCTTCGAGCCCAAGTAGCACGTTACGTTTTACTCGATGGAAACATCTTCAAATGGAGATTCTCAGGACCATTGCTAAACTGCGTGGAAAGAAAGGACGGAAGGAAGATTATGGAGGAAGTTCACAACGGTTCGTGTGGCAATCACTCTGGAGGAAGAGCCCTAGCAATAAAAGTCAAACGCCACGGTTATTATTGGCCAACAATGATCAAAGATTGTAAGATATTTTTAGCCAAATGCGAGAAATATCAGCGCCATGCGCCAATGATTCACCAACCAACGGAAGTGCTCTCATCGATCTCATCACCATATTCGTTCATGCGATGGTCTATGGACATTGTCGGGACACTGCATCCATCAAAACAGAAATGTTTCCTTCTGGTTTTGACAGACTATTTCTCAAAATGGATCGAAGCCGACTCTTATGCTAACATTAAAGATGCACAAGTGGAGGCTTTTGTCTGGAAAAATATCATATGCCGACATGGAGTACCATATGAGATCGTGACATATAATGGCTCGCAGTTCATCTCAAATCATTTCGAAGGTTTCTGCGAGAAATGAAAAATCAGACTCAACAAGTCTACTCCAAGATATCCACAAGGGAACGGACAGACCGAAGCAATCAACAAAACAATCCTCGATGGCCTGAAGAAGCGCCTTGATGAGAAAAAGGGACGTTGGGCTGAAGAACTGGAGGGAGTACTTTGGTCTCACCGCACCACCCCAAGACGAGCAACGGAGGAAACCCCATTCGCCCTTGTATACGGAACAGAGTGTGCCATCCCACCGGAGATACATTTCCTAGGAATTCGCTGGAGACTATTACCAAAACAAGAATGGCTCAATCACCTATTGATGCTTGACGAACTGGACTTGATCAACGAAAAAAGAGACCAAGCCTTGATCAGGATCCAGAACTATTAGAACGTGGCCGCAAAATACTACAATTCCAATGTTCGAGAACAAGGATTCTACGAAGGAGATTTAGTCTTGCGGAAGGTTTTTCAGAACACCGCAGAAATGAATGCCGGCAAACTGGGAGCAAATTGGGAGGGACCCTACAAGATCACCGAGGTAGTCAAACCTGGAGTTTACAAACTTGCCAACATGACAGATGTTCCAGTCCCGAGATCATGGAACGCAATGCATCTCAAAAAGTATTATTACTAAGCTACTTTACATGAACTACGGGGCGACTTGATCCCTGCAATGGGTACGTAGGCGGCTCTTCTTCAGACGGGTTCAGTTGTCCCCCTCCTTTCAAAAGGGGGGGAGTGGGTACGTATACGCATACTCGTATACTCCCATATTTGTAACAGATTCTACGATTTATCAAAGCTTTGCTTTTAAACACAGTTTTTCATCTAAACATCCTTCAAGGATCACTAAGTCTCAACAAAACAGACATATTCGAGCAAATCAAGCTACAATGGGCATTACGCCACACCTCCATTACTGCTGGCCACAGTCCATCTCGGATTTACACTATCACATCCGACTCAGGATTAAAAGCACGCTATACAAATATTCGTTCATTGTCGGAGCGGATACGTTTCTGGTAACGCATCCGTAAACCGAAATGATCGTCCTTAACTATACATAGCATATGTCCATTATCGGAGCGGAAGCATTTTTGGTAACGCGTCCGTAAACCGAAATGCTCAAACTAAACTATGCAAGTAGATGTTCTTTGTCGGAGTAGATAAGTTTTTGGCAACCTATCTGTAAACCGAAATGATCATCCTGAGACTGATCATCTCATAACAACACAAAGCAAACCCTGGTACCCGTTCGTCGGAACAACTACTCAACAAAGACAACGCAAGCAAAGCATTTGCAAATCTATCATATGAAAGCACTGCACTTAGAAGTTTGTTTAACAAAAGGCGTATATTCATCAACCGCAAGTTAGCCAATCAGGAACCAAGCAATAACAAAAGGTTCTTACCCAACTTGGATAAAGCCGTCCAGGCGCTAACAAAAATATAATAAAAATAAAAAGAAATGAAAAGTTTTAAACTAAACAAAGAACAGAGGATCGTAATCCTCTGTTATTTCGGGGGTCGTAACCACCCCCTGCTCCCGCTCCACCATTTGCCCGGCTATATCACCTCCCGATGCTTTTTGTTCCTCAAGGAGCGCCTCAGCAAACTCTGCAGCTTTTTCCTCTAGAACAACCTCGAGAGCTTCCTCAGAAGGTGGTTCGGAGAATGTCTCCTAAAAACTCTCCATTGAACGGAGCTCAGACAAACCAGGCGTTCCCTTGTTAGAGCCGGAAAAATCTTGGATCCCAACGCTTGTAGCGGCAGTTTCCATGGGCTCGCCATCGTTAAGCTCCTTTAGTATGTCAGAACGCACTGGAGACAGTCTCAGGATTCCTCTCATTTCTGCCACGAGCTGAGCAAATGCCTCGTGAGCTCCCACCAAATCCTCTTTCTGCTCAGCCAGACTCTTTGCCTCGGCATCAAGAGAGGGCGGCTCGTCGCCTTGGAGTAGCCCAATGAATTGAAGATTACCTTCAATTTGAGCAAGGTCAAGCATGTTCTCCTTCGGCTCACCGTCAATCTGGCCAAGAAGCTTTTTGACTCGGGAAACTTTGCCTTCGAGCATCATCATGGTCTCGCGTTTAGCCTCTATAACGGCTCACTCGACCTTACTCTCATGAAGCTCGTTCGCCGCTTCTAGCTGCCTTGTCAAGCTAGCTATATGAGCGTCCCGTCTCGCCTTGCCAGACTCCAGCCGCATGATCCGCTCGTCGGCTTCTTTCATGTGCTCTCTGCACCCTTCTGCGTCGGCTTCAAGGTCTTTGATTCTCTTGACAGCTTTCTCCTGTTCAGCAGCCTGGTTCGCCTCGGCTTCTTTGAGCTTCCCATCCAGCTCAATGGTTTTTCGCCTAGCATCTTCGACCCTCTCGCGATCCTTACGGGCATCAGATTCGTATCCCATTACCATCCTATTAAGATGGGATATGAACTGCACAACAACAGGAATACTGTTAAATAAGCTTAAATGGATCGGGTAACGAAAACGAAACAAATAGACATCGCATACCTTGACGCCCCGAAGCGACATCTAGTTATAGGCCTTATCCCTAAGCAGGGTATCGAATGGCGGAAAATGATCACCTGGACAGGTGATCTTCGAGAAGATAGCCGCTGACGCTGATGCATTGTTGTAAGCCCCTTCAGCGTTTATCGGGGCGGCGGAGAGAGGGATTGCATCGGGGATAGCTCGAGACAATTCAGTACATCCCAATCGCTTCGACGCCTCCTCTCCCTTGTCATCTACTGACGACTGGCATTTTTTGCTTGGGGCTTTCTTCTCCTTAGCCTTCCCTTTACCCTTATCTTTATGCGGCAATATTTGAGAATCGGCTGGACGAAGTCCTAGGAACCGAGGAAATAGCCAGTTTAGGATGATTATCAGCCGAGGTTGGTTCGGGGATGAGAGTAGTAGTAGGCTGGAGATTCGGAGGACGAGACTGGCTCAACGCCTTTGCTTGCTTTGCTCTCTCCTTAGCTTCTGTCTCTGCCTTGGCTTTCGCAGCAGCCCGATCTCTGAAAGTGGGTCTTCCCATGGTATCTTGTGAAGAATGAGAAGGAGATGACTGGTCAACTGATTGTCCTTCGGAATGTTCTCGGGCTCTCTCCACTCGTTGAAGGTTGAAGTCCCTTAACCAATTGCACTTGCGAGCTGAAAGCGATTCGTGAACCTCAGATAGATCAGGAGGCAATGAAAGACGAAGATGACGAACTGCAAAAACAAAAATATTTATACAAGGTCAGAAAACCCTAAAAAGGAAAATTGCTAAATAATGCAAACCCGAGCCGTGGCCCAAGTCGAGCAACGGATCGGCTACCAATTTTTTCCCAGCCAGACTTGACAAATTGAAGGCACCTCTGACCCACCGACGCTTCGGAGATAGGGACAAAAAAGAAACACTCTTCCCAATTATCATCTTTGGATGGGAAAGCCCTTATAATGTTCCTCCTGGCTTTACCCGACACATAATATTTCAGTTCTCTCTTGTTACGACGCCTGAATTCGAGCAAGTGCATCAGGTGTTCGACTCTAACTTCCACGTCGCATTCATAGCTCTTGGTTAGAATGCCAACCATGTGCCTGAGTCCCCGAGCGTTGATTTGAGAAATGGCCAAGTTGTACTTCCAAAGAAACTGTAGAATAACGTCAGGGATCGGGAACCACAACAGGCAGTGGTAGAAGAAGCCTTTGTAGAGAGTAAAATGATGAGGGGGATTATGATTGGCTCGGTCCAATGGTGAAGGAAGGACAAGCTCGACTTCTTCTGAAATGCCAAATCTATGCCTAAGAGCCGTTAGCGAATCCACGGTTGAGAGGGTTGAACCAGGTGGATCGGGTCGCCTCTTGTTTTTCTTTTTCCTTGGAGCTTGACGGTTAGGACCCATCAAACGCTTCAATTCCTGCCTGGCCACGGCTGGGTCAAAAAACCAGTCTTCTGGTTCGACTTTTGGCAGATCGGGATCCACTACATCAGTAAAAGGGTTCACAGCCTCGTCGAAAGGAGAATCGTGAAGCTGAGGTACTTCAAACCTTGAGGGATTCCCAGAATTGTTGCCAGCTCTCGAGGATTCAGAGAGCACCATTTTCCTGCCAAGGAGAGAGGGTCTTATCCCCGAACCGCTTGTTTCATCCAGATCCTCCGAAATTTGTGCACTAGAAGAATCTTCTCGGCTACAGTTTTGGGCAAGAAATGGATCGGAAGAGAGAGTTGGTTCGGGAAGCAAAGACTTCACTGAAATACCAAACAAGTGGGTATACGGATCGGGGGATGCAGACGCAGATGACTGAGACATCTTTTTTGAATTGAAAAACGGGTCGGGGTCTTTGGAAGAAAACAGATAGGGATCCCTAACAGCTCGCGAAAGGAAATCTAAGTTTCTAAGATTCAGAGGATGGATCAGGATTCTCAGCAGCCTATCAAAACAGACCAAAGCCTTAGAAAACTGAAGAACAAGTTGAGATCCTTTAGAAAAATTGAGAGTCAGATCCAAGTCTTCAAACGAACTGCTGGGAAACTCAAAGTTAGCGGCGGAGCCAGTTGAATATGGATCGGGAAATTCGAATGGATCGGCGGCGAAGGAAGAACAACGGAGGTTCTACTTTAAAATAACTTAAGCAAAAATTAGAGATAGAAAGAAGAGAGAGGTTACATGATATGAAGAAATTTTTGGAGAAGTGAAGTGGTGAAGAAATGAGAAGTATCACGGATTATATAGGCAAATGGTGACGTCATTCGCCTCGGGAACCATCAAAAATGCTTGCACTACCCGATAAAGGTATCAGGATAACAAAACCCCGAACTGAGTTTATGTAGGAAAGCATACCCTAAATGAATCAGCAATGCTATAAACACGGTAATACTACAAAGAGATGGTTCGAAGTTATCCGCGGGTCATGGTTCGGGATCATCATCAAAAAGATAGTTCGGGGCGACCACGAGTATCGTTGATCTCACTCGACCACTTACAGCTCAGTACTAACATTACTGATACTACCAAGCTGGGGGCTAACTGTTGGGGTCGGATTCCACTTCTTGAGAATCAACAGTTAAAAAATGGCTAAGTATGGAGAAACACTAGCAAATGAAGGAAGAAGAGTTGGATCGGGTGTAAGAGAAGAGTTGGATCGGGTGTCCCCGAACCGTGAAGGAATTGGATCGGGTGTCCCCGAACCATAAAGGAAGAAGAGTTGGATAGGGTGCCCCGAACCGTGAGAAGAAGAGTTGGATCGGGTACCCCTAACCGTGAAGAGAAGAGTTGGATCGGATGTCCTCGAACCGTGAAGAGAAGAGTTGGATCGGGTGTCCCCGAACCGTGAAGGAAGGAGTTGGATCGGGTGTCCCCGAACCATGAAGGAAGAAGAGTTGGATCGGGTGCCCCGAACCATGAGAAGAAGAGTTGGATCGGGTACCCCTAACCGCGAAGAGAAGAGTTGGATCGGGCGTCCCCGAACCGCGAAGAGAAGAGTTGGATCGGGTGTCCCCAAACCGTGAAGGAATGAGTTGGATCGGGTGTCCCCGAACCGTGAAGGAGGGTGAGTTGGATCGGGTACCTCTAACCGTAAGGGAAGATAAGCTGGTTCGGGTGTCCCCTAATCATGGGCGATTGGTTCGGGTACCGTGACCTCAATCGAAGACAAGATGGATCGGGGTCAAAGACAACCATCGACACCCGAGCCGTGAACCATGGTGTCACCCGAACCGTGAACCATGGCGTCACCCGAGCCGTGAGCCATGATGTCACCCGAACCGTGAACCATGGCATCACCCGAGCCGTGAGCCATGATGTCACCCGAACCGTGAACCATGGCGTCACCCGAGCTATGAGCCATGATGTCACCCAAACCGTGAGCCATGATGTCACCCAAACCGCGAACCATGGCGTCACCCGAGCCGTGAGCCATGATGTCAACCGAGCCAAGGTTCAATGACAGGAAATTGGGCCGAAACAATGAGCCCACGGATTCAAGCCCACGAAAGAGATATGACAAGGTTAAAGCCCATGAATCAAAGTCCATGGCTGTGGCAGGCTTTGATAAAAGGAAATCCCAAGAAATTAGGAAGTCTTTCTTATCTCTATAGACATGAGCTTAGCCGACTAAGACTTGTATATATACTCATGTAAACCCTCTAAAAAGGGGATCCGCAATTTTACCTAAAAAAAATTTGTACTTTTGCTCTCATACAAAAAGCTTTCTAAGCAGCTTAATAAAAGACCATCTTTGGATCTCTGTTCGTGTTTTCGTGGTTTTACTCAAAAATTTCATCCCTCTTAACAAATCCTCGACAAATTCTATTGGTGTGGATTTACACTCCCACAGCAGAAAAGGAGAAAGCTTGGGCCAGACAGAGCCAAAGTGGTCAACGACGAAGTAGAAAAACTCATGCGTGTCGGTTCAATAACTGAGGTAAAGTACACGGACTGGCTAGCTAACCCAGTGGTGGTCAAGAAGAAGAATGGAAAATGGCATGTATGCGTGGACTTCACTGATTTGAATAAAGCTTGTCCGAAAGACATCTTTCCTCTACCACATATCGATCGCCTAGTCGAAGCAACGGCAGGGAACGCACTCCTATCTTTCATGGAAGCCTTCTCTGGTTATAACCAGATTTTGATGAATCCCGACGATCGCGAGAAGACCGCTTTCATAACAGATCATGGAATATACTGCTACAGAGTGATGTCATTCGGCCTAAAAAATGCCGGAGCAACGTATCGGCGGCTGGTAAACAAGATGTTCGCTGACCAACTCGGAAAGACAATGGAGGTTTATATAGACGACATGCTGGTGAAATCATTAAGAAAGCAGGACCACGTAGCTCACCTCGAGGAATGCTTCTCACGTCTGAACTTTCACAAGATGAAGTTAAATCCAACGAAATGCAGATTCGCAGTCACATCAGGGGAATTCCTCGGATACCTAGTGACTCACCGTGGCATTGAAGTAAACCCTAAGCAAATCGATGCGCTCATCCATTTGACTTCATCAAAGACAAAAAAAAAGGAAGTACAAAGGCTTACCGGGAGAGTAGCTGCACTTAACAGATTCATCTCACGATCCACCGACAAATGTCTGCCTTTCTACGATATGTTGTGAGGAAACAAGAAGTTCGAATGGACTGCAAAATGCGAGGAGACTTTTCAACAACTAAAGACTTACCTGGCTACCCCTCCAGTTCTTGCAAAACCAGTAGCAGGAGAGCCACTTTTTCTGTACACTGCGATCTCCGCCATAGCAGTAAGCAGCGTGTTGATTCGAGTGAGCGTGGGGAGCAGAAGCCTACAGACGCCGAGAAAAGATACCCCCTGATGGAAAAATTGGCGCTATCCATCGTAATGTCTGCAAGAAAGCTAATGCCTTATTTCCAGTCGCACTCGATCATCGTCATGAGTACCTTCCCAATAAAGTCCGTTATGCACAGCCCAAGTAAGTCAGGAAGGCTAGCAAACTGGGCAATAGAGCTGAGTGAATATGACATTGAGTATCGCGGACGCACATGCGCAAAATCCCAAGTCCTGGTCGATTTCCTTATCGAACTACCTGAACAAAGCATTGACGATGAAATACAGAGTCAGCCCTGGAAACTCCACGTTGATGGCTCATCCTCCAAAAATGGCTCGGGAGTAGGGATACGACTAACCTCTCCAACTGGCGAACTGCTGGAATAATCGTTTCACCTTGGTTTCCACGCATCCAACAATGAAGCAGAGTACAAAGTCCTGATCGCCGGGATAAAACTTGTTGGTGGCCTAAAGATCAAGCAGCTTCACACATTTTGTGATTCCCAACTAGTCGCGAATCATTTCAGTGGCGATTATGCGGCAAGGGATGATCGAATGGAAGCTTATCTGAAGATCGTCAAAGAACTAGCTGCACGATTCAAAGAATTCATCCTAACGCGCATCCCACGAGGAGAGAACACTTCGGCTGACGCACTTGCAGTCCTTGCATCAACTTCTGATCCAGATCTAAAGAGAATCATCCCGGTAGAATTTATCCAGCACCCAAGCATCAATCTGTCCGATACAGTGAATATCGTAACCCGTTCCCAAGCAGCTAAGCAAACAAAAGAAGTCACAATCGGACAGGAGGAAATAGCTAAATATTGGAAGTACCGGAAAACCCACCACCCACCCAAGATACCGATCCAATGGAGGAGGATTTTATCGAGGAGTCAACAATCGAATAAAGCAATAACGAACCTGTCATTGAATCCCAAACCAATGAAGGAGCAAGCACGATCCACGATGGAATAGAATATTGCTACGACAAGAAATGGCTCGACGCAATCAGAGGATACATATACGATTGAATCTTACCAACTGACAAATGGGAAACTCGTAAGCTCCGAGTCCAGGCGGCTCGTTACGTTTTACTCGACGGAAATATTTTTAAGTGGAGATTTTCAGGACCATTGCTAAACTGCGTGGAAGAAAAGGATGCAAGGAAGATCATGGAGGAAGTTCACAACGGTTCGTGTGGCAATCACTATGGAGGGAGAGCACTAGCAATAAAAGTCAAACGTCACGGTTAATATTGGCCAACGATGATCAAAGACTGCAAGGTATTTTCAGCCAAATGCGAGAAATGTCAACGCCACTCGCCAATGATTCACCAACCAACGGAAGTGCTCTCATCACCATATCTATTCATGCGATGGTCCATGGACATCGTTGGGCCGCTGCATCCCTCAAACCAAAAGCGATTCCTTTTGGTTTTGACAGATTATTTCTCAAAGTGGGTCGAAGCCGACTCCTATGCTAACATTAAAGATGCACAAGTGGAGGCCTTTTTCTGGAAGAACATCATATGTCGACATGGAGTACGATACGAGATCATGACGGATAATGGCTCGCAGTTCATCTCAATTCGTTTCAAAGCTTTCTGTGAAAAATGGAAAATCAGACTCAGCAAGTCTACTCCAAGATACCCGCAAGGAAACGGACAGGCAGAAGCAGTCAATAAAATAATCCTCGATGGCCTGAAGAAGCGTCTTGATGAGAAAAAGGACGTTGGGCTAAATAACTGGAAGGAGTACTCTGGTCTCACCGCACCACCCCAAAACGAGCAACAGGGGAAACCCCATTTGCCTTCGTATACGGAATGGAGTGTGTCATCCCACCGGAGATACATTTCCCAGAAATTCGCCGCAGACTACTACCAGAGCAAGAAGGGCTCAATCACCTATTGATGCTCGACGAGTTGGACTTGGTCAACGAAAGACGGGATCAGGCCTTGATCAGGATCCAGAACTATCAGAATGCGGCAGCAAAATACTACAATTCCAATGTTCGAGAACGAAGATTCTACGAAGGAGATTTAGTTTTGCGGAAGGTTTTCCAAAACACCACGGAAACAAATGCTGGAAAATTGGGAGCAAACTGGGAAAGACCTTACAGGATCACAGAGGTAGTCAAACCCAGCATTTACAAACTCGCCAACATGATAAATATTCCACTTTCTAGATCATGGAACGCAATGCATCTCAAAAAAGTACTATCACTAAGCTACTTTACATGAACTACGGGGCGACTTGATCCCTACAAAGGGTACGTAGGCAGCTCGTCTTTGGATGGGTTCAGTTGCCCCCTCCTTTAAAAAAAGGGGTGGGTACGTATACATATACTCGTATACTCCCATCTATATAAACGATTCTATGATCTATCAAAGCAAAGCTTTCAAGGATAAGTTTTACTTAACATTCTTTAAGGATCACTAAGTCTTAACAAAATAGACATATTCGAACAAATCAAGCTACAACGGGCATCTCGCCACATCTTCATTACTGCTAGCCACAGTAATGAAATCTTGCATCCATCTCGGATCTAAACTATCACATCCATCTCAGGATTAATAGCGCGCTATACAAATATTTTGTTCATTGTCGTAACGGATATGTTTACGGTAACGTATCTGTAAACCGAAATGTCCACCCTAAACTATACAACCATATGTTTATTATCGGAGCGGATACATTTACGGTAATGTATCCATAAACCGAAATGTTCAAACAAAACTATGCAAAACTTATGATCAATCTCGGAGCAGGGAATTTTATGGTAATATAACTGTAAGCCGAATTGTTCATCTCAAATACAACTATGCACAACCCTATTCAGATCCAATCATTAGAAGGGTTATACCTTATTGAGACGATGCAAGCAAAGCATTTAGATTTATTACTAAACAGAAGAAGCATACTTAACTTTTCATCAAAACACAAGGTTTTCCTTTTAAAACCGATATCCTGAATCAATCGAACGACAACAAAACAAAAGAAATAGTTCTTAAACGAGACTACAAACGCGGATAAAGCCGTCCAGGCATCAACTAAAAGTTTTATACGAAGAAAATAGGGTCATAAATCTCTATCTCTTCGGGGGTTACAATCATCTCCCGCTCTGGATCGGTGAAGCATTTGATTTGGTCGTCATCATCTCTGCATTCTTCAGGTGTTGCGTCGAGACAATGTCCTGACTCCTTTTCAGAAATAGGGTCCACAACCTTTTCCAGCTATGTGCTCTTCCCGGGAAGCGGTTCGAGGGTCGTTGTTGGAAAGGAATTACCTTCACCTGAATTAGAGGATGTCGGATCTTCTGAAGTCTTCTTCGAACCTAGAACTTCTAAACCCAGAGTTCCTCTGTTCGAACCAGAAAAATCTTGAACGCCAACGCTCGCAGCAGCCGTCTCCATGGGTTCATCTATATTGAGCTCCTTCAGAATATCAGAACGAATGGGAGACAACTTCAAAATTTCACTCGCCTCGGCCATGAGCTTAGCGAACACCTCGTGGGCTCCGTCTAGATTCCCCTTTTGCTCAGCCAGACTCTTCGCCTCGGAGTCAAGTGATGGCGGCTCATCGCTTTAGAGCAACTCTATGAACTGAAGGTTGCCTTTGATCTGAGCTAGATCAAGCATATTTTCCTTCGGCTCGCCGACAATCCTGCCAAGAAGTTTGCTGGCTCGGGAGATTTTATCCTCAAACATTATCGTTATCTCCCGCTTGGCCTCAAGCACAGCTTGCTCGACCTTGCTCTCATGTAACTCGTTCGCCGCCTCCAGCTACCTCGTTAAGCTGGCGATGTGAGCATCCCGCTTTGCCCTGCCAGATTCCAGTCTCAGGATCCGTTCGTCAGCTTCTTTGATATGCCTCTTGTTCCCTTCTGCTTCGGCTTCAAAGGCCTTGGTTTTCTTAAGGTTTCTCTCCCGCTCAGAAACGTGACTTGCCTCGATATCCTTGAGCTTCCCGTCTAGCTCAATCGCTCTTTTTCGGGCATCCTCAACTCTCTCCCTGTCTTTACGAGCATCGGATTCATACCCAAGGACAATCCTATTGAGATGGGATATGAACTGTGCAAAAAATAAGAAAGGCAATTCAGCAAACATAACGACAAACAAGAAATGGCTCGAGAAACGATGGTGAAAATAAAATAAAAACAGATAGAAAACACACATTGACGCCCCGAAGGGACACCTCGTTGTAGGCTTTATCCCTAAGCAAGGTATCAGGAGGAGGAAGTTGATCGCCTGGACAGGTGATCTTGGAAAAGATAGTTTCGGACGCCGCAGCATCGTTATAAGCTCCTTCAGCATTAAGGGGCATGGTAGACAATGGAATCGCCTCGGGGATAAGTCGAGGATTTTCAGCACAACGCTGTCGCTTTGATGCCTCGACCAGCCCTTCGCCTCTGTTATCCGTCTGACATTTTCGGCTCGGTCCTTTCTTTTCCTTGACTCTCCCCTTGCCTTTGTGCTGCACCAGCTGCGTCTCTACGGGACGAAGCCCTAACACAACCCCGTCGGGAGTTAAGTTGAGATTTGGTTCGGGGGGATGGCTAGAAGAGATCGGCTTGGGGACAAGAGTGGCGGATATCTGAGGGTTCGGGAGACGAGGCTGACCTAACACTTCAGCCTGCTTTGCCCTCTCTTTAGCTTTGGCTTCCGCCTTCACTTTGGGTGCGGCTCTGTCTCTGAATGTAGGTCTTCCCATGCTATCGTCTGAGTTAGAAGAAGATGATGGACCAACGGATTGACCTTCAAAAATTGCTCGGGCTCTCTTCACTCGCTGGAGATTGAAATCTCTTCTCCAACAACACTTTCGAGCTGAAAGCGCTTCCTGAATCCCAGACAGATCAGGTGGCAACGAGAGTTGAAAGTGGTGTCCTGCAAAAGAAGAAAACAATATAAGTAACCTAAAACAAAAACAATAAAAAGGAAAACCGAGCCGGAGCCCAAAAACAAGCCACGGGTTGGCTACCAAGTTCTTCGCAGTTCGTCTTGACTAAGCTAAGACATCTTGATCCCACTGACGCCTCGGCGATGGGGACGAAGAAGAAGTAATTCTCCCAGTTTTCATCCTTGGTCGGGAATCCTTTTATGATCTTCCTCTTGGCTTTACCCGATATGTAGTATTTCAGCTCTCTTTTGTTGCGACGCCTGAATTCGAGAAGACTTCTCAAATTTTCGACCCCAACCTCAACATCGCATTCGTAACTACGGACAAGAATACCGACCCGATGTCTGATTCCCCTAGCGTTAATTTGGGCAATAGCCAGATTATGCATCCAATAAAACCGCATAATCGCTTCAGGGATCGGGAACCATAGGAAGCAGCGATAGAAGAAACTCTCATAGAGAGTAAAGTGATCGGGAAGAGGTTTACTGGCTCAGTCCATCGAGGAGGGAAGAACGAATTCGATTTCTTTCGAGATATTAAATCTCTGCCTAAGGGCTGCCAGCGAATCTAAGGTGAAAAGAGTTGAGCCAGGTGGATCGAGTCGTTTTTTTAGCCTTCCTCTTCCTTGGAGCCCGTTGGATGGGTCCGATCAACCTCTCTAACTCTCGTCTTGCCACAACCGGATCGTAGAACCATTCCTCCGATTCAATTTTTGCCAGCTCGGGATCCATGATGTCCGCGAAAGGGTTTATCGTCTCGTCAAACGGAGAATCGTGAAGGTGGGGCATTTCAAATTCCACAAGAGCCCCGACATTACTGTCGGGTCTCGAGGATTCGGAGAGCACCATTTTCCTACCAGGGACAGAAGGTCCTACACCCGAACCATTTGAATCATCCAAACCCTCTGGAATGTTCGCGCCAGATGAATCTGCTCGGCTGCAACTTTGAGCAAAGACTGGATCGGGAGAGAAGGAAGGCTCGGGAAATGAAGATTGGTCTGGACCGACAAACAATCTGGCATATGGATTGGGTGACGCAGACGCGGATAACTGAGACATCCTTTGTTTGAAAACAGATCGGGGTCTTGGAAGGCAGACAAACAGATCGGGATCTCCAAAAGCTCAGGAGAAAAGATCTAAGTTTTTGAAGATTCAGAAAACAGATCGGGGTTATCAACAGCTTATCAAAATAGATCGAGGCTTTCTAGGAATTGAATGCCAAGTCGAGATCTTCAAAATAAATTTAAAATTAGACCCGAATCTTCATACAAACCACCGGAAAACTCAAGGGTAGCGGCGGAGCTAATTGAAGACGGATCGGGAAACTCGAACGGCTCGGCGGCGCGGAAGAAATAACGGAGGCGCAAGCAAAAATTAACTTAAACAGAAATTAGAGAGAGAAGGAAGAGAGAGGTTACCAGTTTGGAGAAATTTTCGAAGAAATGAAGTAGTGAAAGAAAATGGGAGGCATCACAAATTATATAGGCAAACAGTAACGTCATATACCTCGGGAATCAGCAGAAATGTTTAGACTCCCCGATAAAGGTGATAGCTTGCCAAAGTTCCCCGAACATAATCCAAACTCTTAATATAACAGTGGTTCGGGGTGACAGTGAAAAAATAGCTCGGTGTCACGAAGAAAGTTGTTCAGGGTGATAGTAAAAACACAGCTCGGTGTCACGAAGAGAAGTGGTTCGGGGCGAGTTACCTTCAGACCGCTCTTTACCTCGACACTTTCAATATTAAAACTGACGAGCTGGGGGGCTAACTGTTGGGGTCAATATCCACCCACTTAAAGTTAACAGAAAATGGATCGGGTGTCACGACCCACGGTGAAGTAGCTGGGTCGTGTACCCCGATCCATGGTATAATAAATGGATCGGATGTCACGACCCACGGTGAAGAAGCTGGGTTATGTACCCCGATCCATGGTACAGCAAACGGATCGGGTTTCATGACCCACGGTGAAGAAGCTTGGTCGTGTACCCCGATCCATGGTACAACAAACGGATCAGGTGTCACGATCCACTGTGAAGAAGCTGGGTCGTATACCCCGATCCATCGTACAACAAATGGATTCGGGAGTCACAACCCACGGTGAAGAAGCTGGGTCGCGTACCCCGATCCATGGTACAGGAAACGGATCGGGTGTCACGACCCATGGTGAAGAAGCTGGGTCGTGTACCCCGATCCATGGTACAGCAAACGGATCGGGTGTCACGACCCACGCTGAAGAAGCTGGGTCGTGTACCCTGATCCATCGTACAGCAAATAGATCGGGTGTCAAGACCCACGGTGAAGAAGTTGGGTCATGTACCCCGATCCGTGGTACAGCAAACGGATCGGGTGTCACGACCCACGGTGAAGAAGCTGGATTGTGTACCCCGATCCATGGTACAGCAAACGGATCGGGTGTCATGACCCATAGTACGGCATCGTGAACCATGGTGTCACCCGAGCCGTGAACGATGGTGTCACCCGAGCCGTGAACCGTGTCACCCGAGCCGTGAATCATGGTGTCACCCGAGCCGTGAAATATGATGTCACCCGAGCTATGAACCATGATGTCATCCGAACCGTGAACCATTGTGTCACCCGAGCTGCTCAGCCACTGCCATCCGAGCCAAAGGATAAGAAGTTGGGGCGAACTGAGCAAATGATCGGGTGGGCCGAGACAATGAGCCCATGAATCAAAGCTGATGGCGGTGGAAGGCTTTGCTAAAAGAAAATCCCAAAGAATTATGAAATCTTCCGTATCTCTTTAGATATTGACCTAGCCGACTTAAACTTGTATATATACTCATGTATACCCTCTGAAAAGGGGATCCGTAATTTTACCTAGCAAAACTCTGTACTTTTGCTCTCATACGAAAAGCTTTCTAAACAGTTTAATAAAACACCATCTTTAGATCTCTGTTTGTGTTTTGTGGTTTTAGTCTCAGAAATTTCAGATCCCTCTAAAAGTCTTGACAAATTCGATTGTGTGGATTTACACCCCCACAAACGCTACTTGCGGAGTTAGACGGGATGCTTTGGGACATGGCATGTCTGTGAGAGATGCGAGTCGTATCCGCGAGGTTTGTGACAGATTGTGCAACCATGATAAAGATGACGGAGAGCCCTTCAGATTGGCTCTCCTTTCGACCATCTATATTACTTTTGTATCCTTAGAGATTATTTTGAGGAGTTTATTTTGTTTCATAATTTCTCGTCGCGCTAATGTCCGTGCCGACTCTCTTGCAAAAGGGGTTCGAGCACGTTGTTTCTTCTTTTTTCATGTAAGTCAGATAGAACCGAAATGGCTTGTCCCCGGGGCAATCACCCTACCGGTTAAACTTGAGTTCATTTATGGGACTCGTTGAAAAAAAAAGATAGAATTTTCAAACCCTTTTATTGGACACATAAACTGTTGAGCAATGATAGCAGATCCAAAATTTCCAGTCGACCAGTCTTTATGGTTCAAGCGATAACTTCAAGATCCGAACGCCAAATAACACGATTCTTCTTGGAGAATAAACTAGACTCCCACAGCTTTTTAACAACTTGCATATGCTATAACATTCGACTCAAACTTCCAAATTGATCAATTCTTCTTTGATTGCACGAAATGGAGCAAGATAGCTTAGGTTTTTACCTCTTTAAATTCGATGATGAGACTGATAAAGACGAACTTTGAAATATCAAAACCCTAAATTCGCCTAAAAAGCATGAAGTATGATTTGAATATCACCAACAAGACCTTCTAGTCTATAGATAATTAGATTTTTATCTTTAAATTTTAACATCTATCAAAAAGATCCTTAAATTGATAGAAATCATAAATTTTTAGAATTTCCAACTGAACGAACAAATTCCATTTTTTATGTTACAATTCGACAACCTTTAAAAAATTTCGTCCTCGAATTCAGAGTTCTATCATATTTCGAATCCAATTTTCATGTCACTTCACAAACGTTGCGATCTTTTATAATACTTAGAGGAATAACTTTTCTTCTACAATATTTTTGTCATACTCATTAATTTGTAGGTGCTTTTATTATACATCATCTCGTCACAAATCTCTAAGGAAAATGTTGTATGACTTAATATCAGTGCTTGAAAGACATTATGCACATATATCAACCTTGAAAACCAATCTAATTGATATGACACATGTCCAACAGTATCTCGAACTTTATAAAGGTCTAGAAAGCACAACTTTAGCTTCCTGTCAAGCAAGTTAAACTTCTCTTTCTATAAGATAAACCTTAACGATGACTTGATCATTTATTTGGACTATAATTCACTCTTTTGTAATCTGCAACGCTTATAATGGACCTTAGCAGCTTTGATGTTATCTCGAGTGAACCTTAGTTTCTCTATTCTTTCATATACAACATCGAAATTGATACCGTCAATCCCTGCAACTTATGTCCAACTAAATTTCCATGGAGATTACATCCAATGTCATGATTTTCTTCACATTGAGGACATCAACAACTACATTAAGTTTCCTGGAGTGATAGAGAATCGCACAATAATAGTCATTCAACAATCTAGCTCATCATCATTTTTTCAAATTCAACTTCTTATTCTGGGAGAATAATTTGGTAACACTTGTGATCTTTAAATATCTATCCATTTTCGCCATATATATAGGGAGAGTTGTTAATATGGTGCGTTTTCTGACTTTAATGTCAAGCGGGAACCTTCGTAGGAAAAATTGTAGAACTAGTACACTTTTTTTGAAAATATCTAAAATACCCTTACGCTTGGCAGAGTCTGCGTGAATTGTGTAGCCTTAAGGCTACGGCTGGACAGACTCTACTTAAACTCTGCTAATTTTGTAGCCTTAAGGCAGGTATAGTGTGTGAATTGTGTAGCCTTAAGGCTACGGCTGGAAAAACTCTGCTTAAACTTTGCTAATTTTGTAGCCTTAAGGCAGATATAGTGTGTCCATTGTGTAGCCTTAAGGCTATGGCTGGACAGACTCTGCTTAAACTCTACTAATTGTGTAGCATTAAGGCAGATATAGTGTGTCAATTGTGTGGCCTTAAGGCAGATATTGTGTGTGCTTTTTGTAGACTTAAGGTAGATATGGTGTGTGCATTTTTGTAGACATAAGGCAAATATTGCTCGTCAGACAATAGCATACTGTTCGCCGGGCCTAGCTTGACATTTGCAATGTAACTAAATTGTATAAACGGTCGGATTTTGAAGTACTCCTCTCTTTTCACAATAATAAAAGGAATGCTATTACTTCTTACTTTTTGAATTTGCTATAAACCTTTTCAACTTCTCCACCTTTAACCTAGATCTACTATTTCGATTTCCCCCTCAAAGGGAGATTTCATATTTTCAAAGAGACGAAAGCGAAATCCGAGTATAAGATTGTTTACAGACTTCGATTTTGAATGAAAGTACGTACATTCTTCGGAAAGACGATCTTCGTTTACATCTAACAATATCTGTTGGTCAAAGATAATCTAGGGGTTGAAGGCGAGCATATTTTCGGGAAGAACGAACACATGTAACACTTCAAAACATTACACTAGTTATCTAAACCACCATCTTCTAAACTGCCAAAAATCTTCTAAGATAGTGAGTTGCAAATCTTTTGCAATTAATCTGCTAGTGAACATTCTCTTTTTTACAGATAATGTTGCATTTGTTGACTGTTTTTGGACAATGGAAGGTAAAAATGGGTTGGGACTTCGACGTTGATTCAAGCAAAGGAAGCAAGTTGTTTGTGGTTGAAGAACAAATCAAGTATGAGGAATTTCTCCGCATTGTTTGTGAAGATTACAACTTGGAAACGCAGATGAATGCAGTCGAGATTTCTTATAAGTTGCCTACACATATCATGGAGAAAATTCCTAGCGACACACCTCCTATCTTTTTGAATAAGGATAGGCAACTTGCAAACTTTATCACAATGGCGGAAAAAGAGGTTATCCGGCTTTGCGTATCATGGAAAAGAAACGATGGAACTAAAGCAGAAGCTGCGGGTAAAGATGAAGTTTGTGATGTCAAAGAGGATGGTGGTGTGGATTTTGATGATGTTGGTAATGTTAAAGACGAGCATATGATGCCATCACCGAACAACAGAAGAGACTGTCGACAGTCTGCGAAGAAATAGCAGATGCCGCCTTTATTCTACGATATATTCGGTGAAACGCCTACGAAGCCATTACCAATGAAGAAATCTGGAACTATTAAGGTTGGCGAAATATTTGATGACAAGGAAGCATTAATTATGCAATTACGCAAGATTTCAGTCATTGAGAAGTTTGATTTCAAAATCGATACGTCGAGGAAGAAACTATTTATCGTGAAATATTTTGTTCCTAATTGTTCTTGGAGGATTCGTGCGTCGACTCTGTCAGATTTATCAGAATCTCCAGAATTTCTCGTTCGGATATATAAAGAAGCTCATACATGCTCTGCTGTCTGTAGGTATTCTCGTCACCGACAGGCTAATGCAAAATGTATTGGAAAGATATGTATTGATAGGTTTAGTGGTGGTAATGATCTTAAAGGAATCACACCTAAGCATGTAGTGAACTGTATTAAGTCATTACATTGTCTTGACATAGACTATACGAAGGCGCATAAAGCGTTGGCATATGCACGAGAGCTGGTCAGAGGCACTTTTGAGAGGGGTTACCAGGACTTACCTTCCTATCTATACAAAATAGAACATGCCAATCCAGGTACGATTACAAAGCTTGAACGTGATGCTCAACAAAGTTTTAAGTATTTGTTCATTGCTTTTGGTGCTTCCATCAAATGATTTGAGTTCTTGAGGAGGGTTGTTGTGGTAGATGGAGCACATCTAACTGGAAAGTACAGAGGTGTTATGCTAGTAGCTGCAGGTCAAGATGCAAATTCGAGTATATTTCCTATAGCTTTTGGGATTGTAGACTCAGAGAATGATGCTTCATGGGAATGGTTTTTTACACAGTTGCGTGGTGTGATACTTGATGATAAAAATTTGGCCATTATTTTTGACCGTCATCTATCAATCGCAAATACCATTGAGAAGGTTTTCCCCGCAGCTGATAGGGGAGTATGTTACTATCACCTCAAAAATAACCTCATCTTAAAGTTCAAAAAGAATGCAATGCTCAGTTTGGTGTGTCGTGCTGCATATGCATATCGACCGGTAGGTTTTGAAACATTGTTTGGTGTGATTCGTCTTCAGAATAGTGAATTAGCAGTTTACTAGGAAGAGGCAGAATTTCGATTATGGGCTTATGTACATTTTTCAGGAGATAGATTTGGTATAATGACAAGCAACATTGCAGAATCCATTAATGTCGCCCTTAAGGAAGACAGATCATTTTCTGTTAAATATTTCGTGGAGGGTATTAGAAAGTTGTTGTCAAGGTGGTTTGTGGAAAGGCGAGACAAAGCTGCCTCATTAAAAACAAATTTACCCCCAAACGTTGAAAACTTACTACATGAAAGACAAGGTAGCTTGGAAATTTTAAATGTTCATCATACTGATTCAAATTTTAGCCATGTTACAGGTGGAGATTATGATTGTGTGGTTGATCTACAGAAGGTATGTAAGTTTTTTTTTGCTATTTATCACTGCCAGTTTTAGGAAACGTATCCTAGAAAAGTCTGCCAGTCTCAGGAAATATTTGCCTTGTTTATCTGCTCTGAGTTCGATTCTTTTTTAAAATTTATGATTGCAGAGACTTTGTACTTGTAAACAATATGATGTCGAGAAGATTCCCTGCGAGCACATGATTAAAGCAGCATTAAGTCGGAAAACTGATGAAGCTACCCTGGTGGATGATCATTTCACAAAGGGCTACTTGTATTCAACGTACTCAGAACCTATAAAACCTGTATACGAATATTTGATTCTACCACCACACGTAATTAGTGAACAATGTCTGCCACCAGTCATAAAAGTACCTTCCGGTAGACCGAAGACAAAGAGATACCTTTCTGCTATTGAAAAGGCTAAGCGGTTCAAGCGTAATCAGTGGAAGAAGAAAAAAACAGAACCTTCGCAGAGTACTCCATCCACAAAGCAAAAAATGAAGCAGAGGACTCAATCCAAAACGAAGAAAACGAAGCAGAGGACTCCATCCGTTACGAAGAAAACGAAGCAGAGTACTCCATTCAGCGATAATATTTCACCCACTACTCCATCCCCAAAGGTGAGAAGGAAACGATCTCGTAATTCTCCGACTACTCAAACACCAAATAAGAAAGCTAAACTTTCGCAGAGTACTCCACCCCCAAAGATGAAAAAGAGTCTTTTCCAGAGTAGCCCAAAAAATCATCAAAATGCCATAATGCAGGACACAATCGAAAAACATGCCCATTTTCTTGACTCTGGCTTCACTCTGCTGAAACTCTACCAAGATTGACAAATCTCCGGTTTCAAGTTTATTTAAACAAGGAAACTAATCTTGGTTTATAACTTTATTTATTTGTCCTTATTATGGTGCTCCGTTGTTTTATGTTAGTCTTTAGTTTGATGTGGGTATCATAAAATAGTCAGTATCGCAGAGTCTGCATCTGCATCAAGTATCGCAAAGTCTGCGTCTGATATCTACCATTACTCATCCATTAATCTGCTATTAATCTTCATATGCTCTACTATGGATTTTGCTTTTATTTTCATTTAAAATATATATAAATTCAACAAATCCGAGGGTAAAACATGTTATTCAATTAAAATCCACATCATCTTGAATTACGGAATCATAACTTTTCAAGGATTTCTAAATATATAAACAAATGAAATTAGAAGAAATAGTTCAAATCTCCTATGTAATGCGACAAAGTTGTCTTGCGAACCAATACAAGTAGCAATTTTTGCATCCAGGTTGATATTCGTGCTCAGTGGCATAATTTGGAAAAGGCAAATCTGGACAGTCAGGGTATTGCCACGTTGATGCAAAAGAATGGTTCATGGGTGGATAGAAAGCTATAACCGCATCCAGAACCTCATCCCCAAGCCTGGTAAGTTTATCAAAATCACCTTCAGCGTGTACGTCGACACATAATTTGAGAAGTTGTGCAGCCCTTTTCGTACGTCCAGCACATACACACAGCATTCCACAGAGATAAGTTGCGTTAGCACTAAAAGGGACAAGCCGTTCCAAAAACTCCATGGCTGCGCTGATGTCTTGTTCTGCGGTCACGAGTTTTATAGCCTCATAATAAATAGATGTTGGGTTTCCGGCGTTTAAGCATCTTACAAAAAAAGCTGCAATTCACCCCGTCTAGGAGAATTTTAGCTGTGTCCTCACATAGATCGTCGAGACTAAGTTCCTTGAGGACTTCATCACTGTACACTACATCTCTACCGATCCGCCCTATTCGGAGGATGTGTCCGTGTCTCCACAAGTTGAGGCGGCCAAGTTTTCGTGCAATGACAGAGATAATGTTTGAAGGGAGCTCTGGTATTTGCATATTAACCTACGATGCGATGCGGTATTTGGATTTTGAAAATAATTAACAGGCACTCTGTTCGTAAACAATCTACTATTTTTATAGATAAGAAAAGAAATGAAAGGGGTCGATCTTCCTTTAAATTGTCTTGGAAAAGAAAACTCAATTTACAGGGACATCTGTCAAACATCTAGTACAGTCATTGCACGCGCCTCATTTAATGGCTCGACATGAGAGGCATGCGGGATGATTACTGTGCAACCGCTCAACTATCATAACATAAGATACTCTGCCTTCGAAAAGATAACTCAATTTAATAAGAAATGGTAGAGAAGGCGCGTAAATTTACTGCGACATTAAATGGCACGAACACCCATAAGAAAAAAGGACAAGTCATTTTTTACACATGAGGAGATGAATTACAACTCATTTAAAAAGTATACATCCCGTCGCATTTGACTGAAATTTGGGAAAGGGTCAAAAAAGTAATGAACATGTTTTTATTGCAGTAGTTGAAAACACATTCCCTAGTCTGTGAAAACCCTAGAGTTTATCTAGTTGTTTACCAAAGAAACAATATTCATCTTCTTCGTCTCTCTTACCAACTTTGTGACCATGGGTTATAGTCTAACTCGAATTAAAATGGAACTTAAGCGGATCCAGAAGGATGTTCCTACACAGATCATCAGGGCAGGTATAAAATCTAGAACTCTCAAGTCTTTTATGCAGTTAGAGGTAGTATTATTTACGGATGATAATAGAAACTTTACGGATGTAGTATTACTTAGATTAAATGTCTGAGTTGAGTCTTATATGTTTAGGTCCCATTGGTGATTGTGTTTACGAACGGGAAGCAGCTATCAATGGACCCTTCGACAGTCCCTATGCCGGAGGGATTTTCCTGCTTACCATCCATTTTTCTCCGGATTATCCGTTAAAGGCGCCAAAGGTTTACTTTTTGCTTTTTCAGTTAATTGTTATTTGTTGTAGGATGAAACTTCACTCTTGATCATCTTGCTTTTAATTGATATTCTCTTTCTCTTTGCATGCAAGTGGGTTTCAAAACAAAGATTTACCGTCCAAACATCAACGCAAATGGAGCGATTGACTATGATATCTTGAGAGAAAAATGGTCTCCTGCTTTAACCGTGTCCCAGGTTTGGAATTTTTTTATATTTAACAAAGTTATTGTCGAAAAAAAATATTTCAGCCAAACATGTGTGTTAATGGGATGGATTTTTGTTATGGAATTATGTTTTGATGTCAATTTGCGCGCTGATGACTGACCCAATCTTAGATGATCCTTTTGTGCCGGAGGTAGCCCATATTTACAGGACTGACAAATCCAGGTTCGAGTCAACTGCGCGAAGCTGGATAGAGAAGTATGCCATGGGATCAGAGTGAGGTGGTGGAGGCAAAGAAAGGAGTTGTCTCACCTGTGTGTTCTTTTTAACTTTATTATCTTTTGAAGACTGCTTTGCTTTAAGTGTGGTATTTAACAATTTAGTAATTTTAGTTATGTTCTATGTTTGCTTTAGTATCTTCTGAAGACTGGTTTGCTTTAAGTGTTTCATTTTGTATCGTTTCAATTCGGTTATTTTGAGCGAAGGCGTAGTATCTGCTTGTACTCTGCATCTTAAAGCAGATGATGGGCGGACTCTGCATTTGGGCTGCATCTACATCGCTTACACTGAGCATACACCTATGTGTTCTTTTTTAACTTTATTATCTTTTGAAGACTGCTTTGCTTTGCGGATGATGGGCGAGTCTCAACAGATCGAGTGCAATAACATTAAACAACACAGTTGACGAGGTTTATTCTAGGTGGTATTATAACGATGAATAGGGTCATCAATGTATGCATCTTCGACCATTGAGAAACCACCGGTCTTAACAACCCTTAGTTGCTGGATTGCTTCTTCAACGGCAGGAATTGCTGGATTAATGAGGAGTTCATAGAATGGGAAGAGAGCCGAGACACGTATCTCACCTGCAATGCCAAAGAGTCACCTAGTCATATATGTTGCAATAGTTCTCTATGATTGAATGAAGTAGTAACACTACCACCAAAATAGTCCATATTCCAATTTCGTAGCACGCTGAATATGATCTTCCGAATTGGCTGAAGTCGCCAGAAGTACTCAAATTCATCAGCAAATGTTCCCTTCGCAATATAGTTGATATCTTCGCCGCTGCGGCTCACAAAGACGAATTTATAGTACTTCGTTCTCAAAAGACATCCTAAACTATAAACATAATTAACTTACCTGAAATTCCTCAATGTGAAGTACAGAACTTTGTGACCAGGGACAATGTAAACGTCATCTGTGAAGCCTTGATAAATTTCTAATTTCTTGACTTTCACAATAGCACCAAGCAAATCAAATGTGTGATAGAGCAACATCAATATAGATTATTTGATCTGACACTTTATGGAAAATCAAACAACTAATATTCCATCAAAACTTACCAACACTAATCTTCTTATGCAATGAGCCGTTTCAAACTCTGCAAAATGGAGATAACGACACCATATGGTTATCACAGATTCGTGGTACCTTTTTAATGATCGATTCTTCATGGAAGAAGATATGGAACTCATGGTGTGTTAGTTTTCACTGAGCCGGCCTAGTCGCCACTTCAAAATCCCTAATCAAATACCATTCCTCTTCAGCCACGTCTTCGAACTTTGCCAACAGATGATTCCGAATGGTTGCAGAGATCCGAATACCCCTAAACCATAAAACCAAAGATTTATCTATACCTCTAAAAATGAAACAAAATCATGTATTCCTAAGAGACAACATAAGGACATCAAAGCATGCATTTCTTACAGCGTGATAATCCGCGAGAAGCAAGTGTCTTTCAGATTGAAAGCGTGGATAGTGCTCTGCAAATTCTCTTACGACTTGAACCAAGATTCTTCCACAATTCTTAATGAGTGGCAAGTCTAAAACCATATCTAACTGAGCCATTTTTTTAGACTGAAAGTCTTAGAGAAAAGTTTGGAAGAAAAGTTTTGAGACTGAAATGTTTGGAGAAAAGTGTTGGAGCCTGAGAAGTTTTGATTCTTTTGAAGAAACGATTGGATTGAAGAATGGTAAAACGATAACTTTTGATTCGACGTATAATTACCAATTAAATGCATTTACTTACTCTGCATTTAATTGGTAAAACAAACAATAATGTATAATTACTGTTATTCCGAAATAATAATTTATATAAGTTATAGTAGAATATTTCAAACTTCCCTACTGCAGAGTACGAACAGACGCTGCGAATTCTCTATTTCTAGTACTGCTTTTTCTCTGCATTTATCCTAACCTGATATTAAACTTCCCAAAAACCAATATTATTTTTATTGTCTCAAAAAACACTTACGATAGTGAATACGTAATCATTACGTATATAATAAATTAAAAATATATAGTAAAAATGAAACTTTCTTTTCACGGTTCCATTAAATGTTAAGAGTCAAAGCAATATCAACTCACATCACATCATGCACTCTTATACGGGCATACTCTGCAGCCATCAATGGAAGCGTGTAGAACAAGTGCGGGTTGCGAAGCGCGACGTGTCGATAATCGCAAATGCAACACGAGAAACAAGGCATTGCTAAAGGAGCCTTATTTGCTAGTTTGTAATGATATCGTGTTGGAAGAGAAATACGAGATGAAATTCTATGATTCTTTATTAATGGGGCCCGTATTGCTGGACACTCTAGTAGAGGAAGAGAGGACTTCTTTAATTGGTACGACAATAACTTTTGATTCGACGTAGAACTACTTTTATAAATAACTTTTTAGCGACAACCCAATAAACTTATTGAATTGGTCATTGGAGATATTTAGTAGAAAATTATAGTATAATATTCAAACTTCACCACAGCATAGTACGAGCAAACTAATATACTGCTCTTACTCTGCCTACGACGTGTCGATAATCGCAGACCTCTATTTTTATTCTGCGTATTCTTTTCTGGAGCCCATTTTGCTGGACGCTCTATCAGCAGAGGAAGAAGAAACTAATAAATTATGGGTCCGACTGGTAGCATGTAGTATCAAAGTTGAGTTGCAGTAGATGTTATATTTGATATAACTTGCAGTAAAAATATGCTGCAGAAACTGCAGATTTATGTGGTGAGTTTGCTTTTACTCTGCATTTTACAGAAGAGGCTGGGAGAAGTCTATTTGGATTCTGCGGTTTTTCTTTAGAGAGTGTGCATTAAGCGCGTTTAGTTTTTAATTTGCTCTTACTCTGCATTTAATCTTTGAGTTATAGCTCATCTACGAAACAGACAGTATCAAATTAAGAACTTACTAATACTTAAACAAATAGAAAACAGAAGAAGAGGACGACCGAAACAACACCAACAAGGACTCCAATCATTAGCGTCACGATCATATCCTTTTGTCCAAACACCCTGTCATGAAGATTCATAACCATCCCATGAAGCGTATTGAAATCATTATCCGCCAATTCAAGATTCAGAACCGCATCCTTGAGCTTTTTCAACTCTTCGTCACAACTCCGTAGCAAGGGCAACATCTGGTCCCGCGAGTACAAGACATTGTTCCACATCATCCGAGGGTCTACGTTGTCGCCATTGCTATCAGATGTAATGTACCCAATGCGATCCTCTAGTAAACTCATCTTAGCCTTAATGTCCTGGAACTCATCCATCATGGCGTCATCCCACCATCACCTTGTATGGCGGATGCGACATCCATCCTAATCGTACAATATACAGGACAAACGTAAATGAAATCATTAATCTGCCACATTTATAGAGTCATGGAACTCAAATATTTTCTTACCTCGTTGCTGTCACAGGTATAGAATCTCCTTCCAGCATTCAAACCGGTTGTTTTGGTTTGAATCACTATCTTACCACCACAACAGGGGACGCAGCAGCGTATAGGAATCCCGTAGTGTCCGTCACGGCGACCCTTAGAGCTCACGCTGGTTTTAGGGGGAAAATTGAAAATTCAAATATCTTTGAATTTTTAAACATTATCAATCTCGTGGCAAATACGGACTCATACCCATATATAGAACTGATCCTAAATGGTACTGTCGAAAATAAACGACAAAAAAGCAAGCATTTTCCCAGTAAAAGGGGTAGAATCGTTATATAACAACAGAATATAGCAAACCAACGGCAAATTATCAGCAGATAAATACTCCAACAAAACATAGCAAACCAACGACAGACCAATAGCAAACTGATGGTTACTGGACCAGAAACAATAATGTGACAGCCAATCAGTTTTGCTTCTCTTTTCCTTGGGTTGTTTCCTTGCCTTGCACATCTGCTCCCGCATCACAAAGTCACGACGTGTATTTTCTCTCTTTTAACTTTGCCTTATTTGCATGTTCACTACAAATGTTATGCAAATATGGTAGAATTTAACTTATTATACAATACAAATTTTACGCGGCTTCTCTGCAACAATTGTATTAGACGTATGTGGTTTAAAGCAGATTACGGCACATTTTACGCAGATCATAATATTTTGCTTGCATAGTAGTGGCATATTCGATAACTAAGAGATAAATAATAAATGAATGTACCATAACATTAACAACCGTTTGGAAACTTACAATTACAAAATTAAATAGATAAAAAATAGTTGATATTCTACGATGTGTCCGGGGAACGGTCGCGCTTCATCCCTCTAGAACTCCCAGGAACATCGCAGCCAACGTCGGCCGATCCAAACTCGCGACTAATGACTTTTTGTAAGAGGAAAATTACCTGAATCAGACAACAAGCGAGGAAGTCCCTCAGGACAAGAATGACGAAAAAGAAGCAGTGAATCTTGTCATCATCACCACCCTCAATTTGGAGGGGAAGTTCAACTGGCGATCTGCAACCGTCACGAAGAACAAGTTCATATCTATTAGACCAGGGGTCTAAACTCCTAACCTCAAAAGCCCCAAAAATCATAGCACTCAAAACAGTGATTCCAGATAAGTCCGACAATATTTGGAGGGCGTTTATCAACTCCCATGAGCGGGAATTAAGCTGGCTGGGTGCAATCCGAAGTTCTTTACAAAACTCCATCATCAAAAAAGACAGGCGATGGTGGAAACCTGCCCGAAAGGAAGACCAATAGACGGTGATATAGCCTACCGGAGGAATCCCGGGCACGTCTTGAACCTCTGGATATTTGAACCAATCCGAATTCCAAGGAAGAATAGGATGAACACTGTTGGGTTCGCTCCTGCCATAGGAAGAAGTAGATGAGGAAAAGGCAGACATCGAAATCAAAGAAGATTGGTGAGTCTGGTGGGTAGAAAAGAAGAATAAAAGATACGCTTGCTTTCTGGTAGCTTTTGGATTATCTTTGTTTGTTTGAGACTGATGGGAGGAAAGGATAAATTATCTTTATTTGTCCACCCAAAAAAATAAGAGATCTTTTATACTCGTTGAAGGGAAACCGAATCGGTATGGAAGCCCTAATTGGTCATACTCTGCAGCTAGTACTGGACGCCTCTGAGATGAATATTAATTGTCCTACTACAATACGTCATACGCCACGTGTCGATCATACATGTACCTTGTTCAATAATGTACCTTGTTTCTCGTGTTCAATAATGCATTAAATTATACAAGGAATGGCAGTGATTGCGACTACTCTGTTTAAATTCTGCATTAAATTTAATAGTACTCTGCTTACGTACCTTCTCTGCATATACTCTACGAGATAACGGGTTAAATGATGGGAATGTGGACCGTTGAAATGATGGGAGGGTGGACCGTTGAAATGACAGCTGAGCGAAAAAACTAACGTATGTGGTTTCGCTTTATTCCTCTTGTCTATAAAAGAAAGAAGAACCCTCAAAATAACTTGCGGCTTCTCTGCTAGGCAATATTTTTTTTGGTCTGCGCAGTTGATTCCTATTTTTAATAGGCCCATTCTCTGCATTTTACTCTTTTACAGGCACATATTCAAGACATCATGGCCGCAGATCATTCAAAGAAAAGAAAAGCACCAATGTCAGATCTGGAGTTAGAAGCAGAAGAGAAGCGGAATAATGCAGTTATGGAGGCGGAAAAGGAAGAAAAGGATCGCCTGAGGGAAATTCTTCTGCTGGTGCGATCTCAAATGAGAGCGAAGGACGAAGCTCACCGCATCAAACTCAAGTTGGAAAGAATAGCCGGTAAATGCTCTATGTTGGAGAAGATGATGCATGAAGAACAAGTGGTCATGGATGCTAGGCGGCAGTAGTTAGCAGAGAAAGAAATGATTGCTGAGGAGGAGCTGAGAGGAATTACAGTTTCTCATATTAATTGGTTAAAACTTGATTTTTCGTTTATGGAGGACTAAAGTTATGTAGAACTCTTGTTATCCTTTTTTGCGTTGAGTGTTTGAACTTTAAACTTTAAAATCTGAACTTATGTATATTTTGGATTTGTTGTTTGTATTCTTTTCTTGGATTTTTGTTTCTATGTGTATTCAAATCTTTCAACCTACATCTCATTTTGGAAGCAAACAACGGGCAGATTTTGATGCAGAGTACAAATAGACTTGGATATAGAAGAAGAGTACCGAAAAAGTATGCGAAGCAGAGGACCTAGTTTTGGAGCATATTTTAGGCAGATTTTGAAGATAACCCACGTCATAAATACAAGAATGGACCCAGTTACTAAATACAAGAGTGGACCCACTTCATAAATACAAGAGTGGTTGACGAAATCCACTTAAAAATACAAGAGTGATGACGCTTGATGGAAAACTTCAATGAAACTCTGCTAATTTTTATTATACTAAATGGAACGCAAACGCATACTCTTATAACAGTTATGGGCCCACGTTTATGCTGAATGTAAGCAAAGCAGATGCAGAGTATGAGCAGGTGCTGCGTCTCCTCGGTTTTCACTCTCCCGTCAATTTTTTCAACATCTCCAACTCTACCATCATCTTGAAGATGTTCTTCTTTGGCATCCTCTGCCTTTTCACTCCCATCAATTTTTTCAACATATCCAACTCCACCATCAGCAAGAAGATGTTCTTCACTCCCATCAATTTTTTCACCATCAGTTGCTTCGTTGGAAACAGCTGCCTTATCAGATATAACCTTTTCTTTACCACCATCAGCTGCAGTGGCATGCTCTGCCTGAAGGCAGACTTTGGCATCATTTTCTTCTTTTTCTTCTTTGGCATCCTCTTCTTTTTCACTCACATCTCCATCATTACTATCATCTTGAAAATGTTCTTCTTTGGCATCCTCTGCCTTTTCAAAATGAGGTTTGCTCTTGGAGATGCTCTAAGCGTAGTTTATGATGCGTGTAAACGAAGAATAAGCAGAATAAGTTCTCTTCTACTAAGGAAGAAAAAACATAAATTCTGCTTGTACGCCGCAGAGTTTGATTAATGTACTATTTACTAGAACAAATCTCTCTATTTACTATATACATATATTTACTAACCATGCAATTAAATTTGAACGTCGTAGGGGTCGTAGATACTTGCAATAATTTCCTCATCACACATAAGTTGTTCGGTATACGAAGATGTCTCATCCAACACCTCTGCAGCGAGCTTCGTCCTCCAGGTCATCATTTTGGCATTACACAGTTCTCTTGCTGATAGCGGCAATCCTAACATGTGACACTCAATGTATTTGAGTGTATATACTCCACAGTCACCTACTTGTGGACACATTTTGGGAACGTCTTTTACAATTCTGATTGTAAACTCTGCTTGATCGTAATCTTGAGGAAAGCACATATTAATTGCGGCAGGAACCATTTGAGCAAAAGGCCTCAACGCTGCCACAATATCTGCTTGTGGAATATTTAAGGAATCATATATGTAGACAACCCGGTCAACCAATGATATGACCGTCCCAACCCAATGACTCAAGCTCACGTGTAGAACTAAGTATAACGTATCAACGTCTTTGCCCCAGGCCAACTTTTTTGCGGCATAAGCTGGAAGAATACCGTGTCCATTCCCGTAAGTACCACCAGGCCATCTTTCAAGCTCACGCCACTCGTCGTACCTATTCTTCCAAAGCATTTGAAATGCTGCATCCAATATAGCAATCCGCAGACTCTTGAAAGAACTAGGATTTCTATTTAGCCTTAGTCTATACAAGTTCAATGCTGCGTCAAGGTGCTGATAATAAAAGAAGGACAAATGTTAGGTACCAAAGCAGAGTCTACTAGACACACAACAACAACAAAAAGCCGAGTCTGCCTGATACACAACAACAACGGTCTGCCAATTAAACATGAAATAAACACTTTTGCCAGATCCACTGTTGACGAGGAAGAATGTACTTACCATATCATGTAACCATTCCCTCGGCTTCAAAAGTAACTAGAAGAATCAATGGGCCTTTGTTTTCCCTCCAAATGGATAAATATTTGTTATGTCGAAGAAAATTAACATTCAAGTTAGACTGCAAGATAAAATAGACGATCTTATAGGCTGTGTGTACTTACTCATCGGCTCTGAATACATTCATCTTGTCCACCAGTGTTTGGTCAACATCTCCAAATACAATTTCGTAAGCATATTTCTGGGCCAGTGGGTTTGCGTTGTTGCTAGGTACAAGAGGAAGCGCAGTCGATTTGCTTAACCTTTCATTCCTCCTTGTTGTTAGCTTGTTGGTCTGGCGAAGATTTCTGGAGCTTTCGTATATTTCGATTTGAGATGTAACTGGATGGACTGAATCCACTGATGGTTCAATGATATTAACTGGCTGGGAGTTTCCTCTTCCTCTACCTCTTCCTCTTCCTCTTCCTCTTTCTTCAATGATTTCAGTGTCAAATCACTGAGGCTTTACCATCTTCTGCAGTGGAAGCAACTGTCTCCATGAACACGTTGGTTATCAATGTTGTAATGGGATCCTTAATGCATACATTAGTTTCATCTGCTGCAGCAGCATCCTTAATGCAGACATTAGTTTCATATGCGGCAGTGGCATCCTCTACCTGAAGGCATACTTTGGGATCATTATCTCCTTTTTCTTCTTTGGCATCCTCTGCCTTTTCACTCCCATCAATTTTTTCACCATCGGTTGCTTCGTTGGAAACAGCTGCCTTATCAGATATAACCTTTTCTTTACCACCATCAGCTGCCTTTTTACTTTCATCTATTTTTTTAACATCTCCAACTCTACCATCCTCTTGAAGATGTTCTTCTTTGACATCCTCTGCCTTTTCACTCCCATCAATATTTTCAACATCTCCAACTCTACCATCATCTTGAAGATGTTCTTCTTTGGCATCTTTTGCCTTTTCAACATCTCCAACTCTACCATCATCCTTTGTTATCCACCGTCATCTCTTCTTCATCATTCTGCAAAATTTCAAAGTAATGACTGTTACATGAACTCAGCTTCAACCTCTTACACGTTAAGGGCATACTCTGCCGTATAGGATATTAAGGGATGCCAATGATGAATGGTATTAAATGCCATTATTAGTCTGCCGTAACAATTACATGTCTCACATAAATGAATGATACAACATAGGCAAGCAGAGTATGCCATGCCCCCTCTATTGTTTTACCACATCTGATAGAGCATGATATCACAGATCATGCCAGCGCTTTTATTTCAACAATTGCTGAGTTGGACATACCATGCGATTGTCAGGTTTTAGTTTGTTGTTAGAGAAGCGAGTATCTTGCTCGAAACAAGTCATCCTCTCCATCAGCTTTCCAACGACCTGTGCCAAGTTGTTTAAGGTTTCACTCAAAACATTCTGCTATTCCATGCTGGTTCGTTGCTGTTCCAAATTTACTCGTTGCTGATCAAATCTGGCGTTTTCAATTCTAGTTACAACTTCGTTAAACTTGGTCTGCTATTTATCCAGGACAAATTCAATGACGTCGACGATATCTGTTGAACCAGTAGATGGGATTTTAGCTACAGAGTACTTTGGTTTCATGACAGTTATCCCGTCATCTTCTTCTTCTTCCTCTTCTTTGATTTTTTCATCATATTCTTCAATTCCCTTCCGCTTCCTCTTCCTCTTTTCTCCATCTCGCTCTTTAAGTCCCTTCCTCTTTTTCCCTTTCCCTCTCTTTCCTTCATTATCTACTTTCCTTTTTTCCAGTGCGATTTTCTGGGACTGGCGGCGTTTTTGAGACGCTCCATTTAATATCCGCCCACGGCTGGCCAGAGAGAATGTATTTGATGAGATTATCAAGCTTGACATCTATTACGTCATTACTTTTCCAACGTGGATAGATTTCTGCCCGGGATCTCTCACACATAGTAGTTACAGTCACCTGCAAAACACAGTTATATGGTTACATAAATGTCAGCCAGAAGTCTGCGTAACTTTGCTAGAAGTCTAGCGACGGGAAAATGTAAACTTGTAGCAGAGTCTTTTTGCAGACGCTGCCACTGTGGCTTACTCTGCCAAAAGTCTACATTTTCACTTCAACATACTATGCCAAAGATATATACATACCTCTTCACTCGAGAAGATCTTCTCTATATCGGGTCTGCCAACTTTTCCCTTGTATCTTAGCAGATGTGTACCTTCAAACGCTATAGGTGTTCCCAAATTTTCTCCCACTTTGGGTACATACGCATACGCCCAGACCTGTAGAACTTGCACGAACCCCTTCAAAACATAAGAGTCTTGCCATATCTTCTCTTTAGTTACTAACTTAACCTGCTCAACAAGATCTTTGTAAGCAACCCTCCCCCAGGGATACCCTTCGAAAGTTGCCAAATCTATCACCAACCTATCTAGGTTAAGTGTAATTTCGGTACGCCGATCAACACCCAACAGACCGTTAGACAGAATAGCTAGGTAACTAAGCCTAATTTTATCTTTCCTGGACCAAGATTTGCTTATATCTCCACCATACTTCATACACAATTTCACTATGTCCTCAATACAAGGGCTAGCACGGCGAATTTTGAGAAGACCCTGAAAGCGATTCCAGCTTTGGTGAGTAGCTTGAGAAGATATCAACCCATCCAACTGCGTAATTTCATTACAGTTAAGATCAGTGATCTCTTCAAACTCGAAGTGCGAGAACCGTGCTGGCTGGCCCGCGATCAAAAACCACAACTCAAATGGGCTTTCACACTCCAATTGTTTGCAAATAAGATGGTGATGCACAAATTTTGCACTCCATCCGAAACCCAACTTCTCAAACTTACAAATAACTCCTAGCGGTGACTTGCAGACATAATCCCACACTTCCTCACCCACTACACCTTCCACCAGTGAAAGATGATTGAACTTCGAACATTAGTTTATTCTGGTATTTGGATCTGGCTCGTTTCCTTTGGAAAAAGTCATGGCAGGAAAATTCATCTCGTAATCATTCATATCCATGATATATTGAAGGAGAAATATCGGAGAAATGAAGAGATCGGAGAATTATCGGAGAAGTGAAAAAAATGAAGAAAGAGATCGACAAAATTGAAGATACGCTCCTCTACTCTAGGGTTGCTGAGGAAAAGTAGAAGAAGAGACAATGTTGTGTTTTTAAAGCTTTATGGGCTTCGGCATGGTCCTGAAACAACTGATTTGAGGTCCGAATATATATTGTGGAAAATTTTAAAAAATAATATTACCTAATTAAGACGGCGCCCCATTTTGTCGTATAGTTAAGTCAGCGTCGCCTTTTTCTTTTAGTAGAAACTCTTCAAAAATGATACACTACGTCGGCATACAGTCTGTGAAACCCTAAACCACTCAAAACGAATCAAAAACTTCGATTAACATTTGTTTAGATGTCATAACTCCAAAGTGATCTTCAATCTAAGTGTTTAAAAGCTTATTTACATTGAAAACACAGAATGGAAGAAAAATCAATAACCATGGTAAATACCAAGGAAATATTTCACATAGTATCGTGTTGAACAAAGAAACACGAAGAAACATATGATAACGAATTTTTTTTCTGAGTTGTTCTTTTTAACATAAGTTTTACTTTGAAATCAGTAAGAAATCATGTATAAAGATAGTGGAAGTATATACAAATATACAACAACAAGAAAATCACTACAAACGAATTCTCCCATATCAATCTGCATTCGGTCTGCCGTTGACGATATTCATTCAGTTTGCGATAACCTAACCACTTGGTTTTCACTGTGGAATTTTTTTTTTTTTAACATAAGTTGTACTTTGACAACAGTTAGAAATTAAGGAAATAATGTATAAAGGAAGTGGAAGTATATACAAATATACATCAACAAAAACTCTCTACAAAGGAATTCTCCGATTTTGATCTGCCTTCGGTCAGCCGTTGGTGATATTCAGTCAGTCTGCGATACCCTAACCACTCAGTTTTCACCGAGTTTCTCGAGTTTTCACCGAGTTTCTCGAGTTTTCTCATTTTGGTTTATACCGGTTAATGCACTACTGGTGATTGTCTTCTGCCGTTGGTGATATATATTAAGGGGTAGCGCTAGTATTTTCAAAATTATTTCAAAATCTCGAGGAAGTCGAAGGTCTGTTGCTTACAAAACCTCTTTTTATTCCTGGAATCACAAATTCACCCTCATGCTCCCTTTTTCCTCTCAGATCTCTTATTTCTCATTTGCACACAACAATTGTTTTTCAAAGAGGATTTCAAAAATCACAATCTCTTTTTCCATTAACAACTCCATCATTTACCAACCAAAAGGTATGGTTAAAGCTCAATCTTTGATTTCATCGAGTTTTTGGTTTTCGTTCCATTTGTGCTCTTTAAATGATGGATAGTAGCATTTTGTTCTCAACTATGCCATTGTTCTAATTTGGAAAATGTTTTTGTAGACACAACCACTAAGAACACACAACCATGAGTACTTCAACAAGAATCAGTCACCATTCTTTTCAAGGCAACTGCGAGTTTGAGGAGTGGACACAAGAAGGGTTCAAGCACTTGAAGGAGTTGGAGGATATATGGACTACTTGACCTACCCCGCGCCAACCAGGCATTTGCTTGCAACGGTGAAGTTCATTGAGGACGAAGCGAATGGACATGGATATGTCTACTTCATGGTTGGGCCAACCCAATACTCACTCACTTTCGACCCGTTTCCCTAACAACACGCTCGCATATCGCTTCATAGACGAGGACGAGACGCCTTTGTGTTGTTTCTTCCACCCCCTCAAGATTACAACTTTGATCACTTCTAATCAAACTGTTTATGTTTGTTTTTTTTTTTTTTTTCGGGAGTTTATGTTTTATGAAGAAACATATGTGCAAAGCTAATTGGAAGGAGTCAATGTTCAGCTTTTTTGTAATGAATTATCCTAAAGTCTAATATCAGTCTCTCTTTGGTCTACCGTTAGGTGGTTTGGTCTGCGAAACCCTAACTGTAAAAAAGCACAGCAGTGTTTACCAAATTTTTGCATAATACAAGTAGAATCTAAACAGTGTTTGCGTATACTCTGCTTCCAACGGCAGAGACTGAGAACGCTTTGTTTTTCTTCTGCGAGTAAAAGCAGAGACTCCGCATACTCTTTTCTCTCTCTACTTGTACTCTACATTTACTTACGTTGCAAATGTCAAACTGCAGAATAAGTGCAACCGGTCCGCGTTAACTCTGCTGGTCTTAAGGACTAGCGCTGATATTTCCAAAAAAGTGTACTAGTTCTACAATTTTTCCTACGAAGGTACCACGCTTGACATTAAAGTTAGAAAACATACCATTTTGATATGTTTCTTCTATATATATTAGCTTTATAACTTAAGCACAAAAACCATCGCTGCAAACAACATTCCATTTATAAGATAAATGATACAAATGTGTACATGCATATGTTATCTTTATGCCTCAATATATAATCCAATCTTAAAAAAAAATTGTATGTGGACATCACATAACCTACACCAGATCCAAGAAGAGTTAACACTGGAGTCAACATCACTTATTCTTCGACACTTCAAAGATCTTCTCACAAGACTCGCTTCAATTTTCTTAGTTTCCTTGCAAAGTATATGAGTGAGTGATCTAGTGATCCGAGAAAAATTCGGTGAATCTTCGAAGTACCCTGCTAATCTCCAAGACATTGTTTGACCGCTTCTACTTAGTGACTACCTCCACTTCAGCAGGATCAACAACAATATCTTCTCATGATACCAAGTGTCCAAAGAATCCAACTTGGTGAAGCAAGAACTTGCATTTGCTTAAAATAACTCTTCTTTCAACCTTTGCAATATCAATCTCAAGTGTTCAACGTGTTCTTCCTAGCTCTTTGAATAAATCAAGATATCATCTATGAACAGAATAAGAAATTTGTTCAAGTGCGGTGCTCGATTCATCAAATCCATGATTATTGTTGGACTATTAGTTAAACTGAATGACATAAATACAAATTCAAAATTTCCATATTTGCTGTGAAAAGATGTCTTAGAGATATCACTATCCTGAATCTCCACCGGATGATAGTTTGATCTCAAATTAATCTTAGAGAACGAACTCTCTCCCTAGAGGTGACTTGGTCGATCATCATTCTTAGGCGAAGGATACTTGTTCTTTATAGTCTCTCGAGTCAATTGTTGGTAGTCAGTGCACAAACTCATACCATTTTTTTCTTCACAAAAATATAGGTGCACCCCAAGGAGATGAACTAAGACGAATGAAATATTTCTCTAATGACTCCACGGGCTACTTCTTTATCTTTTTCATCTTAAATGAAGCCATCGTGTAAGGAGCTTTAGAAATCGGTTATGTTCGTGGAGTAGATTCAATTGTGAAATTAACATCACGAGCTGCTGGAAATCATGGTTGTCTTCTACAATAACCTTCTCATATTCTGACACCATCAAAATTTCTTTAAGTTGAGGTGACCCTTTCTACTCACTCATTAGGGGCACTAACAAACCAATAAAAACATTTAGTCAACAATTTCTCCGTCTTCAAAAATGAATAATTGGCAACCGAGGAGTTACTCTCAAACCGCAAGACTCTACTACTGAAGAAATTGGAATTGCAAAAGTGACCTTCCTTTGGCGATACCAAAGATTTTTGAATCTCTTTAGTGGACATAGAAACTGTTGAGCGATGATAGCATATCCACAATTTTCAGTCAACCAGTCCTTATGGTTCAAATAACACGATTTTTATTGGAGAATAAACTATACTCCAACATCTTCGTAACAACTTGCATCTACTATAACATTCAACTCAAACCTCCAAATTGAACAATTCTTCTTGATCATGAAACCAAACTCGGGCAGTTTCGTAGCAAGTATTTGATCGCCCGAAACGGAACACGATAGCTTAGGTTTTCGTCTCTCTAAATTTTATGATGAGACTGATAAACGAAAATCTCACAATAGAAATGAACCTTGAAATATGAAAAAGTATGATTTGAATATTACCAACATGCAAGACCTTCTAGTCTTTAGGTAATTAGAAGTTTCTCCTTACACTTTAACATATATCAAAAAGATCTTCAAAATTGATAGAAATTATAAATTTCAGAATTTCCAACTGAACCAACAAATTTTTTTTTTTTTTTTTTTTGATGTTACAAGTATTTTACGGTAAAGTGAAAACAAAAATATTTAACCGTTATAGTAAAGGATTAAAAGCACGATATACTATATAACACGAGAATTAAAGGACATGCAATGTGTATACTTTAAAAGTAAAAAGATTCATTAGACTAACGTGAATGCAGCACCATTAATAAATTACTTAAACGACAAAAAAATATATGTTATATAGTATATCATGCTTTTAATTCTTTACTACGATGGTGAAAGAACAATATATAGCACAATAAACTTTTTAAAAAAGTTTTTTTTGTTTAGTAATTTATTGGCGTCACCGCATTCGAGTGAAGACCTGACTGGTTTAAACGCAGCGAGTGCAATTGCGGGAGTTTGTGGAAGCGGACGATAGCAGTTTCTAACGTTATTGGATAATTTATGCGATTGGTAAAGCGACTGGAAACGGATGCATTTGCGGGACGTTTATGACTGGTTTACAGCGGATGCGATATCAGATTTATACCAAAATACACATAATATATAATTTATATAGAAATCAAAAATATATTATTATAAAAAATTAAAATTATAAATTTTAAATAAATCATAGAATAATTAAATAAAAAAATTTAAAGATAGTTTGGAAATATTTTTTATATATACAATAACATTTTTATAATTATTAAAATTAAAATTGAAAATTAAAAATATATTATTATAAAAAATTAAAGTTATATATTTAAAATAAATCATAGAATAATTAAATAATATTTTTAAAATAACTTTTTTATAATTACAAATTCATTTTAGTTTAATTAAAATATATATCAAGTGTATATAATTTTATATGATAATATTCGATATAAAAAGTAAAAATTTTAAAATAACTTTTTTTTTGTAAATTTTACTTTATTATTTAAGATATTTTTTTTTTTTTTTAATTTTCAATCACCCGCAACTGCAAACGCTTGTGGAAAAGAGTTTTTGATTTCGAGTGGTTCCAAGCGGTACGGAGCGGTATGGCGGTTTCTGTGATTGTTGTCAAATGCTATCAACCGCAATCGTCTGCAAATATAGTGTTTACGGATGGTAGTGGGTGAACCAATCAACTCCTGAAACTAATGAATCTTTCAACTTTTAAGGTATAAACGATGCATGTCCTTTAATTCTAGTGTTATATAGTATATCGTGTTTTTAATCCTATTACTATAACGGTTAAATGTTTTTTATTTTACAATCTACCATAAAAAATACTAGTGATAAGTTTTTTTGGGAACTTTGACTGATTTGCTTGTTTTATCTAATGTTCTACTATAAAATATTAGTGATAAAAATTTGGTAATTAGACTCATTTTTGTATTTTTTTAAAAAATAATAATATGATTGATAAATAGTTTGATAAATATTGAAATCATTTTTTTTAATGATTTCAATTTAAGTTAATTTTAAGTTGTTTTATGTTTGAAATTTGTTTTTGACTATGATTTCAATTTGTTTTTATGTTTGAAAAAAATGTTTTTGACTGATTTCAATTTAAATTAGTTTTAGTTTTTTTTAAGTTTATAAAAAAATTATATAAATGTAACTATTATAATTTACTTTTAGTATTTTTGTCAATAACATGCAATTTTTGTTTTTGAACTGGGCGGTGATATAGATCCGACACTATTCAAAACAATAGTGAATAGTGTCGTTAGTTTCGAGTTTATTTTTATATTAAAACATAAGATTTATGTTTATATAAAAACATAAGATTTGAAAATAATTTTTTTTGTCAACAGTTTAATAAATTTAATTACCACGGTTCAGTTATCCAATCAGGTGGTGACGAGTTTACATACGAAACATTAACATTAACTAAAATTGAGCGCAATTCACAAGCTTGTCAGCCTTTGAATTTAGGGTGTATGGGATGTGCGATAAAGAAAAGAACGAAAAATTCTCATTTAGCTTCATTATTTCTTCGAGGTAGATGCCGAACGCTAGCCACTCCGTCGGTATAGACACCATTTTCACCAAGTTAGAACAGTCTGTTGCGAAACCTACCTCCGTCTTCTGCTGGTCAATCAAGCATTGCATTGCCCAAATTAGAGCTTCAATCTCCGTCCGAATCTTTCCAAGAGCCATCAGTATAACATTTCAACCCTGCATATCAGGAGGTCCCGTTAACTGGCCGACTTCGGGTAATAATGGAATCGACTCCTCGGTTTGGGCGTTCTCCCACACCAAGCCTCCGTTTTTGCATTCCGTAGAACAAGATGTGGGTCCACATCCAGTCCTCTAAAAACTTTTTCGTTCCGTGATTTCCAAATATGCCATATAATCCATGGAAACCTCTGGTCATGGTTCCCTTGAGGAACTCGCCAAAACAAAAAAATCCATATTAGTGAATACCGAGGATATCAGGAAGACTCCAGTAGCCGTAGGAATTGTCGACATGGTCCATGTCTGAAATGTTGGAGAGCATTAAAATAGGGCATGGTTTATTGTGTCTTCCATTCCACAACGTAAGCATTGTGAGTCACACCTTATTCCTCTGTTTTTCAAATTAAAACTAACCGAGCCCGTAATAACTTGCCAGAGAAAATGTCTCAATTTGGGCGGGCATTTAATCTTCCACGACTGTGTTTGCAGCAGTTGAATACTGGGGGTAAGAGTTATAATTTGATCCGGAAGCACGCTACCTTGCTCAATTTGATATCCCGATTTGACCATATATTTTCCAGATTTCGTGTAATGCCAACCTAGGGAATCGGGTCGAAGGATATCCCCCACCGGAATACTGCAAATGATTTTCACATCCTCTGGGATAATGATCGCATTAAGCATATCTATATTCCAGGTCTTGTCTGAGGGTCAACCAAATGGTTGACCATGAAAGATGGGTAATAGTTGATGGTTTTGCAAGTGGCTGTCCTCGGGTGTTGAGCCGGAATCCAAGGATCCTTCCATACCGAAATAGAGGTTCCAGATCCAACTCTTTTAATTAGCCATTTTCTAACCAGGGGTCTAACCGATATAATACTCTGCCAGCCAAAGGATGGAGAGTATGATTTTTCGGAATCTAATGGATTAGATTTCCGAAAATAGCATCCCTTAAATACTTTCGCAAAAAGGGACTCCGGATTATCCATTAATTGCCATAGCTGTTTTGCTAGTAGAGTCGTACTGAAAATTTCAATTGTCCGAAATCCGAGTCATCCGTCTTGTTTGCGTTGACATGTTTTTTTTTCAAACCAACCAATGCATACCCCTTTGTCCCCCATTAGAGCTCCACCAAAATTCTGCTATTGCACTAGTAATTCTGAGGTTATGGTCTTGGGCAACCTGAAACTAGACATTACGTATGTGGGCAGAGCTGCTGCCATTGATTTTATAAGAACTTCTTTTCCCCCTTTGAAAGAAACTTCGAGGTCCATCCATTGATTATGTCATGTAATCTATCCCTTACAAAGGCGAAGATTTTTATTTTTGCTCCTCCCAGGCTTTCGGAAATATCCAAGTAGGTATCCATCCCTTCTATCGACTATATCCCTGATACTTGATGTATCTTCCTTCTAACTGTTGCATCCACCTAATGCCTAAATTATATTGATGATTTGAAAATAATTATACATAAACAAAATATGCACATTAAGTACGATTTCTATAAAATATTTTTTTTTAAATCTATATGAAAGCTAAATTAAATTAGTAAATTTAACATTAAATTGACCAATTACAGTTTATTATATTCACATGTATATTATACATTTTAGAGGATCCCGTAACAACAACAAAAATGGTTAGCTTAGTAAATTGAATAAATAAAACGTTAATAGTGCTGATTTCTCAAATGAATATTATATTAGACAAAAACAATGAAAGATTTCACGATAATGTATACCATTAGATTATTAGATCCATTGACATTTGCATATGTATGATATACTATTAGATTTTGCTTTTTCTGTCTTTGGAGTAGATACATTTCACGACTGATGATTCGTGATTCGGATAGTCTATAAAAACTTGGTTCCAGTAAGTTTAGAAGTATTCAATTATAATAGTAAATTGAGTTATGATACTCTGGTTTTTTTTTAGCCTCAAACGGTATTTTCTAGTATAACTCAAACAACAGCGGGTATGAGTCATACCGGTACAAAAACATCAAATATGATATTTTGGTTTATGTATTTAAAACCTCGTCGATATATGGTACGCTAGAGCTTAGACGCCATCCTAGTTCTGTAAATAACATATCACTATGACCTCGTAATACTTTGATGGTAGTTTCCTAGATCAATAACTTGCGGTTTCCATTAACTTTTCTTGAATTGCTTTTCATATTATGTTAGATGTGCATCTTCGTCCTTCGTTTCAGGACAATCCATGTTCGGTTTTCAGAGATGATTATATTTGTAGGATTCTAAATATTTATACTATGTTGGCGTTAGTGGCACTTATGATCCCTTTTGAGGCCGAGGGAGCCATTGACCCTAGGCTAATGAGGTCACAATATACTACATTTTTCGTTCACTACAAGAAAATATGAGATGAACGAATCCCTAAAACGTCCCAAAATGGTCGCAAATACGCTATTTACGACTAATTACAGACTATAATAAGTACTCACAAATTTTTGGTCTCAAAACAAAGTAGTCGCATGTGGCGGACTAAAGTGTGACCGTTTATCTTCGTCATATATATACGACCACTTTGAAACAAATACTAGTAGTTGTATATTAAAGACTGAATAGTGATGACCTGAACTTTGCGACTACTCTATGACATAGTTTGATAGTCGTATTGTGAAGACTAATTTGTGACTGCTTTTGTAGTCGTATAACTGCGACGTTTTAAAGACTAATATGGTAGAGGCTAATGAGCATCTATAGTCGCAAAATCATCACGTATTAACAACTAAAATGCCATCACGTTGTTGTTTTCCTCAATGTTAGTGTCGCAAATCGGTCACAAATTAGCAACTTGTTTGCAACCTTTTTTACTTAATATATATATATATTTTTTTTTTTTTTTTCAAATTTAAAAAGCTAAAAGTAAAATTAGAAGAAGCCGAATTTTGAAATACTAATTAACAAAAGAACAAGTCTTGAAACATAGACAAAATATCCCAAACACAAATATATGTTCTAACACACATGATAGAAAGTTTTAAAATAAGGGAGGATGAAATATTTGTTTAGGGTGCGGTGGCTGGTGCATTGCTTGGTGAAGTGTTTGGTGCGGTGGCTGGTGTAGTATCTAAGATTGGTGGTGCTTGAGTCATGAAAGCTGCAAGCCCGAGATCAGATTGTTTCAGATAAGAGACCAGTATCTCCAAGCTTGAGATCCGAGTTTGAACTTGTCGTTGCTCCTCATCACGTCGAGCATTTTCCATTTCTTGTTCAGCTAACTTACGATGAGCTAAAATTGATGACGAAGAAGAGCTTTCATAACATTCTTTTCTTTTCCCTTTGCTGATCATCTCCCTTGTGATATGTTTCAGTACAGTAAAACAACAAAAACATATTGATTGTCCACCAAAACATATATGTTCACATGAAACTAAACAGCTAGATTCAGAAGAAGCTAAAAAACAAGTATATATCATAATGATTCATAACCAAAAACAGAATGATTCACAACAAAAAACAGAAAGAAGAACAATAGAGTCACAAGAACCAATTGATCCATTTACAGTCCATAACCTTTAATGACACATTACTCCGTCTTCTGACTCATGCTCAGCATGCCATCTCATCGATGATGCAGTCTTCTCTGATTGGTACATCATCTTCAATCTGTCAGTAATAGGTAAATACCACATACGACTGAACGGTATTTTTTTCGTCCCTCACTAGCCTTATATCTTGGTTTCCCACAAAACTTGCAATGCTCCAACTTCTCATCTTCTTTCCATAAGAGCATACAATTATCTATACATACATCAAATGTATGGTACGACAATCCTAGCTTTCGCATCAACGTTTCTGTCTCGTAGTATGAACCAGTTGCATGATTACCCTCTGGTAAATACTCCGTAAATAATTCAGCCCATAAATCCATGCAGCTTTCAGCCAAATTACGGTTTGCCTTAATGTTCATGAACCGAGAAGCTAATGATAACTTCGAATGACCTTCACGACAACCATCATAAAGTGAAGTATTTGCAGCATCTAACATGTCGTACAACCGTTTTGCCTCATGGGTAGGTTCTTTATGAACATTATCATGTCCACTTTCATGTTCATTATACTCAATAAATGGCGTAAAATCATGAAATGCATCATTTACCATCTCAGCATATACATTCCCCCATCAAATTCTATTGATTGATTACCACTAGTAAAATCTGCATTAGCATAATGACTACTCGTTCCTGCCCCAACCACATCATAATCTTCACCATGTTCAGACCATACATAATATCCTGGTATAAATCCTCTACTATGCAAATGTTTCGAAATTGTCCTCCCTAGGTTAAAACTGGAATTTTGACATTTTGTACAAGGGTAGTAAAACTTACCTCCACTGCTTAAAGCTATTGACTGGCTACTTGCAAAATTCATGAACTGCTCGGCCCCTTCCAAAAATTCACTTGAGGAATTATTTGTGCGTGGATCAATTCTATTATACATCCACTCTCGGGATGAATGCATAATGGGGTGAGATCGTTGCCACTTTTATAGTGAAAATTTTTGTCACTGATTTGCAACTATCACAAAACAGTCACAAATTTGTTACTCTTGTACCACTTTTATACGACGACTTTGGGACTACAATCAGGCGTCACAAAAGTTTGGTAATCTACCTAACTTTCATATCACTTTTTACCAACTTTATTTACTGACTAATTTGTCACAAAACTGTCATGATCACTAAAAGTTGCAAATAATTCATAATTTTGGGACTACTTTTACGACTGCTTTTTCTGACTAAAACCAGAGTCGCTATTTCGTCTCACTTTGCGATTATTTTGCGACAAAAACTATATAGTCGAGTAATAGTCTTAAATCAGTTGCAAATATACGACTATTGACCGACTATATGCTTTCGTCGTAAATGTGCGACTATGTAGCCTCTAAATCTTTGGTAATCGTTTATTAGTCGCAAAATGGTAACAAAATCGTCACAATTTTTTGTGACCAAAAAAAAGATCGCAAAATATAGTCGCTCATCCAGTATTTTTTTGTAGTAGTTTTAAGGTCGTGTGAGACTATGTCTTTTTTAGTTGGTGAGGTTTCTAGGTTTTTTATTTATTTTTTTCCTAGCCAGTTGACTCATATCATATGAAGGATATTGATCGTTATTTAAATCTTTGGAAAACTATTCTTTGTTAATCTTAAAGCTAAAGAAATTTTAGTTTCCTGTTACTTTAAACCTCATGATGCAAATAATAGTAGACACACATAATCATATGACTTACCTGAAAATGAGATAAGGTCAGCTCCTTACGAAAAGGAATGGCAAAAGAAATATAGAAAAAAATCAACTGTTTTATTTACATGTTGATCCGGAATGATCAGTTGATGAAATTATTTTATTCAACAATAACAGTAACCAAAACGCTTTAAATTCGTCGTTAAATCGATTTCAACTTTGTTGTGTACCCAATTATTCTTGTTGTGAACTATCTCAATAACCACGTTCACAAGATCTTCGTTCATTGACAACTCGTGCCACAACTTGAGTTCCCGCCGCCAATAGCCATCGGTGAGAAAATGTTGTGTTGATAAGAAGAAAAAAAACTATAATTATGTAAATTAGTAGAGAGCGTTAAAAAGCACAAACAATAGAGAGAGAGGGCACAAGCACCAAAACGGCGGCAGAGATGGGACCGCACGTGAGATGGACCTAGACAGTGTCATGTGCGGGACCCAGTGGCTAATGTTGTGTTCTTTTTTTCTTTCGAACTCATGGCTTTTGCTTTGACTTTTTGGAAAACTTCACCGAGTCACCGATACAGTCAAGTTTTTGCTGTCATGTTTTCCGCATTTCAGATCCCAAAGCCCTTTTTCTAATTGTTTTTATTGGATCATAATATATATATTGGGCAATTGTGTATAAAGCCTTATAATTAATTAGAATTTTTGATTAAATTTGTATAAATAGATGTAGTTTTTTTTTACAATGAAATAAGAGAGAGAATTATCTTTTCACGTTAAACTTTACATGGTATCAGAGAGAAATCGATCCATAAACTTGATTTAGCAATAGGTAATGCAACGATGAAGAAGACGAATCCTTCCTCGGTGTATACTCTTTCTTGAAAGGATGATCCCGAGAATGTCATCACTAAAGTAGCGTTGACAGGAAAGAATTACGATGAATGGTCTCGCCGAATGCAAACTGCTCTTCGAGCAAAGAGGAAAATCGGCCTGATTGATGGATCTGCGACTGCACCAGCAGCAGGTTCGGATGAAGAAGAAGATTGGTTTACCGTAAATTCCATGGTGGTTTTCTGGATTTACAACACTATTGCCGTATCAATTAGCTCGACTATTGCGGATCGTGAGATTTCGAAAGAACTATGGGATAATATCCAAAAACGTTTTCTGTTTCGAACGAGGTCTGTGTGCAACAGCTAACAAAGGAACTGGTAAGCTGTGTACAAGGACATATAACTGTTGGACAGTATTCTGCAACGATGCAGAAGCTGTGGGAGGATTTGGCTCAGATTGAACCAACATCAGGATGTACATGTGCTCACAAGGCTGAAGATGAGCGATTGAATGGAAAGAGGAAACTGGATCAGCTTCTGTTGGGATTGGATGGGTCAATCTATATCACGGTTCGGAAAAATGTTATTAATACTGTTCCGCTACCAAGCATAGATCAGGCCTACGTAGAGTTGATCGTGTCATCGAACAGCGTGCTGAAGCAACAGCCTTTGCTGTTCAACCAATGGGAACTAGAAGACACAAGCATGAATTCGACAATACTCAGGTATGTACCTTCTGTTCTAAAACCGGCCATAATGTTGATATACTTTTCAAGAAACATGGTGTTCCTGATTGGTGGGCTGGAAAATATGGACGTGGAGCTACTGGTTTTGGACTTGGTCGTGATGCATCCCAGACTCAGCAGCAAAACTCTGGTAGAAACTTCCAATAAAACATAGGACGTGGTCGTGGTCAGAATATCAGAACCAATATGGTGGCTATCGGTGGTTCAGATGGTGGACAACCAATCAGCTCAGGATCTTTGGCTCAGACTGGACTCAAACCAGAACAGTGGGAGAAACTGGTTAGATCTGGAAAACGATACATCGACTCGTCAAAGTGGTAAGAAATTTACTTATCGATGAGATTTTGATAGTGGTGCAACAAATCATATGACTGGAAAACTTGATTTGTTGGATGATTTATGGGATGTCACACCGTGTCGTGTGGGTTTACCAAACGGTAAATTTGTAGTTTCATCTAAAGAAGGAAAAGTGATTTTGATGCCAGGATTTGAGATCGTTCGGGTTTTGTATGTTCCAGAATTAGAATGCAGTTTGATTTATGTGTTTCAGTTAGTGCGTGATCTGAATTGTACTGTTCTGTTTGATACAACTACCTGTGTGGCACATGACCGCATGTCACAAACTGTGATTGGGAAGGGTGAGCTGCATGAGGGACTGTACTTTCTTCAAGATCAACAGACTGTGTGTGCCTTGAAGACTGTACAAGCAAGTGGTGATGGAGTATTATGGCATCAAAAGTTGGGCCATCCTTCTGAGAAGATAAGGCGACAATTATCAGTGGTTAATAGTAATTGTCATTTGAATTTTTCGAATTGTGATATTTTTTTTCGTGCCAAAAAATCTCGAAATGAATTTGTTTCGAGTTCTAATAAAAGTGAAGATATTTTTGATATGATTCATGTTGATCTTTGGGGTCCATACATAACACAAAGTCTCTGTGGATCTTCATACTTTCTCACAATCGTTGATGATTGTTCACGTAGTGTGTGGGTCTACCTGTTGCGTGACAAAACACAGGTTGAACGCACACGCAAGCAATTTTTTGCCATGGTTGAAAGGCAATTTAATCGGAAGATACGACATATTCGTAGTGATAATGGTAGTGAGTTTATGTGTATGCGAGGTTATTTTGCAGAACACGGTATTCTGCATCAAACATCGTGTGTCAGAACTCCTCAACAGAATGGAAGAGTTGAGCGTTGAATTTTGGGGTGACTGTGTGCTTACAAGTGTTTATCTTATTAACAGAACCCTGACGAATCTGTTGCATGGTAAAACACCTCACGAGATTCTATATAGTAGTCCGCCATACTACTCCAACCTTCGAGTCTTTGGCTGTCTAGCCTATGCTCACAACCAGAATCGTGGAGGAGATAAATTTGTACCACGTACACAACGATGTATATTTATTGGATATCCATGGCAGAAGAAAGGCTAGACTCTTTATGATCTTGAGACGCATTGTGTATTTGTGTCTAGAGATGTTCGGTTTGTTGAATCTCAATTTTCCACATCGAAACAGAGCCTTTCAGTGAGTGAAGATTGTGTTTCTAATAATTGGGTGTTAGAATCTGGGGAGGTGATGCAGGAATCAACTCTACCTATACCAGACACAGAGACGTCCGTGACAGAGGTAGTACCAGAAGTTGTTGTCCCTACTGCAGCAACAGACGGACACGTGACTGAAATAGAGACAGACACAGGAACGTCTGTAACAGAAGCAGTGATAGATGTAACTGGCACAGAAACAGCTACAACAGTGGTACAAGCTGTGACAGAGGAAGAACCACAGGAGGAACTATTAGGAAAAGGTCATCGTACTAAGCAACGGTCTGTAAAACTTCAAGGTTTTGTGCTCAACACTGCCAAGAGTGGTTATGAGCGTCGACACTTTGTAGATGTAACTGGCACAGAAACAGCTACAACAGTGGTACAAGCTGTGACAGAGGAAGAACCACAGGAGGAACTGTTAGGAAAAGGTCATCGTACTAAACAACGATCTGTAAAACTTCAAGGGTTTGTGCTTAACACTGCCAAGAGTGGTTCTGAGCGTCAACACTTTGTACAATCTTCTACTCGATATCCGATTGATGAGTTTGTCTCATATGGTCGTTTCTCTGTTTTCCACCGTGCATTTTTGAGTGCTATTACTGCAGATCATATATCCACTACATATGCTGAATCTGTTAAATATGAAGTTTGGCGTAACGCAATGAAAGCAGAGTTTGATGCATTAGGGATGAACAAGACATGGTCTATTGAACTTTTTCCTGAAGGGAAATACGCAATTGGTTGTCAATGGATATTTACAATCAAGTATAATGTAGATGGAACGATTGAGAGATATAAAGCTAGATTGGTTGCACTAGGTAATCGACAAGTTGAAGGAGTTGATTATAACGAGACATTTGCTCCGGTGGCAAAGATGTCAACAGTTCGCGCTTTCCTTAAGGTTGCTGCTGCGAAGGATTGGGAACTACATCAGATGGATGTTCACAATGCCTTTCTACATGGATATTTGGATAAAGATGTTTTTATGAAGTTGCCTCCGGGTTTTTCAGCCCCATTTGACAATGGTGTGTGTCGTTTGAAGAAATCATTGTATGGATTGAAACAATCTCTTCGGTATTGGTTTGCTAAGCTGTCCGCTGCTCTAACAGGCTATGGATTTTTTCAATCTGGATCTGATTACTCACTGTTTCACCTACCTCAGGGTGACTCTTCGGTCTATGTCCTGGCGTATGTTAATGATATCATTGTTACAGGGTCTGATGCAGTGGTTGTGACAACGTTCAAGACATATCTACAAAGTTGTTTCCACAGGAAGGACCTCGGACAACTGAAGTATTTTCTTAGAATTGAAGTGGTTCGGACTCCAAAAGGTATTGTGATGTCTCAGCGGAAGTATACGCTTGACATTATTAGAGATTGTGGACTTCTTGGAGCCAAACCTGTTCAGTTTCCTATGGAACAGAATCACTGTCTTGCGCGTTCTGATAGCGATCTTCTGTCTGATCCAGCGAAGTATCGCACACTGGTTGGTCGTTTGATTTATCTTGCTGCTACACGACCTGGTCTCACATATTCTGTTCATATACTGTCTCAGTTCATGCATCAGCCACGTTTGGATCATTGGGAAGTTGCATTACGAGTTGTACGCTATCTGAAAGAGAGTCCTGGTCAGGGTATTTTTATGAGTTCTGATAGGGATTTAAGTTTTACAGCATGGTGTGATTCTGATTGGGCAGGTTGCCCCTTAACACGACGATCTTTGACTGGTTGGGTGGTTACTCTTGGTGGGTCATCAGTTTCCTGGAAGACCAGGAAACAGAAGGTTGTTTCTCGTTCATCAGCAGAAGCTGAATATCGCTCAATGGTTGATGCGATCTCTGAGTTGAAGTGGATGAAATGTTTGTTATCCTCACTAGGTGTTGTTCATAATTCAGCGATGCAACTTTACTGTGATAGTCAAGCAGCACTTCATATCTCGGCTAATCCGGTGTTTCATGAGCGCACCAAACACATTGAAGTTGATTGTCACTTTATTCGCGATGAGATTAAATCTGAAAATGTTACTCCGACTCATGTTCCTACTACCGAGCAGTTGGCAGATATCTTCACAAAGGCGTTAGGAAGACGTGAGTTTCATTATCTACTTTCCAGTTGGACATTCGAGATCTTCATGCTCCAACTTGAAGGAGGTATTGGACCATAATGTATATATTGGACTATTGTATATAAAACTTTATAATTAACTAGGGTATTAAAAGAGATTTTTGATTAAATTTTATAAATAGATGTAGCCTCCTTTTACAATGAAATAAAAGAGAAAATTATCTTTTCACGTTAAACTTTACAGTTTTTTCCGATTTTTTACTTATGTTGTCTCTCCAAAATTTAATTGTATAATAACGATCAAAGAAGAAGATTTGTGGTTTCAATCAGATCTCCAGACATCAAGATTTGGTAATATTTATATGAACTTAAGAAAGAGATTAGATAACAATTACATATATATATATATATATATAGATTGATGTATGTATAAATAGATTCCAAGTAGCCTATGAGTTTTCTACCCAAAGAAAAAAGAAGCCTATGAGTAAAAACATTATCCCATGGAACATTGTATATACTTTATTCATTTGCTGTTTCTGTCGATTTTTAAAGATTCAATTTCTTGTTCTCAGCAGAATATTATATATACATAGACATGCATGTGTGTATGTGTAACACCGACGAATAAAATATATGTGGTTAATTTTCGAAGCAACTAACTTTAAGTACAATTGAAGGTATCTTAAACCAAATATTTAATGTATCTTCCTTTGTTGTTCACTGAACTAATTAAATAATGTGGAGGGAGGGAGACCAAATTATGAAATTCATGTAGATCCGATGGACAATAAAGATTACGTTTAATTTAGTTTGTTTGTTTTTTCTTTCTTGCAGGTAAACTCCCATTTGATGAGAAGAACCATCAAGGTGAAATTTCTAGGTTAGGTGAAATTTCTAGGTTAGGTGAAATTTTGAAAAGCATAACAAAAATAACCTACATGTTAGGGAAGCTTTTGAAACAATAGCATTAGCCCCCAAAAAAACAATAACTTAGCTAACAGTAGCACCCCAAAAAAAAAAATTAGCTAACAAGAAAAAAATAGTTCCAGATAATAAAAATCAACTTTCTATCTGCTGATAATTAGCAACTTTCATGATAGGATATTGCTTAGATACCAAATGTAAATTTTTCAAACTGAATGCAATATTTTACTAAAAGCTACGAAAACCAATTTAAAAGAAATCATTTCTATTAAAGAAAATGATGTAAGACACCTTTTACTTAGTTCATAGCTTATCACTCAAAATTTTAAACTATTTGTAAGCAAGTAAATAAATACTACTCGTAGAAGTGAACCATTTTTCACACATTTAGTCTCCTCGTAAAAACAATTTAGCTTTTGTTATGTATCCTCGATTGATAAGGCAGGTTCTTGAATTAACATATACAACTTGCAACCCAAATACCAATTTGAGGAATTTCATAAACTTTTAAATAGTTTGTTACACTCAGAAAATGCAGCCAAAAGGATTCAAAATAGGAAACAAAAACACGGAAAATAAAATTAGGATCAGAACTATAATTAAAATGGCCACTGCTTCTTCAATGCTTTAAGCGAAGATGCTGAGAGGACCGGTCTTAGTAGAAGCGTCAATACCGTTTTCGCCATTCCTGATTCCGGTTATCCACGTCCTACACAAAACCGGAAAGCCAAACCGAAATTGGTATTCCAATCGGTACATAAGCAAAACCGAAATATGCTTGAGAGAGACTTACTTTCTAATGTTGTCACCACCAATACCCATCTTAATCGTTAGCCGTTTCGTCGCTCTCATGAAATCACTGCGTTTCCGAAACAGGCAAATTCAATCAATGAGGAAAAATCAAAAACTAAACCTCTATATATACAAATTTCTATTTTTGAAATTTACCTGAAAGGTTCGTCTCCAATGCGTCTGATAACACCATTTGCATCCCGGTACACAACATGGGTCAACAAATCCGACCTTTCTTCTATACAAAACATCTCAGCTAATTTCCGGTACAACTCTTGGTACGAGCCAATAACCGAGAGATCGAGCGTGCGTCCAACATCCTCAGATTCCATGAAAACTTTACAATGACCCGTCTCAAGTCCCTGCAAACCGTAATTCCATGTCAACCCGCGAGCTGACGCCGCTGCTGAACCTTTCTCCTCTGCCTCTGCCTCTGCCTCTGCCTCCTCTTCTTCCAAAGACCGTTTCCGGTTAATGACTTGCTGTTCAGTTAAAATAGGTTGACCGAACAGCAAGAACTGATGTGTCTTAACCGAACCAGACTTCTTCTTGTCCTGAACTAAACCAGGATTCCCCATAGTTAAAGAACACGAAATGTTGATATTATTCTCTGTATCCCGAGCCTGACGGGACACGATATTGTCGTAGTGATGCCTCGGGTTGAAACCGGAGAGAAACATCGCCGGAGATTGTAATTTGTTACCGGAGTAACTATTTAGATTGAGATCAGACAACAAAGACGGAGATGGTGATCCGAAGAGTTGTTGAGCTTGCCTGGCTCCCTGTATCCCTGCAGGAGCGTTGTTGCTGTTGCTGCTGATGTTATCGTTTGAGAGATAACACATGGAGTCGCCATTGTTGGCGAATCCAGGGGAGAAAATCGGGAATTTGGTACAGTCGAAAGGCTGTGGAATTCTCAGCTTCTTCCTAGGAGAGAAAGGAGAGAGATGGATCGCTGGCATGTTCGAAACCAATTCGACTAGCCACGGGCTTACCCGTTTCACGTTTTGCAGCAAATCTGGTTCGTCCCAAGCTACCTATATATAACCATAACTTAAACATTTTCCGTGTTTTCTCAAACGCTGGATTTTGTAAAAGGAAGAGACTTTAAAAGGGTGGCTAACCTGGAGGAGACGCCATGGGGAATTAGGCCAACGGATTGGATCGGCGACTTGAACGGCGGAGACAGTGCCCATGAACCAGCTGATTCTTGAAGAATCCTCTGTTTCAAACGCCATTTTAAAACGCATGCCACTGCACCATCTTATCCTCATTGCTGATCTCACATCGGCGGCTTTCACGCAGAACTCCGGCGTGCTCGCTCTTGGGTAATAAACAACCTCGAAAGCTTGCCCACACGCCGCACGCGCCACCGCTTCCGCCACTGCCTCCACTCTAACCCTCCCTCCCGCCGCGTTCACGTCGTTTCCGTTGCGTTTCATCATCATTAGCTTCGATGATGTTGTCTCGTCGTCGCGGAGGAAACCCGAGAAACCGGGGTAAGGGTTGTTGTCGGATCCTGAGCCGCTAGATCCGAGACCGCCGCGTTTGGCGCGTCGGATTCCGACGCAGAGGTCACCGGATTCGGAGCGGAGGAAAACGATTGAATCGCCGGCTATTAGCTTCTTCTGGTTTACGAAAGTGCTCCAGCCGGTGGTCAAGAGGTGACGGCGAGGCGTACCTCTGTATATATGCCGGAATTTCCAGGTCTCGCCGTGGATATCTTTGGCGATAACGGTCTGTACCGGTGGCTCCGCCGTGTAATCAAGCCGCGGGAAAATCGTCTCGGCGCAGTAACGCGGCACGGAGAAACCGCCGCCGTTGTTTGCGTCAGACTGCGTCAACGTTTTGGCGAAAGACGCCGGTTTCTCGTTACCGTTACCGTCAGGTGGAGTCAGACCCAGAACGGCGTCGCTTTCAAGATCCAGGTCGTTTCCCGGCAGTGGCAAAAGCGTAATTTTCCCGTAGACTTCGTCAGTCTCTGCGTCGGCGAGAAACTTCACAGCGACGACGCGGCAGAGGATTAAAGGTGGGACGCGCGGCGCGTGGAAATCGGGAGGCGCGTGGGCGTGCTCGGTGTGGCCTTGAGCGAAGTAAAAGACCGTTGAATTCACGGAAGGGATTTGAACCATTGATCCTGCACAAGCATGCCATAGCTGTGGTTCCAAGCTTTTCTCTTGCTCCATTTTTTGCAGAAACAGAGGAGAGAGATTTTGAAATCAAAATTGAGGGGAAGACGAAGAAATACAATCCCAGTTTGTTCTTACTGAGAAGAAACAAACAGAAGAAGAAAGATCAGTCCTTTCGTCTTCCTTTTCAGACAAGAATATTAAGTTTCAAGACATGAAAATCAAGCTCGGAAGCAAACCAGAGAAGACAGAGAGGAAAGCAAAACTATAGAAGAGAGAGAGAGAGAGAGACAAGAAACGGTTCCAGGGGAAATAGAGAAAGGGAAGTGAAAGAGAGAGAGAGAGAGAGAGATTTGATTCTGAAGTAAAAGTGTTAAAATTTGCAGAAGAAAAAAGTTGAGAGAAACAGCAAAAAAAAAGCTTATTTTTATTTTCACTTCAAAAGAGGTATCATAGTGAAGGGGAAAATAAAAGCTTTAATGGCCGATCAGATCGCAGAAGACTACCATAAATAATAAACACTTGATTTTATTTTCTTCTCTCTACTAATGATGTATACAGAACAAGAACCAAACAACCCGAGAGATTATCTCAACACAAACTTTAAAAACTCTATTTTGTTTATTATATAAAAATTCGAGTTAAAAAAAAAAAATTATGTTTGATAAAAACCTGCAACTAACTTGTTTGTTTCATTTGCTCAGTCATCAGGTCCAAAACAAGTGAGTTTAATTATAAAATTAGCATTTTTTCGTATCACGAGATAAGATATTCTTACCCCCGCGATATTTTGACACCAACAAATTTTACCCTTTTAATCTAAAAATCAGAAACCATTCTTGACCAGAACTTTTCACTATCCTCTACGTTTTATTTTTTTTCCTTTCTGCTATTCTCTTTTACTTTTTTTTTTACCCTTCTCGAATATGGATTGGTTCCATTATACGAGTGTGGTAAAAAAAAAGTTATTCTAAATCCATGGGCCATGGTAAAATAGGCGAAATCAATAGCACATATTACGACATTGGGGGTAAAACTTTTCTACCCTGATCAACTTTTTCTTCAAAATATATATTTTGATATGTTAAAAAGATTTTCAAAAATTAAAGAACCCAGTTTATATAAATGGTTACAAATTTCTTCTATAGAAAAATAAAATATATGTCTAGATTTTGTTTGAATGCACCATTTGCACGTGCTAAAAACGGTTATAGTAACAAATAAGATATGTTTTTTATAACCATGATAGAAATTAAGGATGGGCAAATTATTCGTTAGATTCGTTCATATTCGATATTCGATTCGATTCGATCCAAAAAATTCGGATATCCGTTATGAATCAAAGCGGAGCAAATAGTAAAATATAGTATCCGTCTAAAGCGGAGCAAATCACAAATACCAATTATAAAAATCCGAATATCCGCTCCGATCCGTATATTACTAATATATACATATAATATGATAGATTTATAACGTATATTTGCATTTTAGAATTTTAAAATTCATTTGGCGAAAATATTTATAGTAAGAATAGGTAGATACAAGTTTTTTAATTGAATTTATATTTTATTTTTCATTTTTTTCTTAAATTAAAAACACATATTTCATTTTTCACCATTTTAATCTTTCACTTTTCATTTTTCTTTAATTATATGGAGTAAAATTAGGTAATTTAATATATTTATTCACTAGTTAGTTTAAATATTATATTAAAACAAAAAATTTTAAAAAAATATAGTGTTTTGATTTTTTTTTGTTTTGTTTAAAACAGATATCCGCGAATATCCAGATATCCGCGAATATCCAGATATCCGCGAATATCCGGATATCCCCAAATAGCCAAAAAATCCGAATATCCGTAATTCCGGATATCCGAAATTTTTCAAAGCAAAGCGAATCAGAAAAATTAGATATCCGACAAAAATAAAACGGATCACAAATACTGAATTTTTTCCGGATATCCGTTCCATGTCCCTCCTAATAGAAACTATACCAAAATTCAGACTAATCTTTAAGACACGTAGAAAGTCTCATATAAAATGTCTGTAATGACTAAATGGGAAATCAACAGTAGTAAAAATCTGTGATTGGTGAGATTCGAACCTTGGCTTCGATCCATATGAGAAATTAGTCACTGTTCTAATTCTTAAAAATAAGATATGTTAAACTCATGTAAAAAAAAAAAAATCACGTTTAAAAGAAAATAAATGCTTACATATAACAACTAATATTATTTCAGAATCAATAAAACAATGAATAAGTTCGGGTTTATTTATGATCCACCACATTCAAAATAATTAATTATCACGAGTTGTATTAATGACGTCATAAATGGGAATATAACGTACGTGGGAGTAGGGAGAGGGGTTGACCCGAAGATGAAAAACGCCGCTGTTAAAAAGGGATTTGAGTTTAGTGATAAGTATCTTTTGAGTTTGGCTGCAGTTTCGTACACTCGTCGATTGTTTTGTCGGGCTTACATTGTCCAATTATAGCCTGACACGACATACATATATTGGTCCTTTTGTTTTTTTTTGTGTGGCTCTACAACAATTTACCAACAAAATATTTACTCAAATAGTTTGTAAAGTTTGATGGCAAAGGGTTTTGAATCTTTTGATATAGATTTTTGGTTTTAAAATTCAAAAACTCTCCATCAAGAAATAGTTTCCTATAATCTAGGCAATTAGTTTTTCTTTTTAATCTCTTTTTTTTTCTTTTTGAAAACTAGCCGATCTGTGAAGCTTTCCATTTTAGTTAAAAACTTAAAAGTATATAAGTTTTTTTAATAAAAATAAACTAAAAATAAAATAATAAACTAAACATAAAACAAAAGCTAATTAGAGACAGAGAAAACTTGATACCTCATGCAGAGCCGTTCCTAGGTTCACATAGACCAGAGGCGAAGTTAAAAAAAAGGCTTTAGTTTATATAAAAAAAAAGTTTCTTAAGTAATAACCACCATCATCTCCGATAAGAAGTAAATTTTACAAAAACCAAAATATTAATTCTAAAACATAGTTTTTCTTTCCTTCTTTCCTACGAAGTCACTAACCAAGCTTTCAAAATCAACAGTTTTAACCAATTCCCTTTCGATAGACAAAATAGCCAAGTCACTCAATCTCTCTTGTGACATACTCGAACGAAGATAAGACTTTATCAACTTCAACTTTGAGAAAGTTCTTTCAGCAGATGCAACAGAAACTCGAATTGTCAACAATATTCGATAAGCAATCCATGCGTTCGGATAAAAATCTTCAACCTTTTTCAGAAAGTCTAACACTTCAATCGGCCTCTTAATTTCTGTTGGTAAAGCTTCTCTTAAAAGTTTTAGTTCAAAAAACAGATCATTACCGACAATATCTGCATGCTTCCCATGAGTTAAAGAATCTTCAAGATTGGTACATGATGCCATCAAACTTTCATCGCTCGCTGCCTGTAATTTCTTCAAATCAAACAGAAAGCCAAATATTTGTTCATACCTCTGAAATTGTTCAAATCTTGTCTTAATCGAGTAGAGAGCTTGATCCATAATCTTTATAAAGTAATCAATTCTAAAGCTCTCCTCTGGTGATAAAACCACACTTCCTTCAACTTTCTCTGATTCTTCGCCATAATTTCTTTTCCTTTTAATGACACGTTTTGCTTTTTTTGGGAATACAGCCTGAATCTCCATAGACTCTGCAATTTCTTTAGCTTCCAATTTTGCTTTCTCAAAACCTGAATCTCTGTACTTTTGAAAATAAGAAACCAGCCCTTTCAGTTGAGAGATAGCAACATCTATGTTCATGTCTTCTGATTGCAAACTCTTACTGACAATGTTCACAACAAAAAGAAGATTATACCAAATAACCAAAGAAACCAAGAACTCAAGACTTCCAATTCCATGTGTTTCACTTTTTGTCAGGCACTCAGCGTCGCTCTGCTCTTTCGGATCATCACTATTCTCAGCAATGTACACTAAAGCGTCCATAATTTTAGGAGCTTGGAATCGTATTGCCTTAACACTTTCAACATGACTCTCCCATCGAGTGTTTGACAAAGGCTTGAGTGTTAGGCCTCCCACCTTATCTTCAAATATTTTCCACCGTTTATTTGAAGATGCAAAGAAACAATAAGTACGCTGAATAATTCCAAAAAAAGAGATTGCCTTTGAAGAAGTAGTTGCCATATCACAAAGTGCAAGATTAAGACTGTGACAACCACAAGGTGTATAAAACGCCCTAGGGTTAATCTCAAGTAACCTTTTTTGTACTCCTTTATGCTTTTCCTTCATATTAGATCCATTATCGTAACCTTGTCCCCTGACATCGTCAATTTTCAATTCAAAAGTAGCAAGGGCATCTTGAAGCTCACAAAAAAAGTCCTTCTCCAGACGTATCATCAACTTTCAAAAACGTTAAGAAAAATTCTTCGACCTTAGCTGAAGTAGCTGAAACATCTACACACCGAATGACGACAGTCATTTGTTCGTGATGGCTAATATCTGGAGTGCAATCAAGAATGACAGATAAGTACTTTGCACCTTGAATTTTCCTGATGATCATAACTTTGATCTCATTAGCTAACAAAGCTATCAACTCATTCTGAATTTTGTTGCTGAGATAGTGATAACGAGATTCACCTTCTTTAAATCTTCTAAGATGTTCAATCATCACATGATCAAAATCAGCTAGCATCTCGATAAAGCTTAAAAAATTCCCATTACAATCTTCTCCAATCTTTCCATTGCTTCCACGAAACGCTAGATTTTGTTTAGCCAGAGTCTTAACCACAGAAATGATCCTAACCAAAACCTGTCTCCAATGAATTCTCTCTTTATTCATTTCATCTTGAGCGTATTTATCAATGGTCTGATTTTTCTGCAATCTGAGCTCTAACTCCACCCATTGGTTCATGCATACAATGTGTTCCCGACTAGATTCATGCTCTTTAAGCCTTTTCAAAATATTTTTCCAATCATTGAACCCCATAGATGCCAACTGATATTTTTCATTCTGATTGAACAATTTGCAACAAAAATAAAAGATTTTGTTTAATGTTTTTGAGTAAACTAGCCAACGCCGATCTTGTTTTCTTCCATCACTCGTTTCTCTTGTATAGTAAAAATGCGAGAAATATCTTTTAACACCATTCTTTGGGAATCTGTAATCTACTGGCAGTCTTTTTGTTGGACCTTGCACAACCATAAAATCTCTCCATTCATTCCATCCTTTTTTAATGTTAATCCAATTTCCAGGATCATACATATCCAAAAGTTCACAATTCACCATGACATCATCACCTCTTTCACATTCCTTCTTATCCTCATCTTTTTTTTCATTCAAGTTTTCCTCACTCATGGTATCCAAATTCTCTTTCTCTGCCTCAAAAATTGTTTCTCGTCTCTGATGCTCAGACATATTCTCATCTACTCCATCAGCCATATTCTCATCCATTCCATCATCTCCAGCAAATTCATCATTATTTTCTACATAATCATCAAGAGTTTTAGATTTTTCGAAGTACCTGAATAAACCATTTTCTTGAGATTTCTCGGATTCTTCTATTCGTTTTTTTTTCCTTAGTTTTTCTGCTCCGCCCATTACTCTTTTTATGCTTTTCGGAGGCATCTTTTTGAAAGTAAAAAAAAAATTGAAGTCACGGAACTTTAATTTATGCTAACACAAATATCAAAAGTATAAATAAAAAAAACTTACTTGTGATTGTTGCTTGGTTGCAAACGATTAAGAAAAACAAAAAAAAATGCAAGTTTTTTTAATGGTGATTAGTGAAGCGGCGATGTCAGAAGAAGGTGAAAAGGTTAAAGGTAAGGGAGGCTCGTTAGTTACATAGTTTTTTTGGCTTTTTTTGTTTTTTTTTAAACTGATAATTTTATATTTGGGCCAACTATATGTTGCTATATCTAAAAAAATCGAAGGCCTTATAAAATTTTTAAGAAAATGGGCCGGAGGCGAGGGCCTCAAATTCACTAACTTAGGCACGGGCTTGACCTCATGTTATATCTCCACGGTCAGATTATAAGAGAAATGTTTCCTGGAAAATGAGATGCAAGTTTTGGATTAATGGTAGTGGGTTAATGATTTCTATATGGGAAGAAATTGCCCTGTTAATCTAGCTCATAGATCAATTTTACTTAAGCGTGAAATTATCTAATCACTTCTATTAGACCAGTTGAAATTGTGTCATCTTTTAGGCACACTAAAAATATCCGGTGAGTGAATTATTCAACGGCTATACTCACTCTAAAAAGATTAGCCGGATGGTAAAAAAATTCAGATCACCCTTTGATTATAAAAAAAAAAAAATCGACATAATGAATGTGATAGTTGTATGAATAGTTGGTTAATGGAGTTTTAAAGTAGCAACAACAGATGGTTTAATGTATTTGTCGATATATGGAGAAAGCTTAGACCTCCACTGCCTACGGTACCATGATTTGGACAGGTTTGGTTCAAAGGAGCAGTCTCATAGCACTCTTTCACCATGTGGCTTATTTATTTTGATAGGCTTTCAACTCTGAATATATTACAATCTTGGGGTTTGGAAGTTGAACCCTTGAATTCTTTGTGAAATATTACAATGAAACAAGAGACCACTTGTTTCTTAGATGCCTTTATAGCCAAGACCTTTGGCAGTTATGCTCTGCTAAATTACAAGTTCATTTCATGGGGTTCAACATTCGGCCACATTTTTCCTATGGCTAAAGGTTCAAAATCAGGATTGTACTCTCAGCTGGTTTCGACGGATAGCTGCTCAAGCAACTATGTACTCTATTTGGCGAGAACGTAACAACACGATATTCAACAACACTTGCTCTCCGGTCCAATCTCTATTCAAGTCTATTGATCGAGGCATCCGCAACACGTGCTCTGCTAGACGCTATGTCCCTCAATACAATGATGTTCTCGCTATGTGGTTCCGGGACTATAACCGGTAGTGTGTTTTGTTATTATACACGAATTTATTTAATCCGGTGATCGATGTCATTAGACATTTTTTCTTTTTTTTTTATTATGTAATTGTTTTTATTTGTGGAATAATAAAATCAGAAATTATATAAAAAAAACAAATCTCGTAATTTAAGATGATATAAATAAATTTTAATATAAAAATCATACTTTATGAATTTTCTTCTCATTAGTTCTTTGTTTTAATATATATAAGAATGAAAAGAAAATAGAAGGATGTAGATAGTAAAAATTTACTCTCAAAAAGTTCAAAAAAAATCTTTATAGCTTTTGAGCGGCTTCTCTCCCAAACACGTTCGCCCTAGCCGACATCGATACTTTTCTTCCGATCTCCCTCTCCGGTGGCTGGTTTTTCTCACCGCCACCGTGAGCGGGACCTTCTCTTGCTCTTCTATCACCGGTTCCTTATCGATTAGGATTTTGCGTGTAGATTGAGGGTAGACCTTGTTTCTCTTGGGTTCGTGAGAGGCTAGTCGGATTTGAAAGCTTGGGATTTATTGTTGGAGGTTCTGTTTGGCGGAGAATTTCCATGGTTATCTCTTCTTCCGTCTCAGCTGCACGAGCATTGTGGTTTGGTTCGGGTTTTTCGAGAGTCTCGGTGTTCCTTTTCTCGCTTTGTTATAGGCTTCTTGGGGGCCTCTTTGCTTTCATCCCAGAGCTCTGTAGCAGTGGTCTTGTAGGGTCTTGGTGTCTTGGGTCGAGGCGATGTCTCCCGTGAGGCTTTTTAGGATGAGCCTTGTTGGATGTTCTTCGCCTCTACTTCTCCTCATCGCTGTCTCTGTTCAGTCTGTCTGCGGCGGCTCCTCTCTCCTCCGGTCGGGTAATGGACTTGGTTTCTTTTACCTTCGGTAAAATCTCATATACCTTTGCTCGATACGAGTTTTCTCTTACTCTCTCCTCTGTACATGTTGAAGCTTGGATGTTGCTTTTTCTGTTTATGTGCTGTTGCTCCGGTTCAGAAGCTTTGTCCTTACTCTGCCTTTATTGTTGGTCTTCGGTCTTTGTAGATGGCTCTTATGTCGTCTCTCCTTGATGCTTCTTTTCTCTTCTCCGCATCTTGGGAAAGTTGGATGAGGTTTGAGGACTTTTGGGGCTTCGATTCTCCAGGTGTGGTCTTTATTTCTCTCCCTCCTCCTCGCCTACTAGGTTAAAATCTTTGGTGGCCTCTTCCTTTCATCAGCCGGTGCTACTGCATTGTTTGAGTTACTGGTGTAGTCAGAGCTACATTCGGTCCAGGAAGTGTGGGTTTTTCAGGGTCACTGTAGGGGTTACTCTCTTCGGTGTTGTTTCTACCACCTCTTTCTCAATGCAGGATTTGATTAATGTCATCTTCAAGCCCTATTTTTGGCTTGCTCTTGTCTGGTTGCTTGAGGCTCTCTCTTTGACAGTAAGTGAGATTGAAGCTTCGGTTCTATGTTAACGAGTTCTGTGCAAATTAGAATTGGGATGCTTTGGGGTGTTGTTTCTGCGAATCTGTCGCTTAATAGGTTCTCCTTTGCGTTAGGAATGGTTTTTTGCTTCGGTTGTGGATTCGTATTCCTTGGATGTGAGTTGTGGTCTGTCTCTCTCTGCGCTCGGAGGATCTGTGTGGGTTGGCCCTCTTCCTAGTCTACTGCTTCCTCTCGGCATGTGGATCGATGGAATATTTGGAGAGTACTTTCGAGCTACTATGTTCCTATGCCGACGGTCGTAGTTGAGTATGTGTTGACTATCCCTTTCTTCTTGGGATTGGATGAAGGTTTCTGGTCCAAGAGATGAAGTATATGCCTTTTGTATCCTTTCTATTGTTGTACAGTTCTGATTTGCCTCTACTGTATTATTGCTCTTATGTCCTATTTTTCTATGATGTAACCTCCCATATATTTTAATAGAAAGTCATTTCTCAAAAAGAAAAAGATTTACTCTCAATGGACTACTTAAGAAAGATGGGACTATGGGCTTAAATGGTGATAGAGGAATTGTGGAATGTAGAGGAATTGGGAGGAATTTTTTGGAAAAAAAATTAATCCAACACCATTTGTGTTGGAAGAATTGAGAGAAATTTGGCAAGATTCTTCCAATTCAACAACTTTTTTTTATAAAAACATATTTTTTATGATACATAAGTTTTTCTTTTTTCTTTATAATTTTTTTAATTTTAAATATTTTTTTTTGTAAAACACATTTATTTGTGAAAAATTCCTCCATTAACTCTGAAAGTGAGACAAGGGTAAACATGCGACGTGATTTTAAAAGATGGATCATAGGATATTTTTGTAATAAATAAAATTTTAAAAAATAGATTAAAAATTATCTATTTAAAAAAATAAATTAATAAGTAATAATAATGCATGTATATACCGCTCGTTATGTAGGAATTTTATACTAATTAATTGTAATTTAGGTAAAATATCTCAGTATATTTTAGGTTTAGATATTTCACTTATCGAGATATTTGAATATTCATGTTCTTTTTTGTGTTTTTTACGTATGAACACCCGTATAATATATATTACATAGAAATGTGTGAATTTAGATTGTAAAAACTGTTTTGTAATATTTTTATGTTTAAATGTTTATTTTTTATTTGTTTTGTTTAATAAATTGCTAATATTATAAATATATAAATTTTGAAAGTTTTTACTAATTTTAGTGGTAAATAATAAAAAATACTTGTAAATTTTGCTAAATAAAAATAAAAAACGAAAAATATTTATTAAATAAGTTAAGTTTTTTTTAGAATTTAATACATTTATAAACATAAATATTTAATTTTGACAAAAACTTTGTTTAATTAATTTTTTCATAAGTTTAAATTAATTTATTTATTTTCAAAAATTTCGCCATATTTCGCCAGATTCAGCTGTTACCATTTAAATTCAAAGTTATTCCGCCAGATTTCGCATGAAATTACCAAAAATTCAGTCAGATTCCATAATTCAGTAAGATTCGGCCGTTACTATTTAGACACTATATTTACTTCTATTGTCCTTATATAAAACGAAGTAACTATAGTTTTGTTTGTCGACTTGTATTTTTTTTTTGTCATCTGAGATTATATTAGCCGAAGCGAGAACCACGAAAAATAATACAATACAAGGTCCTATAAACTATACACTGGAAAATAGAGAGAAACTAAGGAATTACCTTAAACAACCGATCGAACAAACATCACTAGCACATGGAAATATAGTAACCTGAAACTTTCTATTGCGATTAAGTACTACCTCATCAAATAGCGCAAAGACTTCATCCTTCGGCAAGACCAAAGACGGTGGAAAAGAACCTATTGTTTACCGCATCTGAAATGAAATCCAGAGAGATAATAAATTCCAAACTGATTTGTAGCTGTAGGAACAAGGAACGAACCATTCAAAATCGGCTGAAACCACAAAGAGCAGCACCAGAAGCGGAATCGGCCAGAGACCATGAGAGCAAAGCGATGACGAAGGACCTGTAAGACAAGACATACACCCAGAACCTGGAACTACCTCTGATTTAAAAAGCAAAACAGCAAACACAAAAAAGCCTTGACCTGATAAATTTCAGTAAAACCCAAACGAAAATCAAGCCGAGAGTTCAGCCTAGAAAACTTGAGACAAAATCATAAGAATATCCTAATATAAAATGTAAATAAATATTATGTAAGTTCGTTTCAAAGGATGACCAAACAGAGTTGAAAAAAAGAAGGAGAAAAACAAAAACAAAAATTAATAGAGAATAAATGGACAGGATATAGGAAGAAAACAAAGGGATCAATTAATGCATGCCTTGTGAAAAAACACAAAATTATCGACAAGACACCCAGTTTCTTTTGTCTTTCAAGTGTATTTCAGCCATATACTTTTTCTTCTTATCTAGAATACACACACTGATATAAACGTATATATAAGATGCATATATAATTTTGACCTAAAAATACATATATAATTAATATATGGACTTGACATGGCCAAAAAGAAGCAACACAACACTAGAATGGTAAATAATGTGTTGGTGGGTTGTCTTGCATTAAGATTTATGAATGGTCCTATCCTATCTTTAAACTCTTTTTTTCGTTTTGTTAAAATATTTAAACTCTTTTCCCAAAGTTTTTTGTTTTTTTTTTAATGTTGAGTTTGAGTACACATTCATAAATAATTATAAACGTAAATGATAACAATGTAACAAAAATTGCCCAATTTTAATAATATATATATGAATACTATAGGTAGACCTGCAAAGAAATTTGTACTACCACAATCTTGTTGGATTCAAAAAGTACACAATAAAGATAAAGGATATATGTATAACATTCAAAAATATTTGTCAACCTACTACTATTCAAAAATCTTTCTAGATAAATGTTTCCATTATGAAAAGTAATTTTGCAACGTATTAAATAATAACAAGAGATTTTATAACATTGGTTATATTTGATGTCATAGCATTGTTTTGGAATAACATACTATTTTAAATTGATACAAAAGGTATTTTAAAATATAAAAAATGTAATCTGAAATTAATGTTTTGATTCATGGTCCAGCGATTTAATTCTGTATGATCATTTTTCGATACTAACAAAAGTGATGTTTATTTTCGTAGTTAAAATCTTTATTTCATCGATTAACTTTTAAATCTATCAATTATTTACGAAAATCTGAGAAGAATATGGTTTTGATCGGTAAAAGTGTATAGTTCATATTATTACTAATCACAAAAACGATAAAAAATTAGCGGTATCAAAAGCTGTATCATTAGCAATCTTTTGCTACGCTTAAATTCTATGATTTGAACAATATATGTGGAGAGAGATGGTTGAAAGACATGAGATGTGACAAAAGGGAAGATGGGTGTAGTTATGTTGTTGTGTCACTGTCTGCCAAACCTTCCAAATCAAACAGAAGCGTCACTGCTCAGACAACCAAACCAAACCACCCAAACATCCCTTTCGATGTTTCACCATCAACTGCTTAATCCACACATTAACTCCTTTCCTTCCCGTTTTAAATTTTATTTTCCAACCCTCACAATTTCTTCCTTGGTCAACAAATGCCATAAGAAACAAAGTAAATGTTTGCGAGGGCCATTGCAAATAATTTGGGATTGTAAAAACCTTTTCCCTAAATGATTAACCTTCGTAGTTTATGTTTATGCAAATGACAACAAGAGACATATCAAATCATAGAATTTAAGCGTAGCAAAAGATACAATGAAGTGCATGTGCATAGTCGTGACATTTTTTTTGTTTTAATGTTATTTTTTATTACTTAAATAGAACTTTATATTATATATATATGACAAGTGCACATAAATTCTACATGAAGAACATAAAATAATAAATTAGACCATTCATAACACTAAACCACAATATAAATAAGATATTTGAGTTTTTAGATTTTGATAGCGGTTGGAAATATTTCGGAGACGGTCCCAAATATATTTTCCAACAGCTTATTATTAAGATATTGAATAGAAATGGAAAAATAAAAATGAAAATATTTATGAATATGAATTTTTTTTTGTCGTCAATATTACGCTAGTTAAATGAAAAAATCAAACAAGTGATAGTTTAATGGTAGATATGACCGTGCATAAAGAAACAGTTATGTTTTATAGTTTGAATTTCACTTGAGATGAATGTATACATTTATATAGGTATAATTTAAAAATTCATCGCGAATCAAAAACATATTACGGACAAAAAGTCCATAATTTTCTTAATATAAAAGAATATACATTTTTATTTTAGACAAAAGATGATGAAAATCATTGGTTATCCTAATTTTTTTTTTAAAATTTTAACTGTAATTTAAGATGGAAAAGACAGTTTGTTTTTTCTTCATTATAAACACGTGTCAGGATCTAACACATATCTTAAAACATATCACATTTTGAAAACTATACAAAAAAACTAATATGTATTACATTTAAAATTAACATAAAATTATGCAATTTTATATAAGACGCAAATGTCGTTTGGGAGATTGAGGAAATGAAGAAAAGAAAACCATGGCCATTGGAAAAAAAAAAAAGAATATACAATGATACGTAGGCTAGTGATTTATGTTAATGATGTTAATGATGTTAATTACTGTAATGCATTTGGAAAATCAGATATGGTGCAGTGGTTTAGAAGTGTTTTATTTATTTCATGTTCGAGTTTGAAACTTAATCTGTTACATTTTATCAAGAGTCATTAACGCAATTGATAAAATATCTGAGGCAAAGTCTAAAAATTACTGGACCATATACGGGCCTAGTATTTAAAAAGAAAAAAAAAACCAAGCCTTATCAATAAAAGTGGGCCAAAACTAAAATGGTTTGGGCCCAAATGATAAGGATATAGTGGGGCTATATTGCGCCTGACGCGCATTATAAACACACACCTGACGATTCGTTAACTTGCACTCGTGACAGCTAAGAGACAACTAAACTGCAACGCTTTATTAGAGTCGAGTGGGTCTGTCTGTACTAAAGTTGACCTGTAATTGCTGATCTGGCACAATGCCGATGTACACGTGGCATCATCGTGACGGTTTGCTTTGTCGCCCACTTTATGTCCTTTCTCTATATAACCCTATAAGCTGAAGCATGATTGGCCAACTGATTCTATTTCACTGGGTCCGATTAGTAAATGGTAGAAATAGCAATATAAAATAGCCGTACATTTTAAAAACAGTATAAATAATGTGAAAAGATGATAGTATAATAAGTGATATTTTTTTTTTTAACACTACTTTATTGTTTGGTTACACAATAGATAATACAAATCGATAAATAAATAATATAAATAGCAATAAAAAATAATAGTATATTTAGAAGCAGTACAAATAGTGATAAAAAATAATACCACAATGAAAAGTAATGATATTATTTTTTGTAATGCTATTTTACTGATTGATTACATAATAGATAGTACAAGTTGTACTATCCAATTAAAAGTAACCAATCAAAATCATTATATCTTTACATTTTTCTTTCTCGACTCATTTCTTGATTTATTATTTTTGTTTCAATCAAAGATGATTAAAAAAAATGTTAGGCTTTGAACAACAGTTTGATAGGAAACATGATATATACGAGACGGTCCAAATAATAATAAAAATATATACATATAAATAGCAACAATATATATACATATATATATATATATAAAGTTCTCGTTTTATATTTTGAAAATAGATTTTTTTTTAAATTATTATTTTTATCCCTAGATGTATTAAACAAAAAGATATCTTATTTATTAAAGGTATAATAAAAATTAAAAATTATTAATATATATGAAAAAATCTAAAATGACATCTATAATGAAATTGATATAATATACTTTTGTCAATATCTAAACCCATGAAGAAATCATAGAAATTTTAAGATATATTTTTATGATATTAATTTTCAAAAATATCATTATTTGTTATCCGATAACATTCATTTGTTTTGTCGATAGATCATAGAAGAATGATGACCCAACATGTAGAATAGGTTGAATCTTGGAATTCCAAGATATGGTACAACCGATATCTTAGGGATCCAAGGTGCTCGAAGTAGCTTATCTCCCCTCCATACAGAGATGCATGAGCTCTTATGGATTATGTTTAGCTTAAAAATGAAAAAATGTTATTGTTCCTTGTTAGTTACAGATTTCAAAGAGCTTACTCTTATGGTATCAAAGCCGGCGGAGTGGCCATGTTTTCAATCGGTACTTAGTGAATTGGCAGAACTAAGGATTTCTTTTTTCGAATGTGTTCTTATTCATCGACCTCGTGACAATAATACTAAAACCGATTCCCTAGCACGGAATGCACGTTTTCACAAGTCAAGTTTCTCTTTTATTGGTACTTCTGTACCTTATTGGTTTATAGATACAAATAATATATTTGTACAATCAATAAATAAAGTACGTTCGTGATATAGAAAAAATGTTTATAAAAACTCAAATTTATAAGGGTTTGTAAAACATGTTTTATAAAAATTTATAGAACAAGTTTTATAGAGTTTTATAAGATTTTATAAAATTTATAAACATGTTATAAACTTTTATAAAACATATTTTAAGTTTTCATAATAGATTTTATGACTTTTATAAAAATGGGTATTTTTTAAAATGGATAGCAAACAATAGTACTTTTAAAAATTGGTATAATAAAAATGATATTTTTAAAATTCCTCCAAAAAAATTATGATTTCAAGAATAAAGAAATAAATTATGATTTCTTGTACTTTTGTAGTAAGTTAAAAAAAAAAAAAAAAATTTACCGCATGAAATTAGTCGAATGCTCTCAACAATAATTTGATTATATAAGAAAAAAAAACAAATAATTGGATATAAGTTGGGTCATAATAATTGATGTTTTCTTTGTTTTTTTTTCCCCAATGATGTTTTGTTTTCACTCAACTCTTAAATGATTTTGTTTTTGTCCATTAACTCTAAATATTAAATAATAATTTTAAAAGAAAAAAATAATATATATATATATATATATATATATATGTGGATGAGGACAAATGAGGGAGGAGACGTAAGTGGGGGATGGGGGACCCACAAGAAAGAGAAAGACAACGGAGTCTGAGGAATCTGTGTCGTTATGTCTTCGGATTCAGATGACACCTTCTGTTCGTTTGTCTTCTCTGATCTCTCGTTTTTCTGATATATACTTTTTCTGTTTTTTTCCTCTTTACTTAAGTTTACTCCTTACCTTCAAATTCGTTCTGTTGCACAAGGAAAAAAATAACTCATTTGATAATGCATATTCAATTTATTAAAACTATGGATTTTAATGATGTTTCTGATTCATGTTTCACAAAAACAAAATGATGATTCATGTAATGAATATGAAAAAAAACAATTTTTACGGACTAGTCAATTTTTACGGACTTCGGACCAGTTGAAAATTTGGTAGGCTAAATTTTTTTTATGGACTAGTCAATTTTTGGTATTAGTCAGACGTCTTAATTCGACTGTGATTTAGACCATATTAAAATTCTGAATTCCAAGACAATGCTGATCCGGATCGTCGGTAGTTAAAAAAAATTATTTGTCCAATTTACATTATTTAGGGAGAAAAATAAGTGTTACAAGAGTTGGTTTTGGAGTTTTATTAAAAACTTACTTAAAACTCATATATCAAAACAATGTAATTAAATTTTTTTTTATAGAAAACATTGCTTTTCTCAAGTATTTAAAACATTAATGCTTGCACAAAATGCATCGAATAAAATATTTGATATGTTGTCTATCATCAATTTCAAGCCACGTTAGAATGCCATGATTACCTCTCCTTATCATTTAATTTGTAGGTAAAAATGTAATTTTTATCACTATCTCTGGTGTATTCTAAACAAAATCTCGTGTTTGATTTGGTAGTAAATGTACCTTCTAATACTCGACCTTATAAAAATTTAAAATATGAAAATCTGCTAATTAGAATACCAAAATGATTTTAGGCAATGGATTTGTAAAAAACAAGATTGCCTCTAAAATTCACAAGTCTACCATATCTATGAAAAAATATGTGTAATAGAAAATAACTAAGTATGTTGTTTAAATCTTAAGTCCGTCATGTCTGTGAACATAAACATGCTAAATAGAAAATAAATTTGTTAAGAAGAAGACCAACAATAAAAAAGATTTCTCGCATGTTCCAAATAAATAAAAAGTGCAACAACTTACTTACACCTTTTTTTTAAGAAATACGTGTAAATGAGACATGGAACGGAGCCTCTATGAAGAGATATTAGAAAAAGCAAGGATTGATGAGAGATATCATTCGACAATATGCATTAGTTACACTCTATATTATGTTATGAGTTTGATAATAGGTTTATTGTAAGTTTTGTAATGCACCAATGTGCTCGTAGTTGATGGTGTCTTACAAGTAAATAAGACCTTAAAATTACACCTATTTACGATTATATGTTATCTTGGTCTATCGTTTTATATATCGCACGTAGCTCAATACTTTAGTTATCGCTTCCAATTTTTTATAACATGGATTGTTCATGCGGCGATTTAGTACATTGACTGAGTACACCAAATAAGGTCTAGTACAAATGGTTAAGTTCATCTGAATTCCGATCACGTGTACAAGCTCCAATTGAGGACACTGCTTCACCTGAGTTTTTAGTCAATTGAAGGCTAGGATCTACAAGAATATTTGCAGTTCCACTTGAGTAGATTTGGAATCTCTCAAGTATCATTTCAGCATAATAAATTTGAGACATGATTATTCGTTCAGAATGTTCAATGATCTTAATCCCTAAAATCACATGTCTTACATGTCAAACTTCCCACTAAGCATATTCTTAGTTTGTTCTATCATTTTTTTACTGCTTCAAATAATAAGCATGTCATTTACGTACAAACATATCAAACTACCCATGTGGAGTACATTCGATGTATATGCACTTATCACATTCATTGATGTTAATTTTTTTTGACATCATGACGTTGTCAAATTTTTTAGAGCTTTTTAAGCCCATACAGAGACTTCACAAGTCTATAATTTTCTTAGCTCATTCTCTTAAAGAAAGGCGTTCATGAAATCATGGTAAACAAATTTTTTTCTTACGTGCTCTTTTGCTACGTCTAGGTTCATTTTCTGCTTCTTCTACTTCATTCACATAAGTTCTAGAAGTGGTAACCTCATTTACATAGGTGCTTCCGTATATTATTTGATATTTCAAAGAAAGACACACTCCTTGATTTCATCATTGTATTTGCATGGATATTTGGTATGTATTATTTATGAACTCTAAACCGCTAAGAACTAATATTATTTAGATATACAATAATAATACAAACTATTGTCATAATTCATGAATTTTGACATGTTTAAGAGGTGGCATTGCGACTTTTGCTAGGCATCCCCACACTTTCAGGTATTTGTGCGAATGTACTTTACCTTTGAAAAGTTTATATGACATTTTGCTAGTGACTTTATGTGGTAAGCAACGCTCTCCCCATTTCCTGCGGTAACTCAAACTCATACAACTTTGTATTCATCATCTCTTTAAGAGTTCCAAATTTTTGTTCAGCAACTCCATTAGATTCAAGGAAATAAGTAGCAGTTTTCCGATGAATAACGTTATGTTCTCTAAAGAGGGGATTTGATTTTCATCAAACTCGCCTCCTCTATAACTATTTTAAAATTTTTTTTAAGTTGGTTTTCAAGTTCCATCTTATATTATTTGAATTTTCCAAAGTTACATTCTTGCTTATTAGCAAGTATTCAAATCTCAAAGTATATATGGGATGATTGGTGAATGGACTTTTAAGGCCGTAAGGGCTTTAAAACTAAATAGAGTTTTAAAGTTAATAATTCTACTAATCAGACTTTGACTTTCCTATAATCTCTCAAAGTCCCTCAATCTCTCACAGCCCAAATTTGATTTTTTTTTTCTTTGTTACATTGTTTTTTTTCTAAACTAGATAATAGATTTTATTTTTATTTTTAAAGTCACAGCCTTAACAAAATAAATAAAAGTTACAGTCAACTTTTAAAGTTTGCTTTTAAAATTCAAACTTTTTTTTATTACTTAAATGGAACTTTATATTAATATATCTGATAGGTGCACACAAATTCTACATGAAGAACATAAAATGCTAAATTTGACCATTCATAATACTAAACCACAATATAAGTAAGATATTTGAGTTTTTAGATTTTGATAGCGGTTGGAGAGATATCGGAGACGGTTCCAAATACATTTTCCAACAACTTGTGAAGATATTAGATAGAAATGGAGAAATAAAAATGAAAATATTTATGAATATGAATTTTTTTTGTCGTCAACATTACATTAATTAGATGAAAAAACCAAGCAAGTGATAATTTAATGGTAGGTATGACCGTGCATAAAAGAACAATTATGTTCTATAGTTTGAATTTCACTTGAGATGAATATATACATTTATATGGGGGTGATTGGTGAATGGACTTTTAAGGCCGTAAGGGCTTTAAAACTAAATAGAGTTTTAAAGTTAATAATTCTACCAATCAGACTTTGACTTTCCTATAATCTCTCAAAGTCCCTCAAATCTCTCACAGCCCAAATTTGATTTTTTTTTTCTTTGTTACATTGTTTTTTTTAAACTAGATAATAGACTTTATTTTTATTTTTAAAGTCACAGCCTTAACAAAATAAATAAAAGTTACAGTCAATTTTTAAAGTTTGCTTTTAAAATTCAAACTTTTTTTATTACTTAAATGGAACTTTATATTAATATATCTGATAGGTGCACACAAATTCTACATGAAGAACATAAAATGCTAAATTTGACCATTCATAATACTAAACCACAATATAAGTAAGATATTTGAGTTTTTAGATTTTGATAGCGGTTGGAGAGATATCGGAGACGGTTCCAAATACATTTTCCAACAACTTGTGAAGATATTAGATAGAAATGGAGAAATAAAAATGAAAATATTTATGAATATGAATTTTTTTTGTCGTCAACATTACATTAATTAGATGAAAAAACCAAGCAAGTGATAATTTAATGGTAGGTATGACCGTGCATAAAAGAACAATTATGTTCTATAGTTTGAATTTCACTTGAGATGAATATATGCATTTATATGGGGGTGATTGGTGAATGGACTTTTAAGGCCGTAAGGGCTTTAAAACTGAATACAGTTTTAAAGTTAATAATTCTACCAATCAAACTTTAACTTTTCTATAATCTCTCAAAGTCCCTCAAATCTCTCACAGCCCAAATTTGATTTTTTTTCCTTGTTACTTTTTTTTTTTAAAGCCAGAAAATAGACTTTTTAAAATTTTTAAAGTCACAGCCTTAACAAAATAAATAAAAGTTACAGTCAACTTTTAAAATTCATATTACAGTAACAGTCTCCACAGTTAAAGTCTCGACCAATCAGCCCCATGATTGATGGAATCAATATAATACCACCATTACATTGGGTAGCACCTAACCACACCGGCTTAAAAAACTACATTACACATGTTTGTTTCAGTCAGATTGGTATGAGATTTCCAATTGTTTCTGCAAGAGTCAATCTTGCTTTAACATTCATCAACATTTTTACGGTATTCGTCAGCCTTGGGACCCATCATGTCACACTTGTGATATTTTCCATTGAACTTCATATAAACATTTTACCTTTTTAAAGCAAATGGGGGATTTTAGAGAAAACTTGTGTTTCTCCTTGTGTGGTGCTCAGCCACTTTAGTATTTTGTTCACAAATATTAACACCATATGCTTTGCGATTTGGTTTGTAGAAACCAAACTGTAACACCCTGATCATTGATAAATCAAAATGCCACATATGTGCACTTAGACGTTTGATCTGAGGTTTTCAGAACATATCCAGAGACCCTAGACCAAACATCTGAGTACACATTCCCTAACCGGCACAACTCAAAACTTTGCAATCCGAGTTATAACCGATAGTTAGTTAGTTCATCCGGACTAGGACTAGTATCACATGGAACCCAAGTTTAAGAAACACACTTTTATACATTATTATACTTAGATTCTTAAACATGATACAAATGCATATGTACATGTCGACAGTGGGTCTAGTACCTGTGGGAGTGTAAATCCACACCAATTGAATTTGTCGAAGGTTTGTTAAGAGGGATGAAATTTCTGAGTAAAAACCACGAATACAAAGATCCAAAGATGGTGTTTTATTAAGCCATTTAAGAAGCTTTCGTATGAGAGCAAAAGTACAGAGTTTTGCTAGGTTAAATTGCGGATCCCTTTTTCAGAGGGTATACATGAGTATATATACCAGTTTAAGTCGGTAAGTCAATATCTAAAGAGATAAAGAAGATTTCCTAATTCTTCGGGATTTTTATTTAGCAAAGCCTGCTACCGCCATGGGCTTTGATTCATGGGCTCGTTGTCTCGGCCCACACGTTCATTTGTTCAGCTCGGCCCAACTCCTTATCCTTAGGCTTTGGCTCTGATGGCAGTGGCTGAGCAGCTCGGGTGATACCATGGTTCACGGTTCGGGTGACACCATGGTTCACGGCTCGGGTGATACCATGGTTCATGGCTCGGGTGACACCATGGTTCACGGCTCGGGTGACACCATGGTTCACGGCTCGGGTGACACCATGGTTCACGGCTCGGGTGACACCATGGTTCACGGCTCGGGTGACACCATGGTTCACGGCTCGGGTGACACCATGGTTCACGGCTCGGATAACACCATGGTTCACGGCTCAGGTGACACCATGGTTCACGGCTCAGATAACACCATGGTTCACGGCTCGGGTGGCACCATGGTTCAGGGTTCGAGTGGCATCGTGGTTCATGGTTTGGGTGACATCGTGGTTCATGATTTCGGGCGACACCGTGATTCATGGTTCGGGGGCATCGTGGTTCATGGTTCGAGCGACGTCATGGTTCATGGTTCGGGCGACGTCGTGGTTCATGGTTCGGGTGGCATCGTGGTTCATGGTTCGGGTGATGTCGTGGTTCATGGTTCGGGTGATGTCGTGGTTCATGGTTTGGGTGGCATCGTGGTTCATAGTTCATGTGACATCGTGGTTCATGGTTCGGATGGCATCGTGATTCATGACACCCGATCCACTCTACCGTACCGTGGGTCGTGACACCCGATCCACTCTGCCGTACCGTGGGTCGTGACACCCGATCCACTATGCCGTACCATGGGTCGTGACACTAGATCCACTCTGCCGTACCGTGGGTCATCACACCCGATCCACTCTGCCGTACCGTGGGTCGTAACACCCGATCCACTCTGCCGTACCCTGGGTCGTGATACCCGATCCACTCTGCCATACCGTGGGTCATGGCACCCGATCCACTCTGCCGTACCGTGGGTCATGCCACCCGATCCATCCTGCCGTACCGTGGGTCGTGACACCCGATCCATTTTGCTTTGTTACAGATTGGGGACGAGCGGGCCGAAATTGATACATCTCCACAATAATTGGTGTAACTTTCTGATCGTTGATTCAAATGACTTCAAACTTCTTTTGGATGAAAGATAACTAAATTTTATATCTTGTGACCAAATTTCGGCTCGGGTTGCCTTTTTCTCGGGTGACACCGAGTCCTTTTTGGATCGGAGATGCGCGGGCCTAAATTGATACAACTCCACGATAATTGGTGTAACTTTCTGATCGTTGATCCAAATGACTTCAAATTTCTTTTGGATGAAATCTAACTCAATCATATATCTTTTGACCGAATTTCGGCTCGGGGTGCCTTCTGCTCGGGTGACACCGAGTCCTATTTGGATCGGGGATGCGCAGGCCGAAATTGATACATCTCCACAATAATTGGTGTAACTTTCTGATCGTTGATCCAAATGACTTTAAACTTCTTTTGGATGAAAGCTAACTCAATCATCTATCTTCTGACTAAATTTCGGCTCGGTTTACTTTCTAATCAGGTGACACCGAGCCCTTTCTTCTACGGCTCGGGTACGACGAGCACATATTGATATGTATTCAGTAAATCGGGTGTATCTTGCCAACCTCAGCTCCAAATGATATGATTCCAACTCCATTGGAAATCTGACTCAGAGATCTTGTTTGTCATTACCAAACCGATCTCTTTATTATGTTTTCGAACCGATCCGAGCTCTTTAGCTCAACGACTATGTTTTCCAAAGGCTTCTTGGGCTCGGTTCGTGATAAGTTGAGCTTGTCATGGTCGTCCATTTTTTATATTTAGTTAAATTTCTATTGATCTCAGTGAGGTAAAAACCGACCCCAACAGTTAGCCCCTCAGCTCGGCAGTATCAGTGATGGTGATGCTGAGGTGAAAGTAGTCGTTACTGAGATCAACATGCCGAGCTGAAATTGGCGTTTATGACGTGCCGAACCGTTTCTTTGATCACTTTTCTGAGTTGTATATTCGATCAAATCATCGAGCTGTGTCTTCGATCAAATCACCGAGCTATTTTGTCGTAAGAGTACTTGACGAGGCATTTAGGCCAGGAAAAACATGACGAGCCGTTTTGCCGAGGAAAATGTGACGAAGTATTTTGCCAAGGAAAACATGATGTGCCGAGATTATCATGAGAATGCAATGCACCAAAACTATTTTGTTGCTTTGTGAGACTTTTTTCAAGGGCCAAGTTCCAACGGGCACCTCTCCGGAGAGTGGCTAAGTTCCAATGTGCTATGAAGCGTTGTCTAATGGATTTTAAGAAGTTAAAGACCAGCGTGCTAAGGAGCGAGTGATTGCTGGGTTTTGGTTATTGCCTTTGGTTTTAGGGTCTACGATGTACCATCGACTTACATGACCATTTCGATAAAACAGCTTAAGTATCTCATACTAAACGACATACATTTAGTACTATGTTTTTGAGATGTTAAAGACTAGCGTGTGATATCTTGGTTTAGACGAAACATGGTTATGTATCTCACGCTAATGATATACCTTTAGTGTTATGTTTTCAAGATGTTGCGACATTTCGGCTTACAGATACGTTAACATAAACATATCTGCTCCGATAATGAACATATGTTTGCATAGTTTAGTTTGAATATTTCGGTTTACGGATATGTTATCATAAACATATCCGCTCCGACAATGGACATATGCTTGTATAGTTTAGGATGAACATTTCGGTTTACAGATACATTACCGTAAACATATTCGCTCCGACAATGAACAAATATTTGTATAGCGCGCTTTTAATCCTGAGAAGGATGTAATGTCCCGTTGTTGTGGCCAACAACAATGAGGTGATATGAAATGTCTGTTTAGTTGAGACTGGTAATCCGTAGAGGATGTGAGTGGGATGCCTGTTTTGTTAAGGCTATAGTAATCCATAAAGGATGTGATTTGAAGATCTTAGCTTCGAAAAGTTTGCTTTAATTAGACATAGAGTCTATTATAAAGATGGGAGTATACGAGTATACGTACCCACTCCCCCTCCCCTTTTTTAAGGAAGGGGACAGCTGAACTCATCCGAAGATGAGTTGCCTACGTACCCTTTGTAGGGATCAAGACGTCTCGTAGTTCATGTAAAATACCTTAGTGATAGTATTTCTTGAGATGCATTGCATTATGAGATCCTGGTACTGGAATGTCGGTAATGTTAGCGAGCTCGTACACTCCCGATCGAATTGAAGTTAGATAGCTCGTTCTTAGGTTGCCGGTTCGGCTTGGCTTTGTTCTGCTTTGTCTTCGTGTTGAGTTCTGCTATAGGAATTCTGAGCTTATGCTCAGCCATAAAACAACTTCGGGACTCCTTCCGATTTCCACGAATAGGTTTGATTCCGTTCGGCGTCGGGAACTTTATGCACATGTGGTATGTTGATGGGACAACTCTCATAGAATTTATCCAAGGGGTTCCCATGATAACGTTGTATATCGCAGGATGATCTGCCACCAAAAATTCTACGATCTTTGTTACTATTTCGGCACGAATGGGTAGCCTGATCGTTCCAACTGTCATTGTTGATTCTCCTGAAAATCCAGTTATTGGCTCCGGCATTTTTGTAACTTCGGATATATCGATCTCCATATGCTTTGACGTTTCTCAAAAATAACATCTACAGAACTTCCCGTATCAATCAGTACTTTGGCAATGTCGTGGTCTCCTATGATCAGCTCGTTAATGAGACGATCGCTATGAGGGTGGTCAATGCTGACTGTTTCACTTTGCTCGAACGAAATCACGTCATTTGGAAAATTGGAGGGCGCCGACCAGTTGGTGCTAACATCTGCCTTGCGTTGGAACGCCTTGATTGCGGATGCCGTATCTATGCAGTACTAGGATCCTCCCATTATCATGTTAATTCTTCTTCGAGAATCCTGCTGTGTTGCCTCGTTGGTTTGCCTCCCTCTCTTAATCGCATCTTTAGTTTGGACAGTCTGATCAGGCTGGTCTTCTTCATCTTCTCGTTCGAGATCTTTGAGGCTGATAGTGTCACCGAGCTCTCCCGCCATTAGTTTCACCGTGAGTTTTTTGTCCAGACTCTGATAATTCCCGGTTGAGTATCCGTAGTAATGATGGTATTCGCAGTAGGCCATTTCGTCATAAGAACTGTTGTTTTTGGTCCACGTGCTCCATGAACTACTTCCACGGCCTCGGCCTCTTCCTCGACCGAATCCAGGGGCATCAATTTGATAGTTATGAGCTCCTCGAAAGCCTCCCTCGTGCTGGACGTAGCCGGAACTTTGGTTGTTTCTCTTATTATTTGAAGAATTTGAAGCCTGGGGAGGATGTCTTAGTGGTCTTGCCTTTCCATACTTCTCGGTTAGGATCTTCATCTCCTCTTCTTTGGTTATGAAATCTGCAGCTCGGTGCATTGCGTCTTGTATCGTTGCGGGGGCGTTCAGTGCAATCTCTTTGTGGAAATCGGAATTGAACCAAAGTGCTCGTTTTAAGGCCAGCAGGGCCGCCTTGTCGCTCAAACCTTCTACTTTGGACATGACGGCTTTGAATCTTCCGAAGAAGTTTCGGAGGGTTTCGTTCTGCCCTTGAGCGAGGGTCCACAGATCGGCATCTGACGTTCCAAGATCCATGAATATGGAGTAATGCTTCAAGAATGCTGCAGACAGTTGGTTGTAGTTGTTGATGGAGTTCCGCTCGAGCCTGGAGAACCACTGGAGCGCGAGGCCCTTGAGATGCTCCACGAAGAGAAGGCATTTTCCGGTGTCTCTTTCATTTTCTTTGAAGTTAGAGCGTCCCATGGCTATAGCGAAAGCCGTTAGATGTTCTTTTGGGTCAGTTTTTCCTTCGTAGATCGGAACTTTCATCTTTCCCGGATCTGGAATTCTTGTGCTGGTAATCCGTGTTGTGAACGGGGTATTCTGTACTTCCTCCAGTACGCGATCTATCTCCGGCACCTTGCTAGTCGCTTTGTGCATCCTGGATCGGATGGCTTTTATGTCGGCAGCTGCTCGGTCTATATCTGCTCGTATGATAGCCATCTCTTCTTTTGGGCTCGGACTCCTGCTCTTTGCTCTTCATTGACCCATGCTTGCTCGGCCCAGAGGATGTTCTCTTCTTCCTCGGTTAGCTCTTGATCTCCTTCTGGGATGGCCTCGCATCTTTCAGTTCAGGTCCGAACAGCTGCTAGGAGTTCGGGGTCATCGCGACTCTCCGTGTTATGCTCCACCCGATTGTCCTCCTCTAGATTAATGATTGGGGCCGGCTCTTCTTCGGTCGGTGTGTCGCCTGTTTCTTGTGTTCCAGAAGTTAGGTTTGCTGAGTTTTGATGGAGTGGCGGCAATCTTCCGTGGGTCCTTGGCGGGTTGAGCGGGGTTGAGAAATCTAGGGCCGTCGGGTTGAGGTGCCTTCCGATTCGTCTTGCTGGATCCAGACCTGAGCCTATCCCATAGGTTCGACTCACCGTCGCCAAGGCCTTCAGCTCGCCCATCATCGTGTTGTTGAGTTTGTCTTGCTCCTCCACCTTCTTGAGCAGCGTCTCCAGCATGATCTTCATCTCCGTGAGTGTTGTTGAAGTCTCCCCAGCGTCCTTGGACTAGTTCGTCTTGTCCTCCACGCCGGTGTTTCTGGTGTCGGCAGTGTTATCGTCTCCGTCGTTGGCCATCGTCTTCGGATCGGTTTTGCGGCGGCTTTTTGGTGTAAGAAAATTTCAATCCCCCTCCTTCTAGCGCCAAATTGTTGGAATGTAAATCCACACCAATTGAATTTGTCGAAGGTTTGTTAAGAGGGATGAAATTTTTGAGTAAAAACCACGAATACAAAGATCCAAAGATTGTGTTTTATTAAGCTGTTTAAGAAGCTTTCGTATGAGAGCAAAAATACAGAGTTTTGCTAGGTTAAATTGCGGATCCCCTTTTCAGAGGGTATACATGAGTATATATACCAGTTTAAGTTGGTAAGTCAATATCTAAAGAGATAAAAAAGATTTCTTAATTCCTCGGGATTTTCATTTAGCAAAGCCTGCTACTGCCATGGGCTTTGATTCATGGGCTCGTTGTCTCGGCCCACACATTCATTTGTTCAGCTCGGCCCAACTCCTTATCCTTAGGCTTTGGCTCGGATGGCAGTGGCTGAGCAGCTCAGGTGATACCATGGTTCACGGTTTGGGTGACACCATGGTTCATGGCTCGGGTGACACCATGGTTCACGGCTCGGGTGACACCATGGTTCACGGCTCGGGTGACACCATGGTTCCCGGCTCGAGTGATATCATGGTTCACGGCTCGGGTGACACCATGGTTCACGGCTCGGGTGGCACCATGGTTCATGGTTCGGGTGGCATCGTGGTTCATGGTTCGGGTGACGTCGTGGTTCATGGTTCGGGCGACACCGTGGTTCATGGTTCGGGGGCATCATGGTTCATCGTTCGGGTGACGTCGTGGTTCATGGTTCGGGCGACATCGTGGTTCATGGTTCGGGTGGCATCGTGGTTCATGGTTCGGGTGACGTCGTGGTTCATGGTTCGAGTGGCATCGTGGTTCATACTTCGGGTGACGTCGTGGTTTATGGTTCGGGTGCTATCGTGGTTCATGACACCCGATCCACTCTACCATACCGTGGGTCGTCACACCCGATCCACTCAGCCGTACCATGGGTCGTGACACCCGATCCACTCTGCCGTACCGTGGGTCGTGACACCTGATCCACTCTGCCGTACCCTGGGTCGTGATACCCGATCCACTCTGCAATACTGTGGGTCGTGACACCCGATCCACTATGCCGTACCGTGGGTCATGATACCCGATCCACTCTGCCGAACAGATCCATTTTGCTTTGTTACGGATCGGGGACGAGCGGGCCGAAATTGATACATCTCCACGATAATTGGTGTAATTTTCTGATCGTTGATCCAAATGACTTCAAACTTCTTTTGGATGAAAGATAACTAAATTTTCTATCATGTGACCAAATTTCAGCTCGGGTTGCCTTCTGCTCGGGTGACACCGAGCCCTTTTGGATCGGGAATGCGCGGGCCTAAATTGATACCACTCCACGATAATTGGTGTAACTTTCAGATCGTTGATCCAAATGACTTCAAACTTCTTTTGGATGAAAGCTAACTCAATCATCTATCTTTTAACAAAATTTCGGCTCGGGGTGCCTTCTGCTCGGGTGACACCGAGCCCTATTTGGATCAGGGATGCGCATGCCAAAATTGATACATCTCCACGATAATTGGTGTAACTTTCTGATCGTTGATCCAAATGACTTCAAACTTCTTTTGGAAGAAAGCTAACTTAATTATCTATCTTCTGATCAAATTTCGGCTCGTTTTTCTTTCTTTTCAGGTGATACCGAGCCCTTTCTTCTATGGCTCGGGTATGACGAGCACATATTGATATATCTTCAGTAAATCGGGTGTATCTTGCCAACCTCAGTTCCAAATGATATGATTCCAACTCCATTGGAAAGCTGACTCAAAGATCTTGTTTTTCATTACCATACCGATCTCTTTAGTATGTTTCCGAACCGATCCGAGCTCTTTAGCTCAACTGCTCTGTTTTCCAAAGGCTTCTTGGGCTCGGTTCGTTATAAGTTGAGCTTGTCATGGTCGTCCATTTTCTATACTTAGTTAAATTTCTGTTAATCTCAGTGGGCTGAAAACCGACCCCAACAGTACCCAAAACTTTATCATACATATTAAACATTAGTCATTTACAAAAGGCAAGATAAACTACCGCTTGTTTTCCTAACGTGTCTTGCATATACCCGTATGGTCTACCGCTAATGGTCACCTACAAAACAAGTAGAGTCATAAGCAACTAATTTTCTTAGTGAGTTTGAGCTTCTCTAGATGCAAATGAATCTTCCAACCAAACCCAAAATAACAATCACACGCAATCATGCATGACATAAGCAACAAAAAAAAGTTTGATCTTTAATTTTTTATTAAGGCCTTGCGCATTGACTACTTCCTATCACTTCATACCAACAGGGATCACCCGACCCTTAGCCACAAAGGCTAAACAAACCGATGATTCTTACTCGTTCCAATGGCCCTAGATGTATAAGGATTCACATAGAAAATCTGCATCGTCATGCAGTAAAAGGTCCTAGGCTGCAATCCCGTCTCTCGGTGTCTTCGTGTACTTAAACTAGTACTCTTTTTGGGCTACTTAAGCCATGGTATTTAGGGAAGTGTCAAACTGCAATCACTACTAGTTTATATTGTTTACCGAGCAATTAAGCTGCAAGTAAACTTATAAACATATAGCACCATTTTAGTCTTATACGCATTGCACAAGTTTGAGCTTTTAAGCAAAATCTAACAAGTGAATGCAACCAAACATATGACATAATTTCAGTCTTAAAAGTATTGCACAAGTTAGAGCTTTGAAGCAAAATCTAATAAGTGTAATAATTTAAACGTCAAAGAACCTCACATGCTTAATAATCAAACACATAAACACTTCACAAAAATGCATCAATTATAAACACAGAGCAACCATCAAGCATCAACGCAATCATGCACACTCATACTTGCTTTGCAGTAAAACAACACGCATACACTAAGACTCACCTTTGGTTTGATGGAAGGTCATGGTTTAACTTGGAAATCTCTATCCACGTTTCTGATTAAACTTGGAATTAGGATATGTTGAAACATATCACACTAGTTACCATAGGAAAATACACAATTCTAAGGTGAACTAGGTATCCAAGAGATCACGGGTCTTACCTACACCGAATAGGATCACTTTCTAATTTTAGACTTATTTCTTCATGATCCAGCCGAAACTTTCACCTAAGTTTCGTGGTGGTTCCAAGCTTTGGATTAAGAAACTAAGGTCATATTCATGCTCAGAACGCGAAAACATGTCGGACTGGAAAGTTTGGGTTCAATAGGCTTACCCTAAATTTTTCTCGACTGACCACGGTTCACTGCTCACGGTCACAGTTCACGGACAGATTTGGGCAGAGCTTTGCTATGGTTTTTGGATACGAAAATGGGAGCAGTGTTGGGGTCAAAATCTCCCCTCTTGAAGTTAACAGCAAGCGGATCAGGTGTCCCCCTAACTGTGAAACTGGGTCGTGTACCCCGATCCGTGGTGCAGCAGACGGATCGGGGGTCACAACTGTTGGGGTCAGATTCCACCTCTTGGGAATCAACGATTGAAAAAATGGCTAAGTATGAAAAAGGGCTAGCAGCTGGATCCCTAACCGTGAGGAGTAGGATCGGGATCCCTAACCGTGAGGAGTTGGATCGGGATCCCTAACCGTGAGGGAGTTGGATCGGGATCCCTAACCGTGAGGAGTTGGATCGGGATCCCTAACCGTGAAGGAGTTGGATCGGGATCCCTAACCGTGAGAAGTTGGATCGGGATCCCTAACCGTGAGGAGTTGGATCGGGATCCCTAACCGTGAAGGAGTTGGATCGGGATCCCTAACCGTGAGGAATTGGATCGGGATCCCCAACCATGAAGAAGTTGGATCGGGATCCCTAGCTGTGAAGTAATTGGATCGGGTACCCCGAACCGTGACAAGGTGAGTTGGATCGGGTACCCCGAGCCGTGAATGAAGGAGTTGGAACGGGTACCCCGAACCGTGACAAGGTGAGTTGGATCGGGTTCAACGAGCCGTGAATGAAGGAGTTGGAATGGGTACCCTGAACCGTGAATGAAGTAGTTGGATCGGGTATCCCGAACCGTGACAAGGTGAGCTGGGTCGTGTACCCCGATCCATGGCACGATAGAAGGATCAGGGGTCACGACCCATAGCGAAGAAAGCTGGGTCGTGTACCCCGATCCATGGACAGTAAACGGATCGGGGTCACGACCCACGGTAAAGAAGCAGGGTCGCATACCCCGATCCATGGTACGACAGACGGATCGGGGGTCACGATCCATAGTATGTCACCCGAGCCGTGAACCATGGTGTCACCCGAACCATGAACCATGGTGTCACCGGAGCCGTGAACCATGGTGCCACCCGAGCCGCAAACCATGGTGTCATCCGAACCAAGGTTCAATGGTAAGAGATCGGGCTGAGACAATGAGCCCACAGATTCAAGCCCACAAAAGAGATGACAAAGACAACCCATGAATCGAAGCCCATGACGATGACATGCTTTGCTAAAAGGAAATCCCAAAGAATTAGGAAATCTTCCTTATCTCTTTGGATATTAACTTAGCCGACTTAACTTAGTATATATACTCATGTAAACCCTAAGAAAAGGGGATCCGAAATTTACCTAGCAAAACCCTGTACTTTTGCTCTCATACAAAAAAGCTTTCTAAGCAGCTTAATAAAATACCATCTTTGGATCTTTGTTCGTGTTTGTTGGGTGGTTTCTATTCAGAAGTTTCAGATCTCTCTAAAAGACTCGACGAATTCAATTGGCGTGGATTTATACTCCCACAAGCAGCTGGGTCATATTTATAGGAAAAGTTTCGTCCTGCTGCTTGTGGTGACTCATCGCTCACGGTCGTAACACCACGTGCTTACCGATTTGTCGTGCTTACTGATTTGTAATGATTTGCCGTGCTTACTTATGATGCAGGACTAGGCGTGTGATTGACACATGCCCACACACAGATGACACACGCCCACACATAGCTGACACACGCCCAAGCTAGCACACAGGTAGGTGAGTCACCCAGCAGCTTACCCATGGTTCTCGGAAAAACTGCCCGATTCAGTCCGTTTCGGCCGTTGAGTTAATCTCTTTAACCAAACTGATTTTTCTTCATCCAATCTACATTTATAAGTCCTTTTCATCCTTTCCATAATCCTCTAAATGGGTTGGGAGCAACCTGGTCCTATTTCGATCACATTAGATCGTATAAGGCTTATACCGAGTTTTTGCCTCACGTACCGCGTGACCCAAATTCTATTTCCTTCGTAACTTGATAATATCTCGATCCAAATTTACTTCCTTAGCTTTATTTTCCTTTTAATTAACGTGTCTAACCTGATTTGGCTCTCTTGTCCCAATCTCGACCCTTTTGACCCACGATATGCCCCGTATCGTCGATATGGTCAACTAACTCGAACCACAATTAAATTCCTCTGATCCAACTGAGTTTTTCTTTGACCAAATGTCCTTTTAAGGTCTCTTATAAATTTCCCAATTCCAGTTGGCTTAATTTGGAACTTTGGATCCAACCTATCTTGGCCTAGCCGTATCAACCGTCCTTACGAGTGAAAATTGAAACTCACTCGACCCGACTTTCTTTAGTTTCGACCTAAAGGCTTATCTTGACCTTCTCTTGATAATTCTAAGTGAATTTCCCTTGGTCAAATCCAGCCCTTATCAGGGTCATTACATGGGTTCTCAACAGCTTATCAGAACATATCAAAACCCTATAAAGATCGAAGAACATGTCAAGATCTTCTAAATAAACTAACAGCCATATCCAAATCCTCAAATAAATCACCAGAAACTTGAAGAACAGCGGTGGAGCTGTTTGAAGATGGACCGGGAAACTCAAATGGGTCGGTGGCAAAGGAGGAATGACGGAGGCCCAAGTTAAAAATAACTTAAGCAAAAAATTAGAGAGAGAGAAAGAAGAGAGAGGTTACCTGTTTTGGGAATGTTTTCGGAGAAATGAAGTAATGAAAAACTGGGAGGCATCACAGTTTATATAGGCAAGTAGTGACGTTATACACCTTGGGAATCGGCAGAAGCGTTTAGACTCCCCGAGAAAGGAGATTATTTGCCAAAGTCATAGAGACCCCCGAGCAGAGTTTGAGTGATACAGCAACCCTGAGCCAAATCTCTTCAATAAAACAACACCACAGATAGGGATACACCACAAATAGTTCGGCAAATATCTGCATAATCTATGAGTCCCGAGCCAAACTCTTGTGAAAGGTCACCCCGAACCAACAGAGCAACATAACTGCTCGGTAGTACATCTTAAAATAAAATGCCTCGGGGATTTTATAAAATCACCTAAACAGTTCGGCACCCCCTCTTCAATGGTTCGGTAATTTCATCAGAACAGTTCGGGATCACTACGACGATTCGGTTAGGGACGTTAACTTCATACCGCTCTTAACCTCGACAATTTCAGCATTAAAACTGACTAGTTGGGGGCTAACTGTTTGGGTCAATATTCACCCACCTGATGTTAACATATGAGAAAATAACTATAAACGGCTCGGTGTCGACAAAGCGTCGCGAACACCCGAGCCGAAATCAAATGGCTCGGGTGATACACAGAGAAACGGATCGGGTGCCACGATCCACGGTGCAGATTAGGTCGTGTACCCCGATCCATGACGAAGCAAAAGGGATCGGGTGCCACAACCTGCGGTACGGCAAAATGGATCGGGTGCCATGACCCATGGTGAAGATTGGGTCGTGTACCCCAATCCATGACGAAGCAAAATGGATCGGGTGCCACGACCCACGGTACGGTAAAATGGATCGGGTGCCACGATCCACGGTGAAGATTGGGTCGTGTGCCCCGATCCATGACAAAGCAAAAGGGATCGGGTGCCACGATCCACGGTATATCAAAATGGATCGGGTGCCACGACCCATGGTGAAGATTGGGTCGTGTGCCCCGATTCGTGACAAAGCAAAATGGATCGGGTGCCACGACCCGCATTGAAGCCATTCGAGCCGTGAACCACTATGCCACCCGAGCCGTGAACCATGATGCCAACCGAACCGTGAACCACGATGCCACCCGAGCCAAACACGGGCCTCGGCCATCCGAGCCAAAGCTTAAAGACAGGGAGTTAGGCTGAGCTGAGCAAATGAACTTATGGGCCGAGACAACAAGCCCATGAATTCAAGCCCATAATAGAGATATGACGAGGTCAAAGCCCATGGTGCTAGCCGACTTTGCTAAAAGGAAATCTCGAGGAATTAGAAAATCTTCCTTATCTCTTTAGACATTGACTTAGTCGACTTAGACTTGTATAAATAGACATGTACATCTCTTGAAAAAGGGATCCTCAATTTGACCTAGCAAACACTTGTTATTCTCTGCAACAGCTTTCTTAAACAGCTCTAATAAAAACACCATCTTTGGATCTCAGTTTGTCTTTTGGTGGTTTTAATCTCAGAAGTTTCAGATCCCTCTAAAATTCTTGACAAATTCGATTGTGTGGATTTACACTCCCACACTGATCGTCTTCTAAATCAACTGCTTTGCTTTCAAGTTGAGGTTCCGTGTCTGGATTTTCTTCCATTACGGTGTCAATGCCTTTGTTTATTGGGATGGTCTCCTCTGGTGCATCTTTTGCTTGTCTGTCCGCATGAGAACGGGTAATTGCGTTAACATTATTCGAGAGATTGATACTTGGGTGCTCGATGAACTCGACTGGAATGATTCTATGTAAACCCATATCGGATGTTGATGCCAGGGCTGCCAATGCGTCTGCCAAGGTGTTTTCGCTGCGAGGTATTTTGGTTAGTTTAAACTATTTGAACTTCATTACCAGACCTTGCACTACTTTTAGATAAGCCTCCATTTGTTAATCCTTCGCAATGTACTCCCCATTGAACCGATTTGCGACTAGCTGGGAGTCGCAATACGCATGGATACTCTGAATTTTGATTATGTGAGCTAGTTTTAGGCCGGCGATAAGGACTTTATACTCTGCTTCTTTGTTAGACGCGCAGAATGATAATCGAAACGATTGTTCCAAAATTTCACCAGTCGGAGATGTCAAGCGAATATCTACACAGACCCTTATTTTGAGGACAAGCCATCAACATGGAGCGTCCAAACAGAATATGACGCTGAGTCATCTGTTTCTTCCGAAGGGAGTTCAACTGGAAAATCTGCTAACACTTGGGACTTTGCGCAACTTCTGCTCCGGTACTCAATATTATATTCACTTAGCTCGATTGCCCACTTTGCGAGCCTTCTAGATTGTCTCGGGCTATGTAAGATGGTTCAGAGGGGGAAGGTTGTTAGTACCACTATAGAATGCGACTGAAAATACGACCTTAACTTTCGAGCATACATAATCACGACAAGGGCTAACTTTTCGATATGTGGATATTGAGTTTCAGCATCTGTCAAAGTCTAGTTGACGTAGAAAATCGGTTTCTGCTCGCCTCGTTCATCCCTGACAAGCACTCCACTGACTGCAGTAGCAGAAACCGCGTTGTACAAAAACAGGGGTTCTCCTTCCACAGGCTTCGCGAGAACCGGGGGACTTGCCAGGTAACTTTTCAGTTACTTGAAAGCTTCTTCACATTTTTCAGTCCACTCGAATTTTTTATTCCCCCTTAGGATCTATTTCTGGCACCTTACTAGTTGCTTTGGGCATCATGGATTGGACGGGCTTTATGTCAGCGGCTGCTTCGTCCATGTCTGCTCGCATAACGGCCATCTCTTCTTTTTTATCTCGGACTCCTGCTCTTCGCTCCTCACCGATCTGAGCTTGTTGGGCCCAGAGGATGTTCTCTTTTTCTTCGGTCAAGTCACGTTCTCGCTCCAGGTTGGTTCCACATCGTTCAGCTCGGGCTTGGCCAGTAGCTGCAAACTCGGGGTCGTGAAGATTCTTCGTATTGTGCTCTCCTTCTGTGCTCTCCTCCAAGTCGATCATTGGGGCCGACCCATCTTTGGTCCGTGCAATCGTTTCATGTGTTTTAATGTTCTGCTCGGTGGCGGCAACTGTTTGACGCAGCAGGGGGGGGGAATCCACCTCGGGTTCTCGGCGCGTCGAGAGACGTTGAAAAATCCAAGGCTGTCGGGTTCAGGCACTTTCTAACTCGTCTTGCAGGGTCCAGACCCGAGCCCACTCTTCGGGCTTGGCTCGCCGTTTCCAAGGCCTTTCGCTCGTCCATCATCGTGCTGTTCAGCTTATCTTGCTCTTCCGCCTTCTTGAGCAGTGACTTCAGCATGGACTTCATCTGAGTCAGATCCTCCGGGGTTGTCTTTGCGATATCCTGTGTCAGGTTCTCCTTTTCTCCAGGGGGATCGGCTCTAGTATCCTTCGAGTCGGTAGCGTTTCTGTCTCTGTCGCCGGTCATCTTCTCTGGATCTTTCGTACGGTGGTTCTTTTGAGTAAGAAAATTTCAAAGTCCCCTCAGACGGTGCCAAATTGTGGGGGCGTAAATCCACACAATTGAATTTGGTTAGATTTTTTAAGGGATTTGAAATTTATGAGTAAAAACCACGAAAGCACAAACATAGATCCAAAGATGGCATTTTTATTAAAACTGTTTAGAAAGCTGTTGCGGAGAATAACAAGTGTTTGCTAGGTAAAATTGCGGATCCCTTTTTCAAGGAAGGTACATGAATATATATATATATAAGTCTAAGTCGACTCCTAAAATGATAAGGAAGTTTTCCTATTCTTTCTCTCATTTTCCTTTCTTCATATCTATCTTCCTTTTCGCTCTCAGCCCACAAGGTTCCTGGTATGACGTCTTGGCCCATGAAGATCTAATAACGTATCTCGGCTTGTTATTAAAAGAACAACGACTGCTTGGCTCGGGGATCAGCGGGCAGAGCACTTTGGCTTCGTGTGTAATGGGCTGAGCCCTTTGTTTCGGCGAAGTGGGTCGAGCCCCCTTGTCTGCGGCTCGGGTGGCATTCGGCTTGGGTGACACTCCCATTTGGCTTGAGTGGCACTTACCCACGTTCGGCTCGAGTGGCGCTTACCTTCGTTCGGCTCGGGTAGCACTTACCCACGTTCGGATCGGGTCGTTCTCCTCTGGCACGGCTTGGTGACACCGAGCCTTTTCTCCATTATCAGCACATGACTAGGATGCACCCGAGTCATTTAAGTTTGGCTCGGGTGACCGGTGGCTTCGCGGCTCTAGCGACATCAGACTTCACGGCTCGGGTGGCAGTTACCCGTGACACCGAGCCGTTTCTCCAATATCGACCCAGGCATAAAGGGGTACCCGAGCCATTTTCTCATTGTGACCCCGAGCCATTTCCTCATTGTGACCCTAGATATTTTTTCATTGTGACCCCGAGCCGTTTTCCCGGTTTCGACTCGGGTCCATTATGCTTCGTGGATCAGGTTACGCTCCTTTTGATACTTAGACATTTTCTCATCCGTTAACTTCAGGTGGGTGAAAATGACCCCAACAGATGTCAGAGATTGAATATATTTGAAAGTAGCTGCTTAGAAAGGGAAAGATAGGTTTGGAAAGATAGGGAAGTTGGCCATGCGGTATATAGGATCATACCGTGTTTTACGAAGAGTAAGATTGTCTTATCATTTGGATATTCCTTCAGACATGGCATTTCATCCGGTGTTCCATGTGTCCATGTTACAAAATATCTTCGTAATACGAAGTGATAAAACCCCAATAGATAGAAAATATCAATACCAACTTAAACCTATTGTGAAGGACCCATACTGATTGGAGAAATGACGAGTTAAGAAGATGAAAAACCAAGAGATTTGTCAAGTCCAAGTGTTTTGGAAAAATCAGCATTGGTTTGTGGTAACTTGGTAAGATGAAGGGAAATTGCGGGTAGGCTATCAAGAACTCTTTGCGCGAGCTGAGAACCCTTAAGGATTTGAGAAGACTTGTGTTAAGGGGGGAGAATATAATAGCTCGGATGAAGGCTGAAGAGACAAAGAGAAATTCCCTTAGAATTCTCAAGAGAAGCTCATGATAAGCCTTTTGGTCAAGACAAAATAAATTTGGGTCGAGTGAATTTTATTTTCACTAGTATGGATTGCGGATACGGTTAGGCCAAGTTGGGCTAAAAATAAAAGTTGCTAAAAAGAGTCAAATATGATTGATAAAGTTATAAGGGACTTTAAAAGGACATTTGGTCAAAGAAAATCTCAGTTCGGCTAGAGAAATTCAATTTTGTTTCCAAACTGTTAGCCAGACAGACCGTATGGGACTTATCATGGACTAAAGTGGTCAAGACTTGTTAAAAATAGCAAAATCAGATCAGGTACATTAAGGAAGGAGAAAAGAAGGCTAAGGGAGCAATTTGGATCGAATTATATTGAAGTTGGTATGAGGGAAACTGACTTTGGGTCACGCGGCAAGACCATTCCGTAATTCGGTTAAACCTACGCGACCCGATATGACCAAATTAGGACCCGAGTGATCACAACAGGTCAGTTGAGTGTGGGAAAATTAGAAAGAGCTTATAAAGATAGTTTGGTCGAGGGAAAGATCAGTCCGGTCGTGAAAATCTGAGTACCAGACAGTGATCGAACAGTTTGGTCATGACGGGTAGATCATGGTCGATATTTTGGCCAAGTTTCTTGATTACTCAGATGAGTGTGTGCTAGCTTAGCAAGGTGACTCAGCTGGATGTGTGCTAGGATGGTTGGGTTGATTTACCTACTTCTATATGTGTCACCACCGCCACATGTTACGTCCGGAGGAAAGATTGGTGTACCGACGGCGACATGTGTCCCGGTGACTCCACATGCTTCCTCCATGATCCACTGCATATATATAGTGGTTCACCACGTAGTAATACAGTAGGAAAAATCTGAACCGAACTCATGTCGGATTGTAATCGTGAACCACCATCGGTGTTGGTCGGAAAATTCTAGAATAAGTCATTTTAACCAAAACTTACCCATCCGACATGTTTTCGCATTCTGAACTTGAATTTGACCTCAGTTTCTTGAACGAACCATAGGTGAAGTGCCGGTTGGTTCACAAAGAAACAAGTTTAGGATCCATAAGTGATCTTGTTCGGTCTAGGTAAGACCTGTGAATTTTCAGCCAGAGGTGTCAATACGGATCATAACCCACGGGTTAGACCCAAGTAGATCCGCGACGGGGCGGGCCTGGACCTATAGTGGTTCACATGTTGTGTGGGTCAATCCGTCAGGATTTGCGGGTTTGCGGTCTGATATGCGAAAGTGAGAGAATTCGCCAAATCGCCGAAAATCAATGGCGATTGCGATGACTAAAGGTGATTTCGATGGAGCCTCCATAGTTGAATGTCCCAAGGATTCGTGATTTCTAGCGATATTGATGGAGTATCCTTGGTTCATGATCTGCATATGCGACTGCTAGTGTCCATCGGATTGGCATCGAAGATGGGTTTTGAAAATTGATCAGACTTTCATCTTCTGCAGCAAAGGATGAACTTTCCTTATTCCTGGGTTCACAGGTGATTGTTATTTGTGTATTTTATCTTTCGAATTTTCAATGAAAATCTGTTTGCCTAATTTGAAGTGCTTGCTAATTGGGAACTGCCATTACAGCCTCATATAGTAACACCATTTTGGATGGCATCAGAAGTGATTCATAACTCATAAATGTATAATGAGAAGGTATATCGCCTATTTGTTGAGCTTTACTTCTCTTAGATTGGCATGTCTTATATTGTGTCTGTAGAGCCGTAAAGGAGAGCAAATAATACAGTACGGTCAGTTGATTGATGATGATGAAAATATACCCTTAAACGATACTTAAAGCATTATGTCTAGTCGATTTGCATAGTTTGTTTAAAGGGACAGTTGCTGATATGGTGCGTTGTCTAACTTTAATGTCAAGCGGGTATCTTCGTAGGGAAAATTGTAGAACTAGTACACTTTTTTTGAAAATGTCTAAAATACCCTTACGGTTGGCAGAGTCTGCGTATATTGTGTAGCCTTAAGGCTAAGGCTGGACAAATTCTGCTTAAACTCTGCTAATTATGTAGCCTTAAGGCAGATATAGTGTGTGAATTGTGTAGCCTTAAGGCTAAAATTGGACAGACTCTGGTTAAACTCTGCTAATTCTGTAGTCTTAAGGCAGATATAGTGTGTCGATTGTGTAGCCTTAAGGCTAAGGCTGGACAGACTCTTCTTAACCTCTGCTAACTGTGTAGCCTTAAGGCAGATATAATGTGTCAGTTCTGATAGCCTTAAGGCAGATATTGTGTGTGCTTTTTCTGTAGACTTAAGGCAGATATTGTGTGTGCTTTTTCTGTAGACTTAAGGCAGATGTTGTGTGCGCTTTTTTTTAGACATAAGGCAGATATTGCTCGACAGACTGTAGCATACTGTTCGCAGAGCATGGCTTGACATTTGCAACGTAACTAAATTGTATAAACGGTCGAATTTTGAAGTACTCCTCTCTTTTCACAATAATAACAAGAATGCCATTACTTCTTACTTTTTTGAGTTTGCTATAAATCTTTTCAACCTCTCCACCTTTAACCTAGATCTACTATTTCGATTTCACCCTCAAAGGGAGATTTCATATTTTCAAAGAGACGGAAGCGGAATCCAAGTATAAGATTGTTTACAGACTTCGATTTTGAACGAAAGTACGTACATTCTTCGGAAAGACGATCTTCGTTTACATCTAAAAATATCTGCTGGTCAAAGATATTCTAGGGGTTGAAGGCGAGCATATTTTTGGGAAGAACGAACACATATAACACTTCAAAACATTACACTAGTTATCTAAACCACCATCTTCTAAACTGCGTCTAGAGCTCTAGTACGTCTTTGGCAGAGCTATTTCTAAAAGACCCTGCCAGAGTGTAGAGCTCTGCGAAAAATCTTCTAAGATAGCGTGTTGCAGATCTTTTGAACATTCTTTTTTTTGCAGATAATGTTGCATTTGTTGACTGTTTTTGGACAATGGAAGGTAAAAATGGGTTGGTATTTCGACGTTGATTCAAGCAAAGGAAGCAAGTTGTTTGTGGTTAAAGACCAAATCAAGTATGAGGAATTTCTCCGCATTGTTTGTGAAGATTACAACTTGAAAACGCAGATGAATGCAGTCGAGATTTCTTATAAGTTGCCTACACATATCATGGAGAAAATGCCTAGCGACACACCTCCTATCTTTGAATAACGATAGGCAACTTGCAAACTTTATCACAATGGCGGAAAAAGAGGTTATCCGGCTTTGCGTGTCATGGAAAGGAAACGGTGGAATTAAAACAGAAGCTGCGGGTAAAGATGAAGCTTGTGATGTCAAAGAGGATGGTGGCGTGGATTTTGATGATGTTGGTAATGTTAAAGACGAGCATATGATGCCACCACCGAACAACAGAGACTGCCGACAGTATGCGAAGAAACAGCAGATGCCGTCTTTATTCTGCGATATATTCGATGAGACACCTATGAAGCCATTACCAATGAAGAAATCTGGATCCATTAAGGTTGGCGAAATATTTGATGACAAGGAAGCATTAATTATGCAATTACGCAAGATTGTAGTCATCGAGAAGTTTGATTTCAAAATAGCCACGTCGAGGAAGAAACTATTTATCACGAAATGTTTTGTTCCTAATTGTTCTTGGAGGATTCGTGCGTCGACTCTGTCAGTTTTATCTGAATATCCAGAATTTCTCGTTCGGATATATAAAGAAGCTCATACATGTTCTGCTGTCTGTAGGTATTCTCGTCAACGACAGGCTAATGCAAAATTTATTGGAAAGATGTATGTTGATAGGTTTAGTGGTGGTAATGATCTTAAAGGAATCACGCCTAAGCATGTAATGAACTGTATTAAGTCACTACATTGTCTTGACATAGACTATACGAAGGCGCATAAAGCGTTGGCATATGCACGAGAGCTGGTCAGAGGCACTTTTGAGAGGGGTTACCAGGACTTACCTTCCTATCTATACAAAATAGAGCAGGCCAATCCAGGTACGATTACAAAGCTTGAACGTGATGCTCAACAGAGGTTTAAGTATTTGTTCATTGCTTTTGGTGCTTCCATCAAAGGATTTGAGTTCTTGAGGAGGGTTGTTGTGGTAGATGGAGCACATCTAACTGGAAAGTACAGAGGTGTTATGCTGGTAGCTGCAGGTCAAGATGCAGATTCGAGTATATTTCCTATAGCTTTTGGGATTGTAGACTCAGAGAATGATGCTTCATGGGAATGGTTTTTTACACATTTGCGTGGTGTGATACTTGATGATAAAAATTTGGCCATTATTTCTGACCGTCATCCATCAATCGCAAAGGCCATTGAGAAGGTTTTTCCCGCAGCTGATAGGGGAGTATGTTACTATCACCGCAAAAATAACCTCATCTTAAAGTTCAAAAAGAACGCAATGCTCACTTTGGTGTGTCGTGCTGCATATGCATATCGACTGGTAGATTTTGAAAAATTATTTGGTGTGATTCGTCGTCAGAATAGTGAATTAGCAGTTTACTTGGAAGAGGCGAAATTTCGATTATGGGCTTGTGCACATTTTCCAGGAGATAGATTTGGTATAATGACGAGCAACATTGCAGAATCCATTAATGCCGCGCTTAAGGAAGACAGATCATTTCCTGTTAAATATTTCGTGGAGGGTATTAGAAAGTTGTTGTCAAGGTGGTTTGTGGAAAGGCGAGACAAAGCTGCTTCATTAAAAACAAATTTCCCCCCAAACGTTGAAAAGTTACTGCATTAAAGACACGGTAGCTTGGAAATTTTAAATGTTCATCATACTGATTCAAATTGTAGCCATGTTACAGGTGGAGATTATGATTGTGTGGTTGATCTACAGAAGGTATGTAAGTTTTTTTTTGCTATTTATCACTGCCAGTTTCAGGAAACGTATCCTGAGCAAGTCTGCCAGTCTCAGAAAACGTTTGCCTTGTTTATCTGCTCTGAGTTCGATTCCTTTTTAAAATTTATGATTGCAGAGACTTTGTACTTGTAAACAATATGATGTCAAGAAGATTCCCTGCGAGCACGCGATTAAAGCAGCATTAAGTCAGAAAACTGATGAAACTACCCTGGTGGATGATCATTTCACAAAGGGCTACTTGTATTCAACGTACTCAGAACCTATAAAACCTATAGACGAAGATTTGATTCTACCACCACACGTAATTAGTGAACAATGTCTGCCACCAGTCATAAAAGTACCTTCCGGTAGACCGAAGGCAAAGAGATACCTTTCTGCTATTGAAAAGGCTAAGCGGTTCAAGCGTAATCAATGGAAAAAGAAACAAACAGAACCTTTGCAGAGTACTCCATCCACAAAGCAAAAAACGAAGCAGAGGACTCAATCCACAACGAATCAAACGAAGCAGAGGACTCCATCCGTTACGAAGAAAATGAAGCAGAGTACTCAATTCAACGATAATATTTCACCCACTACTCCATCCCCAAAGGTGAGAAGGAAACGATCTCGTAATTCTCCGACTACTCAAACACCAAATAAGAAAGCTAAACTTTCGCAGAGTACTCCACCCCCACAGATGAAAAAGAGTCTTTTCCAGAGTAGCCCAAAAATTCATCACATGTGCTCAAAATGCCATAATGTAGGACACAATCGAAAAACATGCCCATTTTCTTGACTCTGGCTTCACTCTGACTTCAAGTTTATTTAAACAAGGAAACAAATCTTGGTTTATAACTTTATTTATTTGTCCTTATTTATGGTGCTCCGTTGTTTTAATAATAGTCTTTAGTTTGATGTGGGTATCATAAAATAGTCGGTATCGCAGAGTGTGCATCTGGTATCGCAGAGTCTGCATCTGTTATCGCAGAGTCTGCATCTACATCAAGTATCGCAAAGTCTGCGTCTGATATCTGCATGAATCATCCAGTAATCTGCTATTAATCTTCCTGTGCTCTACTATAGATTTTACTTTTAGTTTCATTCAAAAAATATATATGCTCAACAAATACGAGGGTAAAACATGTTATTCAATTAAAATCCACATCTTGAATTACGGAATAATAACTTTTCAAGGATTTATAAATACAGAAACAAATAAAATTAGAAGAAATAGTTCAAATCTTCTATATAATGCGGCAAAGCTGTCTTGCGAACCAATACAGGTAGCAGTTTTCGCATCCAGGTTGATATTCGTGCTCAGTGGCACAATTTGGAAAAGGCAAATCTGGACAGTCAGGTTATTGCCACGTTGATGCAAAAGAATGGTTCATGGGTGGATAGAAAGTTACAACCACATCCAGAACCTCCTCCCCAAGCCTGGTGAGTTTATCAAAATCACCTTCAGCGTGTACGTCGACACATAATTTGAGAAGTTGTGCAGCCCTTTTCGTACGTCCAGCACATACACATAGCATTCCACAGAGATAAGTTGCGTTAGCACTGAAAGGGACGAGTCTTGTAGCCTCATAATAAATAGCAGTTGGGTTTCCGGCGTTTAAGCATCTTACAAAAAAGCTGCGATTCGCCCCGTCTAGGAGAATTTTATCTGTGTCCTCACATAGATCGTCGAGACTAAGTTCCTTGAGGACTTCATCACTGTACACTACATCTCTACCGATCCGCCCTATTCGGAGGATGTGTCCAACTCTCCACAAGGTGAGGCAGCCAAGTTTTGGTGCAATGACAGAGATAATGTCCGAAGGGAGCTCTGGTATTTGCATGTTAACCTACGATGTGATGCGGTATTTGGATTTTGAAAATAATTAACAGGCACTCTGTTCGTAAACAATCTACTATTTTTATAGATAAGAAAAAAAATGAAAGGGGTCGATCTTCTTTTAAATTGTCTTGGAAAATAAAACTCAATTTACAGGGACATCGGTCAAACATTTAGTACAGTCATTGCACGCGTCTCAGTTAATGGCTCGACACGAGAGGCATGTGGGATGATTACTGTGCAACCGGTCAACTATCAGAACGTAAGATACTCTGCCTTGGAAAAGACAACTCAATTTAATAAGAAATGGCAGAGAAAGCGCGTAAATTTGCCGCGCAATAAATGGTGCGAACACCCATAAGAACAAAGGACAAGTCATTTTTTTACACATGAGGAGATGAATGACAACTCATTTAAAAAGTATACATCAATGAACATGTGTTTATTGCAGTAGTTGAAAACACATTCCCTAGTCTGCCAAAACCCTAGAGTAACGCTTCATCATCATCTTCTCTCTTACCAAGTTTGTGACCATGGGTTATAGTGTAAGGCGAATTAAAATGGAACTTAATCGGATCCAGAAGGATGTTCCTACACAGTTCATCAGGGCAGGTATAAAATCTAGAACTCCCAAGTCTTTTATGCAGTTAGAGGTAGTATTATTTACGGATGATAATAGGAACTTTACGGATGTAGTATTATTTAGATTAAATGTCTGAGTTGAGTCTTATATGTTTTAGGTCCCGTTGGTGATTGTGTTTACGAATGGGAAGCAACTATCAATGGACCCTTCGACAGTCCCTATGCCGGAGGGATTTTCTTGCTTACCATCCATTTTCCTCCGGATTATCCGATAAAGGTGCCAAATGTTTGCTTTTTGCTTTTTCAGTTAATTGTTATTTGTTGCAGGATGAAAGTTCACTCTTGATCATCTTGCTTTTCGTCTTGCTTTTAATTGATATTCTCTTTGTGTTTGCATGCAGGTGGCTTTCAAAACAAAGATTTACCACCCAAACATCAACGCAAAAGGAGCGATTGACTATGATATCTTGAGGGAAAAATGGTCTCCTGCTTTAACCATGTCCCAGGTTTGGAATTTTTTCAGATTTAACAAAGTTTTGTCGAAAAAAATACTTCAGCCAAATATGTGTGTTAATGGGATGAATTTTTGTTATGGAATTAGGTTTTGATATCAATTTGCGCGCTGATGACTGACCCAATCCTAGATGATTCTTTTCTGCCGGAGGTAGCCCATATTTACAAGACTGACAAATCCAGGTTCGAGTCAACTGCGCGAAGCTGGACGGAGAAGTATGCCATGGGATCAGAGTGAGGTGGTGGAGGCAAATAATGGAGCTGTCTCACCTGTGGGTTCTTTAGTATCTTTTCTATGTTTACTTTAGTATCTTCTGAAGACTTGTTTGCTATAAGTGTTTCATTTTGAACTCGTGGATCAATTCGGTTATTGGTTATTTTGAGCGAAGGCGCAGTATCTGCTTGTACTCTGAATACTCTGCATCTGAAAGCAGATGATGGGCGGACTCTGCATTTAGGCTGCATCTACATCGCTTACACTGCGCATAAACTGCATCTTCTCAACTTGTTTTCATCCACAAAGGTCTAACAAAACAAAATAAAGTATACATAAATTACTGAACTATTATAAAGAGACATACATAAGTGTTACTCCGAGTCTCAAAAGATCGAGTGCAATAACATTAAACAACACAGTTGACGAGGTTTATTCTAGGTGGTATTGTTACGACGAATAGGGTCATCAATGTATGCATCTTCAACCATTGAGAAACCACCGGTCTTAACAACTCTTAGTTCCTGGATTGCCTCTTCAATGGCAGGAATTGCTGGATTTATGAGGAGTTCAGAGAATGGGTAGAGAGCCGAGACACGTATCTCACCTGCAATGCCAAAGAGTCACCTAGTCATATATGTTGTAATAGTTCTCTATGGTTGAATGAAGTAGTAACACTACCTCCAAAATAGTCCATATTCCAATTTCGTAGCACGTAGAATATGACCTTCCCAATTGGCTGAAGTCGCCAGAAGTACTCAAATTCATCAGCAAATGTTCCCTTCGCAATACAGTTGATATTTTCGCCGCTGCAGCTCACAAAGACGAATTTATAGTACTTCGTTCTCAAAAGTCATCCTAAACTATAAACATAATTAACTTACCTGAAATTCCTCAATGTGAAGTGTAGAACTTTGTGACCAGGGACAACGTAAACGTCATATGTGAAGCCTTGATAAATTTCTAATTTCTTGACTTTCACAATAGCACCAAGCAAATCAACTGTGTTATAGGGCAACATGAATATAGATTATTTGATCTGACGTGAAATGGAAAATCAAACAACTAATATTCCATCAATACTTACCAACACTAATCTTCTTATGCAATGAGCCGTTTAGAACTCTGCGAAATGGAGATAACGACACCATATGATTACCACAGATTCGTGCTACCTTTTTAATGATCGATTCTTCATGGAAGAAGATATGGAACTCATGGTGTGTTAGTTACCATGGTGTCACCCAAACCGTGAACCATGGTGTCACCCGAGCCGTGAACCATGGTGTCATCCGAACCGTGAACCACGGTGTCACCCGAGCCATGAACCATGGTGTCACCCAAGCCGTGAACCATGGTGTCACCCGAGCCGTGAACCATGGTGTCACCCGAACCGTGAACCATGGTGTCACCCGAGCCGTGAACCATGGTGTCACCCGAGTCGTGAACCATGGTGTCACCCGAGCCGTGAACCATGGTGTCACCCGAACCGTGAATCATGGTGTCACCCGAGCCGTGATCCATGGTGTCACCCGAGCCGTGAACCATGGTGTCACCCGAGCCGTGAACCATAGTGTCACCCGAGCCGTGAACCATGGTGTCACCCAAGCCGTGAACCATGGTGTCACCCGAGCCGTGAACCATGGTGTCACCCGAGCCGTGAACCATGGTGTCACCCGTGCCGTGAACCATGGTGTCACCCGAGCCGTGAACCATGGTGTCACCCGATCCGTGAACCATGGTGTCACCCGAGCCAAAGGAAATGGTTTCAACGAAACCAAGCCTGGCCCAAGACAACAAAGAATTCACAACAAGTCCACAAACGGGAGTGGGCCGAACCTGGACAAGAAGCCCAGCAGGCCGAGCCGACTTAAGAAAGGAAAACACCCGAAGAAACAGGAAATCTTCTTTATCTCTTAGGAATAGGTTTGGCCGACTCTGGCTTGTATAGATACTCTTGTACACCCTCAGAAAAGAGGATCCGCAATTTACCTAACAAAACCCTGTACTTTTGCTCTCATACAAAAAGCTTTCTAAGCAGCTTAATAAAATACCATCTTTGGATCTCTGTTCGTGTTTTTTGGGTGGTTTTTATTTAGAAATTTTAGATCTCTCTAAAAGACTCGACGAATTCAATTGGCGTGGATTTATACTCCCACAATTTGGCGCTAGAAGGAGGGGGGTGAAATTTTCTTACACCGAAGAACCACCACAAAACCGATACGAAGACGATGACCAATAACGGAGACGATAACGCTACTGACACCAGAAACACCGGCGTGGAGGATCAGATGAACCAATCAAAGGACGGTGGAGAGACTTCGACGACACTCACGGAGATGAAGACCATGCTGGAGACACTGCTCAAGAAGGCGGAGGAGCAAGATAAGCTGAACAGCACGATGACGGGCGAGCTGAAGGCCCTGGCAACGGCAAGTCGAACCCGAGGCATGGGATCAGGTCTGGATCCAGCAAGACGAACCGGAAGGCGCCTCAATCCAACAGCCCTAGATTTCTCAACCCCGCTCAACCTGCCGAGAACCTGTGGAAGATTGTCGCCACTCCATCAAAGCTCAGCAAACCTAGCTTCTGGGATGCAAGGAGCAAACGACACACCGATCGAAGAGGAGCCTGCCCCAATTATCAATCTGGAGGAGGAGAATCGAATGGAGCAAAACATGGAGAGCCGCGATAACCCCGAACCCTTAGCAGCTGGCCAAACCCGAACTGAAAGATGCGAGGCCATCCTGGAAGGAGATCAAGAGCTAACCGAGGAGGAGGAGAACATACTCTGGGCCGAGCAAGCACGGGTCAACGAAGAGCGCAGAATGGGAATCCGAGCCCAGAAAGAAGAGATGGCCATGATGTGAGCAGATATAGACCGAGCAGCTGCCGACATAAAAGCTGTCCGATCCATGATGCACAAAGCAACTAGCAAGGTGCCGGAGATAGATCGTGTGTTGGAGGAAGCGCAGAACACCCCGTTCACAGCACGGATTACTAGCACAAGAATCCCAGACCCTGAAAAGATGAAAGTCCCGATCTACGAAGGAAAGACAGATCCAAAAGAGCATCTAACGGCTTTCGCTATAGCCATGGGATGCTCTAACTTCAAAGAACATGAAAGAGACGCCGGACAGTGCCTTTTCTTCGTGGAGCATCTCAAAGGACCAGCGCTTTAGTGGTTTTCCAGGCTCGAACGGAACTCCATCGACAGCTACAACCAACTGTCCGCGGCGTTCTTGAAGCATAACTCCATATTCATGGATCCCGGAACATCCAACGCCGACCTGTGGACCCTAGCTCAAGGGCAGAATGAAATACTCCGGAGTTTCATCGGAAGATTCAAAGCTGTTATGTCCAAAGTGGAAGGCTTGAGCGACAAAGCAGCCCTACTAGCCCTGAAGCAAGCACTCTGCTTCAACTCCGATTTCCGTAAAGAAATAGCGCTGAACGCCCCCACGACGATACAGGATGCGATGCATCGAGCTGCAGATTTCATCACCGAAGAAGAAGAAATGAAGATCCTAACCGAGAAGTATGGGAAAATAAAGACAACAAACCACTCTCCCCCAGTTTCAACCCCCTCTAATGCTAAGAGGAATAACCAAAGTTTCGGCTATGTGCAACATGAGGGAGGTTTTCAAGGAGCTCATAACTATCAAATCGATGTCCCTAAATTCGGTCGAGGAAGAGGCCGAGGCCGCGGAATAAGTTCACGGAGCACGTGGACCAAAAGCGACAGTTCTTATGACGAAATGGCCTACTGCGAATACCATCATTACTATGGACACTCAACGGGGAATTGTCAGAGTCTTGGCGAAAAACTCACGGCGAAACTAATGGCGGGAGAACTCGGTGACACTATCACCCTCAAAGATCTCGAACGAGAAGACGAAGAAGACCAGCCTGATCAGGCTGCCCAAACTAGAGATGCGATTAAGAGAGGGAGGCAAACCGACGAGGCAACATGTGGGAGTCGAAACTCGCACAACCAAAACTTGTAAAGAGATTCTATGTAAAGAAACCAAGAAACCGAGATCCAAAGATGGAGATTTTATTCAAGCTGATTCGAAAGCTGTTTGTAAAGTAATAAGCGTTTAGCTAGGCCAATTTTTCGGATCCCCTTTTCAAAGAGGTACATTGTCTATTTATACACAAATAGGTCGGCTAGGTTTCTTCCTAAACGAGAAAGGAAAACTTCCTTATTCTTCGGAATTTCCTCTATGGTTTTCATGGGCTTCTTTCTTTGCCTCATCGCCTCGGCCCACCAATGTCTTGTGGCTCATTGCCTCATTCTATCTAAGACGTTGGGCTTGTTGCTTTGTTGGATCATCGATGGGCTGGCTCGTCGCCCATTTCTCCTTGATGCCGAGCTGAGGGTTTTGGTTCGCCAACATGTTGGCTCGTCACCGTTCTGCTGGTTTGCCAACATGTTGGCTCGTCACCAAGTATTTGGCTTGTCTCCTACTCATTCCACTGCCTAGCCAAGATGTTGGCTCGTCACTTCTTATTTCTGCTGCCTAGCCAAGATGTTGGCTCGTCACCATTTCACCCTGCTGCCTAGCCAAGATGTCGGCTCGTCACCATTTCACCCTGCTGCCTAGCCAAGATGTCGGCTCGTCACCATTTCACCCTGCTGCCTAGCCAAGATGTTGGCTCGTCACCATTTCACCCTGCTGCCTAGCCAAGATGTTGGCTCGTCACCATTTCACCCTGCTGCCTAGCCAAGATGTTGGCTCGTCACCATTTCACCCTGCTGCCTAGCCAAGATGTTGGCTCGTCGCACACTTCTTCCTGCTGCCTAGCCAACAGGGGTGTTGGCTCGTCACTCACTTCTTCACGCCTGCCGAGCCAAGTTTGGCTCGTCTCCTTCTGCTTCATGCTGCCGAGCCAAGTTTGCCTCGTCACCATTTCTCCATGATGCCGAGCCAAGTTTGGCTCGTCTCCTTCTGCTTCATGCTGCCGAGCCAAGTTTGGCTCGTCTCCTTCTGCTTCATGCTGCCGAGCCAAGTTTGGCTCGTCTCCTTCTGCTTCATGCTGCCGAGCCAAGTTTGGCTCGTCTCCTTCTGCTTCATGCTGCCGAGCCAAGTTTGGCTCGTCTCCTTCTGCTTCATGCTGCCGAGCCAAGTTTGGCTCGTCTCCTTCTGCTTCATGCTGCCGAGCCAAGTTTGCCTCGTCACCGTTTCTCCATGATGCCGAGCCAAGTTTGGCTCGTCACCGATTCTCCCTGCTTCCGAGCCAACAGGGGTATTGGCTCGTCTCCTGCTTTTTCGATTGCCTAGCCAAGTTTTGGCTCGTCGCTTACTTTCCTCCATACTTAGTATTTTTAGCAGTTGATCTCGATGGGGTGAAAACTGACCCCAACAGTTAGCCCTCCAGCTCGGCAGTATTACTGGTAATAGTGACGAGGTGAAAAGTCAAGATCGAGATCAACTCTGTTTGGGCTACCGAGCCAGCTTTGTGGTGAAGTTGTCACCCGGGCATTATTGACACATGCCGAGCCAAACTGAGTGTTACCAAGGTGTTTTATTTCCGAGCCAACACTAGAGTATCTTATCACCGAGCCAAACCCCTTGACGTGTTGCTGATTCATCTTCGATTGCGTTGCCGAGCCACTTTGGCATGTGATATATTTGTTTTTATATTGCTGAACCGACACCTTTGTCATGTTGCTGAGCCAACTTATCATTCGTTTGACCGAGCTGTTTCGGCTTAGATTGTTATTTCACCGAGCCGTCTTCTTCTGATATGCTGCCGAACCATCCCAATAAGTGATGTGTTTTTGGCTCGGCAGTAATGTTGGCTTGAAGTGTCTCTGTTCATGATTACAACTTTATTGGGAACTGTAAGCATTTCGCATGTTCCCGAGGCTGCGTGGCGTCACGCGCTGTAATTCCATGCTTCTTTATATTCAGATCTTTGTCTCACTTCCTCATAACTCACTTCTCTTCATTTCCGAAAAATCAGGTAGCTCTCTTCTCTCTCCTCTTTTCTCTTTTTTTTTGTTTAAGTAGTTGGCTAGGGTTTCATCGATTCTTCTGTTCCGCCGCCGCCACTATTGAATTTTCCGACCCATCTTCAAACGTGGCTCGGCGTCTTCTCGCCTTTTCCGATCCACCTTCAAATTCTTCCGGCGAGATCTTGCATTTTCCGAGCCATCTTCAAACTTCCACGGTGGGTGCTTGAGTTTTCCGACCCGTCCTTATTCGTATCGGGTTGCTGTTTTGATCTTCTCTGTCTCCGAGCCAAAATTACTCGTGTCGAGTGTGTCTCCGAGCCAAAATTATTTCCAAATTTTTGCTAAGTGTTCAGTTTGTTTCCGAGCCAAATTCCTCGATCTTACATCGCCGAGCCAAAATCCTCAATGTCTCATATCGCCGAGCTGGAAGATTCTATTGGTTCGGCAACTTCTGCTTCACTGCTGGGTCGAAAGATGGTTTTATCTCCAGAGGTTTCCGAGCCAGCTGGGCCTAGTTCTCCGCGGGGTCGATTGCAGATTGTTGTCCCATCTCTGATAGACGAAGCATTTGATGCCGAGGTGGATGCCGAGGCAGCCTTGATACAAAGGGCTCTCGAAGAGTTTAAAGCCGAACCAGACGAATACGTCATCGACGAGGCAGAGAAAATACGGTTGGAGAGATTGTTTGCGAGCCACCAGGCTAGCACGTCGACGAGGCAAAAGTCTAAGAGAAAAGCTCCCAGGAGACGACCCGATCTGCCTGGTTCGTCTTTATGTACTGCCGAGTCCTTGGAGGCATTAAGGCATCGATTCCATATTTCAGAAGGTGTCGAATTAGTTGTTCATGCTCCAACAGACCGAGCCAAATCTCCACCGCCTGGATATTTCACTCTCTATGAGTGCTTCTTCTACGGTTGTCTGCTCTGGTTTCCGATCCCTAGCTTGATCGTCCGCTTTTTATACAAGCATGGGTTAGCGCCGAGCCAAATTACGCCTCGCGGGATGCGTCACCTAGTTGGGATTTTGGTTAGGAGCTATGAGTGTGACGTGACCGTTCGCATCTCCCACCTCCGGCAGTTTCTTGAGTTCCGGAAGATTAAAAACTCCAACGCCTACTACATCTCCAATAAGAAAAATCATCGAAGGCTTTCGGAGCAAAGACGGTGATTGGGGGCACTATTTCTTCTTCGTTCCTATCAACGATGCTACGGTCGAAGCCGAGAGCCTCCATTACGTCAAGTCGGAGTGGGGAAATATTGGTGGGCGAGCCATAGACCCTTCAGGAGATTGGTTAAAGTTTCACTTCGTAGCGAGCTGACCAATTCTTTGTTTTTGCTTTTGCAGTTCGGCGGGTTCTCCCTCGTTACCCAGAGGATACACTTACGCTTCGGAGCACACTTGCTGCTAAGAAGTGCCATTGGGAGAAACACTTTTCCTTGAGAAGAGTTGAGAAAGTCCGAGCCATTTTTGCCGGTGTATAAGTATCTGACAGCTCAGAATCTGAATCTTCGTTGCCAAGTCTTCCAAGGGAAAAGATGGGAAAAAGGCTGACGATCCGCGATAAACAGGCAGTGAAGGAGAAGGAGGCAAGAGAGGTAGCTAGCCGAGCCGACGAGGCAATGAAAGGAGTCGATCAATCCGCCGAGCCAGTTGCCGAGATGGTTACCCAGACTGCCACCGAGGTGGAAGAGCAGCTTCTTCCCGAGCCTCCAGCAGTTGATGCAGAAACCAGGGAAGTGGCGTCTGCTATCGTTCCCGCTGCTAGGCCTTCTAGCTCGGTAGTTGTTCAACACAAGGATGTCCGGAAGAAACGCGCTGCTGCCGAGCCTGACAAGGAAAAGAACAAAGAAAAACAAAAAAGGAAGCGCCAAAAACCTTCTGATCCAACTCCAGCCGAGCCGACATTAGCGTCATTCAGACACGAAGGAACCGAGCCGATCTGTAACGACGGGGAAGCTTCTGCGACTCTCTTTTCGCAGGTCCACTGCTCAGGAGACAGGCTGCCTCCTGTCGATGTTCTATCCCATGGCGACTTATATACCGACATGTCGCTCCGAGGAACCAAGGTATGTCTATAGAGTGAATATCTTGTCAATTGATTAGCCCCGAATGCTGACTGTTTTCCCCTATGAACAGTTCGTCGCCTCTATAAACAAAATAGTCGCTGCTTTCGAACAAGATCTGAGGAAGGATAGGCGCCGGGTCGAAGATGCCCAAGAAGACGCGTCCTTTTTCAAGAACAAAGTTGCCGAGCTAGAGAAACACCATGTCGCCGAGCTGGCAACTGCTTCAGCTCAGATCGAATCTCTGGAGAAGGAGAAGGCACGTCTTAGAGACGAGTGGAACAAAACCGGCGACTTAGCTATGAGGTTGGACCGCTCCAAGCAGAAGAAGGCTGCCGAAATCGAGTCTCTAAAGAGGCAGCTTATCATTGCTAACGCTCTGCACGAGGCGAATATCAACAAAGCCCGGAAGGCAGCGAGGCGAGAACTGTCCGAAAAATTTCAGGAGCGTCTTGCCAAAATCGAGAAAAACATTGACGAGCTGAAGGCCGCGAAGGAGAAGGAGCTCGATCTTGCCCAAGTCGACAGCAACCTGCAGTTGCTTGAGATACTGCAGAAAGATGATGCGACTGCTTTGGACTCCGAGGCGGCAAAGTTGGCAGGGTGGAGGGTCGATTTGGCCGACGCGACTGATGAGTTTGAGAGAATCGAAGCTGAGTTGAAGAAAGATTTGATGCTTTCGTCGGTTTCCTCTGAATCTGTTGGTACCCTCCTTGGGAGCGAGCCGGTGGAGAACGCAGCAAATGTTGGAGTTGTAAACTTTGCTGGTTCTAATGTCGGTATGCCTGAAGTTGCTGCTCTTGCCGAGGAGAAAGATGCCGAGCTAGATCCCCCAATTTGACTTGTGCTCTTTCAGCTTCAAAACTCTTTTCGTTTGCTTTGGTATATATTGTTTGAGACAAGTGCCTGGATGGCTTTATCCAACTCCATTGTTAATTCCTGAGTCTTGTAATGTTTGCCGTTTGTTTGGCATGACTTCTTTCATCCTGTGTTGCCTTTCCTCGTTAAGTATTTTTGATGTGATACTGCGAACCATCTTCTGTTTAGTAAAGAATATGGTTAGTCCTATTGGTGTCAGTTTAGGGGCTGCGGTGTTCCGGCTTACATTCCCGTTCTTTTGACAGCGAAGCATGTTTAAAATCTCATACTAACTTTTTAGGTTTAGTATTATGTTTCTGAGATGTTTACGACCAGTGTACCAAGAGGTGTTTACTGGGTTTTTAGAGTTTAGTTCGAGTGTTAAGACTTGCGAGTTTTCGACTTACGGGTCCCTCTCAAAGATAAACTTGTAAGAATATCGTCCGGGATATACCCTTTGGATATTAGATTAGGATATACCCAACCAAAATTTGTATAGCGCGCTTTCATACTCGTAAGCGGGTGTTAAGAACCTTTAATCCCGTATAGAGATAATGGTTAAAATCCATAAAGGATGTGGTTGTCCGTCCGTTGTGGCCAGCAACGGACGAGGTGATGAATATCCATGAAGGATGTAAAGATGTAACTTGTGTAGACTAAGTGACACGAGTTTACTTAGAAAAAATTTGAAGTTATTACCTTTAAAGAGTGATGCGAGGTGTGGGAGTATACATGTATACGTACCCACCCCCCCCCCCTTTTTGAGGAGGGGGACAACTGAACTCGTCCGAAGACGAGCTGCCTACGTACCCTTTTCAGGGATCAAGTCGTCCCGTAGTTCATGTGAAGTGATTTAGTGGTAATACCTCTTTAGGTGCATTGCGTTCCAAGATCTTGGTACCGGAATATCAGACATGTTTGAGAGCTCGTATACTCCGGGTCTGACTGTCTTGGTGATTTTGTAGGGTCCTTCCCAGTTTGCTCCTAGTTTGCCAGCGTTTGTTTCGGCTGTGTTCTGAAAAACTTTGCGGAGAACCAGATCACCTTCTTTGAACTTGCGACTTCTGACGTTGGTGTTGTAATACTTAGCTGCTGCCTGTTGATAATTCTGAATCCGAACCAGTGCCTGATCCCTTCGTTCGTTAACCAAGTCCAACTCATCGAGTAGCATGAGGTGATTCAGTCCTTCCTGTCCAGAAAGAAGTCTGCGGCGGACTCCAGGGAATTGGACCTCGGCTGGGATGACACATTCGGTACCATGGACAAGAGCAAAGGGTGTTTCTCCAGTGGCACGTCGCGGGGTGGTTCGGTGCGACCATAATACTCCTTCGAGTTCATCTGCCCAGCGTCCCTTCTTTGCATCAAGGCGTTTCTTCAATCCATCCAGGATGGTCTTGTTTACTGCCTCTGCTTGTCCATTCCCTTGTGGGTAGCGTGGCGTAGACTTGCTGAGTCGAATCTTCCATTTTTCGCAGAAGGCTACCTTGTAGAGATAAATTGCGAGCCGTTGTCCGTAACAATTTCGTAGGGAACTCCATGTCGGCATAAGATATTTTTCCAGACGAAATTTTCGACTTGGGCATCCTTTATGTTGGCGTAAGAATCTGCTTCTACCCATTTTGAGAAGTAATCTGTCAAACCAGCAAGAACCTCTTTTGTTTGGACCTATGCAGAGGCCCGACGATGTCCATTGACCAGCGCATGAAAGGGTAGGGCGCTGAGATTGATGATAGCAGCTCTGTAGGTTGATGAATCATTGGGGCATGTCGTTGGCATTTTTTGCACCTGGCAGAGAACTTTTCACAGTCCTTCACCATCGTTGGCCAATAGTATCCATGACGCTTGATCTTGATCGCCAAGGCTCTTCCACCGGAGTGTTGCCACACGAGCCACTATGGACCTCTTCCATGATGTTTCTTGCTTCGGCACCTTCGACGCAAGCCATCAGTGGTCCTGAGAATCTCCACTTGAAGACGTTTCCATCTAAGAGAACATATCGAGCAGCTTGAGCTCTGAGTTTTCTAGCAGCCCACTTATCTGATGGTGTCTCGCCGTCCATGATGTATACGCGAATTGCTCCCATCCATTCTTTGTCGCATCCGTAGTCCGTTTCTGTTTGTTGTGGGTCTTCCTCCATGTCCGCTACTTCACTTTCGGCCGGAGGCTCCGTTTCAGGTTCTTCCCCTATTTCAATTGCCTTGTCTTCCAATGGTGGCGTCACGTTCTGGTCATCCGGATTGGCGGTGTCGGTGCTGCCCTTTTCTGCAAGGCTTGGCCCAGATATTCCTCCGGCTCGAACAGCTGTTTGAGAGCGAGTGACCGCGTTCACGGTGTCAGATAGGCTGATACTTGGGTTTTTAATGAATTCCACTGGGATTATTCTTTTCAAGTCCGGATCGGAGGTGGATGCGAGTGCTGCTAGCGCGTCTGCCGAAGTATTTTCCCCGCGTGGTATCCGTGTTAATGTGAATTCTTCGAACTGTGCAGCCAGTCCTTTGACAATCTTTAGATAAGCTTCCATTCGGTCGTCTCTGGCTGTGTACTCGCCGCTAACTTGGTTGACCACCAGCTGTGAATCGCAGTAGGCTTGGACGTGCGAAACCTTGAGTCCAAGAGCAAGTCTCATTCCAGCTATCAAAGCTTCATATTCTGCCTCGTTATTAGATGCACGAAAACCCAAACGGAATGACTGCTCGAGGATTTCGCCTGTTGGAGAGGTTAACCGTATTCCCACTCCGGATCCTTGTTTTGATGATGATCCATCCGCGTGAAGCCTCCATATTGTGCTCGGAGCCGGCTCTTCTATCACTTCCTCTGGGAGTTCTATCAAGAAGTCGGCTAGGACTTGAGATTTGGCGCAGGTTCTGCTTCGATATTCGATGTCATATTCGCTCAGCTCTATTGCCCACTTTGCCAATCTCCCGGACTGGCTAGGGCTATGCAAGATGGATCGCAGTGGGAAGGTAGTCAAAACTACAATCGAATGTGACTGGAAGTATGGTCTCAGTTTTCGAGCGGACATTACCACAGACAATGCCAGCTTTTCCATCTGTGGATACCGTGTTTCAGCGTCGGTGAGAGTTTGACTAACATAAAAAATTGGCTTCTGCTCGCTGCGCTCTTCCCTGATGAGTACACCACTTACCGCCGTGGCCGAAACGGCCGTGTATAGAAACAGTGGCTCGCCTTCTACCGGTTTCGTAAGTACTGGAGGGCTGGCTAGGTACTCTTTCAGCTGTTGAAACGCCTGCTCGCATTTTTCTGTCCATTCAAACTTCTTGTTCCCACGTAGCGTATCGTAGAAAGGCAAACATTTATCAGTTGACCGAGAGATGAAACGATTCAGCGCGGCGACCCGTCCAGTTAGCCTCTAGACTTCGCATTTTGTCTTCGGCGACGCCATCCGTACGATCGCATCAATCTGCTTCGGATTGGCTTCAATTCCACGGTGGGTGACCAGATATCCAAGGAATTCTCCAGATGTGACCGCGAATCTGCACTTGGTTGGGTTCAGCTTCATGTTATGCAGATTCAGTTGCTTGAAACATTCTTCCAGGTGAGCTACGTGATCCTTCTCCTCTAAAGACTTCACCAGCATGTCGTCTATGTAAACTTCCATTGTCTTCCCCAGTTGGCCAGCGAACATTCGGTTTACTAATCGCTGGTAGGTGGCTCCAGCATTTTTTAGGCCGAACGGCATGACTTTGTAGCAGTATATCCCGCGGTCTGTGATGAACGCCGTCTTCTTTTGATCGTCTGGGTTCATTAGGATTTGGTTGTATCCGGAGAAGGCATCCATAAATGAAAGGAGTTTGTTGCCTGCTGTCGCTTCCACCAATCGATCAATATGCGGCAGCGGAAAGCTGTCATTGGGGCAGGCTTTGTTCAAGTCGGTGAAATCCACGCATACACGCCATTTCCCATTTTTCTTCTTAACCACCACAGGGTTAGCGAGCCAGTCTGGATACTTTGCTTCGACTATTGATCCCACACGTAGTAATCGTTCCACCTCGTCATTCACTGCTCGTGCTCTGTCCGGACCAAGTTTTTGCCTTTTCTGTTTGACGGGTTTAAAGGTTGGGTCCACGTGCAGCTCGTGGCACGTTACGTTGATGCTGATGCCGGGCATATCTTCAGCTTCCCATGCGAAGGTGTGGAGGTTCTTTTTAAGGAAAGAAACCAGCTCTCCCCTTATTGGATCTTTCAGCTCGGCCCCTATTTCGACACAGCGTTCTGGGTGATTGCCATCTATGTTCACCGAGACGACGGGGTCGCAAGTTGGTTTGCTTTCCCTCTCGCGATCCTCCGTGATCTGTAATTGCTATAAGAGTTTGGCCAACTCCTTCTCGGGTTCCCTGTCCGTCTTCATCTTCTTTCTCCGGTGGTGGTTTCTGTGACGGGGTTCCTAAGTTTGTGTTCGGCTAGGAAACATATGCGGGATTCCTTTTGGTTTCCCCAAATTGTTTTGATTCCCCCAGGGGTCGGAAATTTGATGCAGAGGTGATAGGTCGACGGTACAGCTCGCATCGAGTTTATCCAGGGTGTGCCCATGATCACATTGTAGATCGCAGGATGATCTGCAACCGAAAACTCCACTATCTTGGTTACCCGTTCAGCTTGGACAGGGAGTTTTATTGTTCCAAGGGTCATGGTCGTCTCTCCCGAGAATCCAGTTAAAGGCTTTGGCGCGGCTGTGATTTTGTCCAGGTCTATGTTCATCCTTCTGAGAGTCTCCCGGAAGATCACATCTACGGAGCTTCCTGTGTCTATGAGAACTCGGGCGACATCGCAATCATCAACGATCAATTCTATCACGAGGGGTCATTATGTGGTCGGTCGATGCCGGTGGTCTCCCTTTCTTCGAATGAGATAACGTCGTTGGGAAGTTTGGAGGGTGCTGACCAATTTACACTCGCATCGGCTCGCCGCTGGAAAGCTTTGATTGAAGACACCGTATCCGAACAGTATTGTGATCCGCCCATTATCATATTTATTCTTCTTCGAGAACCTGACTGCGTTGCCTCGTCATCTCGTCTTCCTCGCTTGGGCGTATCAACATTTTGACTTATCTGGTTCGGCTGATCTTTTTCGCCTTCTTGCTCGAAGTCCTTTAAGCTGACTGCGCTACCGAGTTCTCCGGCTACCAGCTTTGCCGCGAGCTTCATTCCCAAGGTTCGGCAATTGGCAGTTGAATGACCGTGCATATGATGAAATTCGCGGTAAGCTTTTTCGTCGTACGAACTTTGACTCCGTGTCCAGGTGTTCCAGGATATTTTACCTCGGCTCGTTCCCACCTGGTAGTTATGGGATCCTCCAAAATTAGGTCTCTCGTGATGTACATACCCGTTTCCTTGAATACTCTTCTTATGAGGAGGTTGGCTTGGCATTTGGAAAGAACGGTTCGTCGCTTTGGCGGGTCCATACTTCTGAGACAAAACCTTCATCTCTTCTTCGTTGACTATGAAATCTGAGGCTCGGTGCAGTGCGTCCTGGATTGATATTGGTGTGTTCAGAGCAATCTCTTTTCGGAATTCGGATTCGTACCACAGAGCCCTTTTTAAAGCGAGCACATCGGCTTTGTCACTGACGTCTTCAACTTTTGACATCACTGCTTTAAATCTCCCTATGAAGCTTCGCAATGTCTCCGTAGGCCCTTGAGTCAATGTCCATAGGTCGGCATCTGAGGCTCCTCGATCCATAAACATGGAGTAGTGCTTCAAGAAGGCGGCTGATAGCTGCTGGAAATCATCAATGGAGTTCCGCTCTAATCTTGAAAACCATTGGAGGGCTGCACCCTTTAGATGTTCCACAAATACCAAGCAGAAACCGGCATCTCTCTCCTTTTCTCTAAAATTGGCTCGGCCCATTGCTATGATAAACGCCGTTATGTGTTCCTTTGGGTCGATTGTCCCTTCGTAGACTGGGACTTTGATCTTTCCTGGGTCGGAGACCCTTGCCTTGGTAATTCGGGCTGTAAACGGTGTATTGTGCGCTTCTTCCAATACGCGGTCAATCTCTAGGACTTTACTGGTTGCCTTGTGCACCTGGGATCGGACGGCTTTCATCTCAGCAGTGGCTCGAATCAATGAGGCTCGGATTTCGTCCAACTCTTCACTCTGGGCTCGGCTCATCGTTCTTGGTTCATCAACAAACTGCGCTCGTTGGACCCAGAGGAGATTTTCCTCTTCCTCTGCCGAATTCCTGGCTCGGTTTAGGTTAATATTGCCTTCGCTGGCTCGGGGTTCTGTTGTTGCTGGTGCGAATCCCTCGTCGGCAAGATTTTCTGCGTTGTGGTCTCCTTCTTCGTCAAGGACGATTGCTGTAGCCGATCCAACGTTGGTGCGTAAGTCATATCCATCACTGGTTCCTCTTGCGCCTCGGGTCAGCCGGGATAGCTCGGTGATATTTGATCTTGTCACCGCGGGCGCCTGCTCGTTTGTTGGATGTGATGGTGGTAATCCCCCCAAAGTCCTTAGTGCGTCGCGCGGTGTTGAAAAATCCAGGGCCGTCGGGTTTAGGCCAAGCCGCCTGGTTATTCCGCTAACAGGTGGGTTCATAGTTGAGCCGACTCCTCCAGATCGTATGTTTCTGGCTCGGCTATCGGTTACTAGTGACTCAATTCTCTCTGTTAGCGAGCTGTTCAGCTTGTCTTGCTCCTCGGCCTTCTTCAGCAACGCGGTCATCATGTTCTTCAATTCTGTTAGAGTTTCTGTGGTGCCATCCGTGTTCGCTGGAGGCAGATTGGTTCCTGTCCTAGGAGGATCGACGCCGGTGTTGCTCGCATCGTCACCGCTTCGGTCTCTGTCGGTAGTCATCGCTTCAGATCTCGTATTAAGTGGTTCTAAGGTGTCAGAAAGTTTGAGTACTTCCCCACAGATGGCGCCAAATTGTGGGAGTCGAAACTCGCACAACCAAAACTTGTAAAGAGATTTAGGGATTCGACAAACTTCTATGTAAAGAAAACAAGAAACCGAGATCCAAAGATGGAGATTTTATTCAAGCTGTTTCGAAAGCTGTTTGTAAAGTAATAAGCGTTTAGCTAGGCCAATTTTTCGGATCCCCTTTTTAAAGAGGTACATTGTCTATTTATACACAAATAGGTCGGCTAGGTTTCTTCCTAAACGAGAAAGGAAAACTTCCTTATTCTTCGGAATTTCCTCTATGGTTTTCATGGGCTTCTTTCTTTGCCTCATCGTCTCGGCCCACCAATGTCTTGTGGCTCATTGCCTCATTCTATCTAAGACGTTGGGCTTGTTGCTTTGTTGGATCATCGATGGGCTGGCTCGTCGCCCATTTCTCCTTGATGCCGAGCTGAGGGTTTTGGTTCGCCAACATGTTGGCTCGTCACCGTTCTGCTGGTTTGCCAACATGTTGGCTCGTCACCAAGTATTTGGCTTGTCTCCTACTCATTCCACTGCCTAGCCAAGATGTTGGCTCGTCACTTCTTCTTCCTGCTGCCTAGCCAAGATGTTGGCTCGTCACCATTTCACCCTGCTGCCTAGCCAAGATGTCGGCTCGTCACCATTTCACCCTGCTGCCTAGCCAAGATGTTGGCTCGTCACCATTTCACCCTGCTGCCTAGCCAAGATGTTGGCTCGTCACCATTTCACCCTGCTGCCTAGCCAAGATGTTGGCTCGTCACCATTTTACCCTGCTGCCTAGCCAAGATGTTGGCTCGTCACCATTTCACCCTGCTGCCTAGCCAAGATGTTGGCTCGTCGCACACTTCTTCCTGCTGCCTAGCCAACATGGGTGTTGGCTCGTCACTCACTTCTTCACGCCTGCCGAGCCAAGTTTGGCTCGTCTCCTTCTGCTTCATGCTGCCGAGCCAAGTTTGCCTCGTCACCATTTCTCCATGATGCCGAGCCAAGTTTGGCTCGTCTCCTTCTGCTTCATGCTGCCGAGCCAAGTTTGGCTCGTCTCCTTCTGCTTCATGCTGCTGAGCCAAGTTTGGCTCGTCTCCTTCTGCTTCATGCTGCCGAGCCAAGTTTGGCTCGTCTCCTTCTGCTTCATGCTGCCGAGCCAAGTTTGCCTCGTCACCGTTTCTCCATGATGCCGAGCCAAGTTTGGCTCGTCACCGATTCTCCCTGCTTCCGAGCCAACAGGGGTATTGGCTCGTCTCCTGCTTTTTCCATTGCCTAGCCAAGTTTTGGCTCGTCGCTTACTTTCCTCCATACTTAGTATTTTTAGCAGTTGATCTCGATGGGGTGAAAACTGACCCCAACACAACACAACATGATTCTCGTAGAAGAATTAACATGATAATGGCAGGATCCCAGTACTGCATAGATACGGTGTCCGCAATCAAGGCTTTCCAATTCAAGGTGGATGTTAGCACCAACTGGTCGGCGCCCGCCAATTTGCCAAATGACGTGATTTCGTTCGAACAAAGTGAAGCAGTCAGCATTGACCAGCCTCATATCAATCCTCTCGTTATCGAGCTGATCATAAGAGACCATGACATTGCTAAAGTGCTGATTGATACGGGAAGTTCTGTCGATGTTATTTTTCAAGAAACATTAAGGCATATGGAGATCAACCTATCCGAAGTTACAGAAACACCGGAGCCACTAACCAGATTTTTAGGAGAAACAATGATGACACTTGGAACGATCAGGCTACCCGTTCGAGCCGAAGGAGTAACAAAGATCGTAGAATTTTCGGTAGTAGATCATCCCATGATATACAACGTAACCATGGGAACCCCTTGGATAAATTCTATGAGAGCTGTCCCATCAACATACCACATGTGCATTAAGTTCCCGACGCCGAACGGAATCAAAACCATTGGTGGAAATCAGAAGGAGTCCCAAAGCTTTGTTATGGCCGAGTATAAGCTCAGGAATCCCATAGCAGAACTTAACAAGAAGACTAAATAGAAGAAAGTCAAGCCGAACCGACAACCTAAGAACGAGCTATCTAACTTCAATTCGAACGGGAGTGTACGAGCTCACTAACATTACCGACATTTCAGTACCAGGATCTCAGAATACAATGCATCTCAAGAAACACAAAGGTATTTTACATGAACTACGAGGCGGCTTGATCCCTGTAAAAGGGTACGTAGGCAGCTCGTCTTCGGATGAGTTCAGCTGTCCCCTTCCTTAAAAAAAAGGGGGGGGGAGTGGGTACGTATACTCGTATACTCTCATCTTTATAATAGACTCTATGTCTAATTAAAGCAAATGTTTTGAAGCTAAGATCTTCAAATCACATCCTTTACGGATTACTACAGCCTTAACAAAACAGGCATCCCACTCACATCCTCTACGGATTACCAGTCTCAACTAAACAAACATTTCATATCACCTCATTGCTGTTGGCCACAGCAACGGGACATTACATCATTCTCAGGATTAAAAGCGCGCTATACAAATATTTGTTCATTGTCGGAGCGGATATGTTTACGGTAACGTATCTGTAAACCAAAATGTTCATCCTAAACTATACAAGCATATGTCCATTGTCGGAGCGGATATATTTATGGTAACATATCCGTAAACCGAAATGTTCAAACTAAACTATGCAAACATATGTTCATTATCGGAGCAGATATGTTTATGGTAACGTATCTGTAAGCTGAAATATTCATCTAAAACCCAGCAACTGATCGCTGGTCGCAACATCTTAGAAACTTAATACTAAACGTATATGACTAGCGTGAGATACATTAACATGTTTCATCTAAACCAAGATATCACACGCTAGTCTTTAACATCTCAAAAACATAGTACTAAATGTATGTCGTTTAGTATGAGATACTTAAGCATGTTTTATCGAAACGTCCATGTAAGTCGAAGGTACATCGTAGACCTTAAAACCGGAGGCAATAACCAAAACCCAGCAATCACTCGCTCCTTAGCACGCTGGTCTTTCACTTCTTAAAATCCAGTAGACATCGCATTCTCATGATAATCTTGGCACATCACATTTTCCTTGGCACAACGCCACATCCTTTTTTCCTCGGTAAAACGGCTTGTCATGTTTTCCCCGGCCTAAACGCCTCGTCAAGTACTCTTACGAGAAAACAGCTGGACAATTTGATCGAAGACACAGCTCGACGATTTGATCGAAGATACAACTAAGCAAAGTGATCAAAGAAACGGTTCGGCACGTCATAAACGCCAATTTCAGCTCGGCATGTTGATCTCAGTAACGACTACTTTCACCTCGGCATGACCATCACTGATACTGCCGAGCTGGGGGCTAACTGTTGGGGTCGGTTTTCACTCCACTGAGATCAACGGAAATTTAACTAAGTACAGAAAATGGATGACCATGAAAAGCTCAACTTATCACGAACCGAGCCCAAGAAGCCTTGATGGACCAAATCCATAAAGGATTTGGAAAACCGGGCCGTTGAACTAAAGAGCTCGGATCAGTTCGACAACATACTAAAGAGATCGGTTCAGTGATGAAAAACAAGATCTTTGAGCCAGATTTACAATGGAGTTGGAATCATATCATTTGGAGATGAGGTTGGCAAGATACACCCGATTTACTGAACACATATCAATATGTGCTTGTCGTACCCAAGCTGTAGAAGAAGGGGCTCATTTTCACCAGAGCAGAAGGCAACCCGAGCCGAAATTTGGTCAGAAGATAGATTATTGAGTTAACTTTCATCCAAAAGAAGTTTAAAGTCATTTGGATCAACGATCAGAAAGTTACACAAATTATCGTGGAGATGTATCAATTTTGGCCAGCGCGTCCCGATCCAAAAAGGGCTCCGTATCACCTGAGAAGAAGGCAACCTGAACCGAAATTTGGTCAGAAGATAGATGATTGAGTTAGCTTTCATCCAAAAGAAGTTTGAAGTCATTTGGATCAACGATCAGAAAGTTACACCAATTATCGTGGAGATATATCAATTTCGGTCTGCGCGTCTCCGATCCAAAAGGGATCGGTGTCACCAGAGAAGAAGGCAACCCGAGCCGAAATTTGGTCAGAAGATAGATGATTGAGTTAGCTTTCATCCAAAAGAAGTTTGAAGTCATTTGGATCAACGATAAGAAAGTTACACCAATTATCGTGGAGATATATCAATTTTGGTCTGCGCGTCCCCGATCCAAAAGGGATCGGTGTCACCAGAGAAGAAGGCAAACCGAGCCCAAATTTGGTCAGAAGATACATGATTGAGTTAGCTTTCATCCAAAATAAGTTTGAAGTCATTTGAATCAACGATCAGAAAGTTACACCAATTATCGTGGAGATATATCAATTTCGGCCAGCGCGTCCCGATCCAAAAAGGGCTCGGTGTCACCTGAAAAGAAGGCAACCCGAACCAAAATTTAGTGAGAAGATAGATGATTGAGTTAGCTTTCATCCAAAAGAAGGTTGAAATCATTTGGATCAACGATCAGAAAGTTACACCAATTATCGTGAAGAAATATCAATTTTGGCCTGCGAGTCCCCGATCCAAAAGGGATCGGTGTCACCAGAGAAGAAGGTAACCCGAGCCAAAATTTGGTCATAAAATAGATGATTGAGTTAGCTTTCATCCAAATGAAGGTTGAAATCATTTGGATCAACAATCAGAAAGTTACACCAATTATCGTGAAGATATATCAATTTTGGCCTGCGCGTCCCCGATCCAAAAGGGATCGGTGTCACCAGAGAAGAAGGTAACCCGAGCCAAAATTTGGTCATAAAATAGATGATTGAGTTAGCTTTCATCCAAAAGAAGTTTGAAGTCATTTGGATCAACGATCAGAAAGTTACACCAATGTTGGGGTCAGATTCCACCTCTTGAGAATCAACGATTGAAAAATGGCTAAGTATGAAAGAACATTAGCAACTGGATTCCTAACCGTCAAGGATTTGGATCGGGATTCCTAACCTTGAAGGAGTTGGATCGGGATCCTTAACCATGAAGGAAGAGTTGGATCGAGATCCCTAACTGTGAAGGAAGGGTTGGATCGGGATCCCTAACCGTGAAGGAAGAGTTGGATCGGGATCCCTAACCATGAAGAAAGAGTTGGATCGAGATCCCTAACTGTGAAGGAAGGGTTGGATCGGGATCCCTAACCGTGAAGGAAGAGTTGGATCGGGATCCCTAACCATGAAGGAAGAGTTGGATCAAGATCCCTAACCATGAAGGAAGAGTTGGATCAAGATCCCTAACCATGAAGGAAAAGTTGGATCGGGGTCAAACCAAACGGATCAAGGTCAAGGCAAGGAGATCGAATTTGTCGCCACGCGAACCATGACACGAAGCAACCCCGAGCCGTGAACCATGGTGTCACCCGAACCGTGAACCATGGTGTCCCCCGAGCCGTGAATCATGGTGTCACCCGAGCCGGGAACCATGGTGTCATCCGAACCGTGAACCATGGTGTCACCCGAACCGTGAACCATGGTTTCACCCAAACCGTGAACCATGGTGTCACTAGAGCCGTGAACCATGGTGTCACCCGAGCCGTGAACCATGGTGTCACCCGAGCCATGAACCATGGTGTCACCCGAGCCGTGAACCATGGTGTCACCCGAGCCGTGAACCATGGTGTCACCCGAGCCGTGAACCATGGTGTCACCCGAGCCGTGAACCATGGTGTCACCCGAGCCGTGAACCATGGTGTCACCCGAGCCGTGAACCATGGTGTCACCCGAGCCGTGAACTATGGTGTCACCCGAGCCGTGAACCATGGTGTCACCCGAACCGTGAACCATGGTGTCACCCGAGCCGTGAACCATGGTGTCACCCGAGTCGTGAACCATGGTGTCACCCGATCTGTGAACCATGGTGTCACCCGAGCCAAAGGAAATGGTTTCAACGAAACCAAGCCTGGCCCAAGACAACAAAGAATTCACAACAAGTCCACAAACGGGAGTGGGCCGAACCTGGACAAGAAGCCCAGCAGGCCGAGCCGACTTAAGAAAGGAAAACACCCGAAGAAACATGAAATCTTCCTTATCTCTTAGGAATAGGTTTGGCCGACTCTAGTTTGTATAGATACTCTTGTACACCCTCAGAAAAGAGGATCCGCAATTTACCTAGCAAAACCCTGTACTTTTGCTCTCATACAAAAAGTTTTCTAAGCAGCTTAATAAAATACCATCTTTGGATATCTGTTCGTGTTTTTTGGGTGGTTTTTATTTAGAAATTTCAGATATCTCTAAAAGACTCGACGAATTCAATTGGCGTGGATTTATACTCCCACAATCGGCTAGGGATTCTGGAATGGTTTCAGCGTTTTCCGGGGGAAGGTCTCGAGGGATCTCGGTTTCTCGGGGAAGGTTAGTGATTTGATCTCCGTCGGCCATCTTGTCAGATCTCGATTGCGGCAATCTGAAGAGTCATAAAGTTTCTCTCGTCCCCACAGACGGCGCCAAATTGTGGAGGTTGAAACCCACACAACTAAATTTGATTAAGAAAATAGGAGGAACGGAAACTTCTAGGTGTCGATTGCAGAAAGAGAGATCCAAAGATGGTTTTTTATTGGTGATCTGAAAAGCCCTCGAATACAATATATGTTTTAGCGTAAAGTCTATTGCTCTGCCCAGTTGTCCATATCTTCTTTCGTATGCCCTCTTCTCCTTTTATAGACTTCAGGTTAGACCGCCCTAGCGAGGATATCAGAATTTTTTTTTTTCCTCTTTGGACTTTTATTTCCTTTTCCTAAAGGGAATCGTCTTTCCTTTCTTCATTAGCCGACCTCTCTGTGATTCCATATGTGGTTTGTCCCTTTGAAATCCTTGCCACGGCCTGATTTCGGAATGGCCCGTTGAAAACATTGCCTCGGCCCGCAAAGGTAACGACTGCCTCGGACTATGGTGATGCTTGCCTCGGCATGTGCTGTCGTATGCCTCGACGCGTGCTGTCAGCTGCCTTGGCACGCGCTTAGTTGCCTCGGCGTGTGCTGTCAATCGCCTCGGCGTGTGCTGTCAATCGCCTCGGCCCGTGCTCTTGTTTGCCTCGGCGCGTGCTGTCAGCTACCTTGGCACGCGCTTAGTTGCCTCGGCGTGTGCTGTCAATCGCCTCGGCGCGTGCTCTTGTTTGCCTCGGCGCGTGCTGTCAACTGCCTTGGCACGTGCTTAGTTGCCTCAGCGTGTGCTGTCAATCGCCTCGGCCCACCATGCTTGGTTATTTTTAACTGTTGATCTTGGCAAGGTGGAAATTAACCCCAACAATCGTCCAATCAGAATGTTAGCGTAATCCTCAATTAGCACCGCATTATCAAACCGAGGGACCTTCACCTTTAGTTTCATTGTACCCAACACTATCACCTTTAGTTTCCTTGATTTCCTGATGTTTCCAAACCCCCAAATCTCGATCATGATCTTGATCGAAGACATCCCTAAAACCTAATCGCCGCCTCCATCGTCTGTTCGCCCTTTCGTTTTCTCTCACTTTGAAATTATTTCACGTTTTAATTTTTCCATAAATCATAATAGTATAAACATAAATAGAAACAGAGAATATGTGGATGCTAGATAGAGAGAGAAAAAAGTTCATCAATCACTCATGCAATTAAAAACCAACAAATATTCTTAGTGTTATTTTTTCACCAACCTCCTCAACAGTAAGAACCAATCATGAACTAATATTCGTCCTAATCTCAAACCCCTGATTAAACTATTATATGGCCTAGACCCAATAAATTGAATATAAGTAAAAAGTGTGGTCTTTACGTCCTCTTTTTCAGTTCATGGCCGCTTTTAGAGAAGACATTGCATGGGCAAGCATATGCTCACATCCACGATACATTGGACCAAGATAAAGAATAAGATCACTATTTTCATCCTGGAGCAGTAGTCTTTACCACATCCCCAAAATATGCATGGCTTCCATCTCTTTTACTTAATGCCCTCTATTAGTCCTCATACCTCCTCGTCTTTAAAACTCATACATCTAAAATGAAAGAATCTAAAACAATACATGGTAGAGCTTTGGATCAAATCCAAAAAGGTGTGAATAGTATGTAATCAGAAAGGAGGAACATAACATGTTTTAGCTTAATGTGATGAAGTAAAGATCATTAACGCCTGAATACCATGTGAGGATCTAACAAATGTTTATGGATTGTAGAACTCAGTCCTGCAACATAAACAACAAATTTAACATTTCCGCCGCGCGTTGATTGTTCTACAAAAGGATTATAATGAATCCAAAGCATATTGACCTGATTTTCTCTAGCGAGGTAGACGTGACTGATATTTCCTCTTCCAATGCCAAGATCAGTCACATTTCATCTCTTCTGTGGAGAAGCAAAAGCATCTGAAGCCTCTTTATCACAAATTCCAACAAATAAAATGGAAATCATTCTGATATATTGCCTTTATGACATGATACTGAAACACGAGAAACAAATCTACTTTGAAACTAAGCAGTTTATAACCCAAGTAACCATTGTTCATCCGGCGAAAAATTACATCCAGTCTCAAATCTAATTGTGGTCACTAATCCGCCAAGAAATTTACGGAAATGAAGATTTACTCTTTCATTCCAAGATTTTGTCATTAAATCAAACATAAGTCATTGAATCAAACATAAATCGAGTCTTCAAAGTCTCTAAATAGATTTGCAAATTATGAACATCAAACAAAAGACTGTTCAAATTGAACAACGTAACCTTGTAGATTGATGAATGTAAATTGAGTTAGGACAATTAAATAGCTGGGAATTTAAAATTTTCAGAGTAGTTGGGGAAGAATTACATGGCTTGGACTAATCAAAGTCGTTCGTTTCAAGACATACGAACGCACCGATTCAGTCTGCAACCCTTCAACGCTGCTCATATCTCTCGCTTCCAAATCCCTCCACATAGATTTATCCACATTTGCCTCCGTTTCTGTTTTCACCTCCACCATCGCGGCGGTGTAATCCTTCTCCTTCGTGATGGGTTTTTTCGAATCGTCAGATTCCACCAAAATGTTGTTATGTATGGCCAGTTCTCATCGCCTCCTTAACGTAGATTAGGCTACAAGACAGAAGAAAAAACCAACACATTAATTCCTTTTAACATGTCATCTGATCCCGCTCGCCACTTATCTTTTTTGAGGCTTCCATGGCAAAGAGGAAAACCCGAAAAGACCTACCTCGCACACATTTATTCTCATCTTGTTGAAATTATTATCCATTGAAATTCCTCAAAACCAATCATACAAAATCTTTTGTTAAGAAGAAAATGCAACAGAACCAGGAACAAAGGAAGACAAAATCAAGAAAATATGATACACCAACATCGATGTATTAAACTATCCATGTGACAAGCCCAAGACAAGTCCAATGGAGTATTAGCAAGCCCATGTTTAGGATTCTTAGCAAGTATATGAGTCTAAGTATTTTTCTTATGTTATTGTGGATTGTAACCTAGAGAGTTGCTCAAAGATGTAACTCTTTTTCTCTTTTTATGATATCAATCTAAAATCTATTTGATCTTTTTGTTTTTCATTTAAGCTTTTCCATCTTTTATATTTCTTTGCACAATAAAGCTCTTCATGAGCTATTTTATTTTCAATCTGTTTTATATATCTTATTAAGCTCTTATTGAACAATAAACACTTGCTAAGGATTGACTAACAGAGAAGTTATTGTCAAAGCCATCTCTACAACTCTAACCTCATATACGATGTTGATCGAGATGAATCTGAAACTACCTTGTACTATCGAGACGGTCCATGATTAATATCGAAATCTTCTCGACCACCACATCTGCGAGAATTACCCTTGATTATCTTCGAAATCATGAATTTTCAACATATCCCATCATGCAGCTGCCGTCGCATCGCATCTTGCATTCTATTCTCAAGAGATTTTCATTTTCTGTTATGATCCATCGTGTTAGTCAATCCTTAGCAAGTGTTTATTGGTCATTGAAAGCTTAATAAGATATATAAAACAGATTGAAAATGAAATAGCTCATGAGCTTTACTGTGCAAAGAAATATAAAAGATGGAAAAGCTTAAATGAAGAACACCAAGATCAAATAGATTTTAGATTGATATCATTAAAAGGGGAAGAAGAAGAGTTACATCTTTGAGAAACTCTCTAGGTTACAAATCACAATAACATAAGAAATATATTTATACTCATATACTTGCAAAGAATCCTAAACATATGGGCTCTCGCTAATACTCCATTGGACTTGTCTTGGGCTTGTCACATGGATGGTTTAATATTCTCAACTACAGGGAAGATGAAGGTTTGTCGACATGGAATTGATTGAGGTAGAGTTTTAAAACTCTGATCATGGAGGCATTGGAGTATCTCGCTTTTTAATTAAATTGGGATTAATGAGTAAGGACACATGAAAAACTCTCAACTGATGATGTGTCACTCAGCTGGAAAGAGCTCTGCTATGCGCTGGTAATTTTAACGTGTCTTTATTTTAAAATTTAGTTAGATTGGATTTATATTTAGCTTGATATTAGAAAATTGATTTTAAGCTATGAAATTTGGGATTGAAATGAAATTATGTAAGTTGTAGTCTTGAGTTATAAATATTATGACATCTATTTGCAAGTCATAATATATCAAGTGCTACATTTTCAGCTGATAATTTTTCAGTTTAAATATAGGAATATTAGTTTGCAAAATCATAAACTCTATAGTCTTAGTGACTTCATCACTCACTCCCTTCTCAAGTTATGTTGTCGCCAAGTCAATATTCAAGATCATAAATGTCTAATTTCATAAACACTGCATACAAAAATCTAGAAAAAAAAGAATTGAAGATTATGCTAGTAAGGGAGGCAAATATTTTTAGTAGGGAAGTATTTGGTCATTGTCTCCATCAATTATAGGTTTATAAAGTTGACCTACTGCAGGAGCTTTCTTCTTTATCCCACTCACTATATAATCAATCTTCAGAAGCATACACACATTTTCAGTCATTTTCTTAAACGTCTACGATCACATTGTAAACATCCCATATATAACGACAAAATTACAAGGGTTAGGTCTCAAGAAACATAGACTCACCAGAGAACAAAGCTAATATATTCTTACCTTGCTCTCTTTCATGTCAACTATAGGACTGGTGTTCCCATCGATTCCAGTCCATACATTCTCACCATTTGCGTACTAATATCAACAACACCCAAGATTTTATCAATGAGAGAAAGATTATGTGTTACAAAATGTGAAGATATTAAAACAACGACAGACGAGATGATACATTTCCTTTCAATGTTGTCGTAGTTCTAATCACAGTAACTCCACAACTTTGAGCTAGAGTACGCACTGGCAGGAAGTTTCAAGTGATAAGCTGCTTTCCCCACTCTGGCCACAACTTCAAAAGGACCATAGAAACGTGCTGCAAGTTTCTGGTTAAGCCTTCTACTTATAGATTATTGCCTATAAGGACGCATTTTAAGAAAAACCATGTCTCCCACTTCAAATTCTAAGTCTCCGCATTTTTCTTCATCACATTCTGAGCTCGAATTAAATGTGCCTTAGCATGTAGAAGCATTGCATCTCTTTGTTTCAGCATTTCTTCAAGCTCAATTGCTAACATTAGGAAATGGAATAATCAGGAACAGCCCGCTGAATAGAAACATTAAACTGAAAGCCCATACAAAATGAGCACCTAGGAAAAAAAGAAGCTCGTTAATACATAGAGTCCAATAAGCATATCTTGAGTCGGTACAGAAATGGGATCTCCAAAAAATTCTGAGTTTATCCCAATTCATACTTCGACAAAGTAGGAGGGTCTCTTCCATAAACCAATTTTTAGGGAGTACATTGTAGAAGTGTGAAAAGAGGTATTAAACCAAAATTCATCCCATGGTAAGAAACTAGCCCATGTTTTAGGGTGTGTAGAAGCAAAGCAACGTAGATAAGTCTATAAGCACCGATTGATGACCTCGGTTTAACCGTCAGACTGAGGATGACAAGCAGTAGTAAACTGTAGTTTGCTGCCAGACACCCTGAAACACTCTTTCCAAAAACTGCTGAGAAAAACCTTATATCTGTCTAAAATGATAGACTTAGGGAACCAATGAAGCCTAATCACTTCCTAGATAAACTTCATTGCAACATCCAGAGCCGTAAATGGGTGCTTCAAGCCAATAAAATGATTGTATTTACTCAGTCTATCCACAACCACCAATATGACATTGAATCTGTGTGAAAGTGGTTGCCCTTCAATAAATTCCATAGAGAGATCTTCCAAAATATTATTAGGCACCATAATTGGTTGTAATAAACCCGCATGAGACAATGTGGAGTACTTATTCTTCTGTCAAACATTGCATTCTGAGACATATTTCTGAACCATTTGTCTCATCTTCTTCCAAGTAAACACAGCCTGAATACGCTTCATAGTCTTAAGAACACATAATAGCCTTCTAACACACTTTTATGACATTCTTGCAGAATCAAGAGAATGTGTACTGAATGTTGAGGAATAACCAAACTGTTTCGATAAAACAAACGACCATCTACCACATAATAACCTTCTTTGGCTGGTTCCCATGTCTCAACCTTTGCAAGTAACCCCTAAATATCTATGTCATCAATTTCCCGGTATAAATCTTGAAGTTGTAACTTTGTAGGGATTGTCAGAGCTAGAAATAAAGCAATGGTTGACCCTGTTTGATGATTCACAATCCGGGAATGTCCATCGGCTGCCTTGTTCTCACTACCAACCTTGTATTCAATGTCAAACTCATAACCCAAAATCCATGTCAACTATCTCTGATAATCCAAAGTAACTACTCTCTGTTCCAACAGATACTTGATATTTTTCTGATTTATCCTTACCACAAATCTTCGACCCAAAAGGTAATGCTTCTATTTTTGAATTGCCATAACAATGACCATAAACTCTCTTTCATAGATATGTTTCAATTGTTCTTTGTCAGTAAGACCATAGCTGAAATAAGCCAGAGGATGGTGACCTTGCATCAGAACAACACCTAAACCAAACCATGAGGCATCAGTCTCAACAATGAACAACTCTCCAAAGTCAGGTAAAGCAAGAACATGAGCGGAAATCATGGATGTTTTCAATCTTTCACAAGAAGTCTGAGCCTGAGAAGACCAATCAAGTTGTTCCTTCTTAGGAAGTTCAGTCAAAGGTCTTGCCAATAATACATAATTCTGCACAAAACGCATGTAGTAGCTAGTCAGACCCAAAAATCCATGTAACTCTTTCACAGTTTTGGGCAAAGGCCACTGTTGTATGGCCTGAATCTTAGCAGGATCTGTAGAAACACCTTCATAGGATATCACATGGCCCAAGTACTCTACATGTGTCAGTGCAAACATACATTTCTTCTGGTTGGCAAACAATTGATGTTGCACAAATACATCCAACACCAACTGTAAGTGAGATATATGCTCTTGTAAAAAAGAACTGTAGATCAGAATGTCATCGATAAAAACTAGTACAAACTTCCAGAGAAAAGGCCTGAAAACCTCATTCATCAAGGCCTGGAATATTGCTGGGGTATTGGTTAAACCAAATGGCATCACCAAAAATTCATAATGTCCTTCATGAATCCGGAAAGCAGTCTTTTCAATGTCTTGATATTTCATTCTGATTTGAAGATATCTAGATCTCAAATCCAATTTAAAAAACATATTTGCTCCATACAGTTCATCCAACAGCTGGTCTATCATAGGAATAGGGAATTTATCTGAAATTGTTGCTCTATTCAGGGCCCTATAATCGACACAAAATCTCCAAGATTTATCCTTATTATTAATCAGCGAGACATTACTAGAATAGGGACTGTGACTTGGCCTTATATTTCCTGCAACCAGCACTAGCACCTCAGTAACTAAATTCTCCATAGCCTCCTTATGGGCATGTGGATACCTATAAGGCCTGACACTAATAAGATCCACACCATACTGCAAATTGATAGCATGCTCTCGACCTCTAATGGGAGGAAGGCATGTTGGTGCTTGAAACACTTTGGCATACTCTTTTAAAAGGTGTTGGACTACTTCTAGAATTTCTCAGAGCCATGAAATTCTAATCCCACTCATTTATGGTTTCAGTCAAACTCAGATTGGAACTGTTGTAAGGACAGTTTGGAAGTGTGCAAGGAGGGATCACCCTTCAATGTCACTAGAGTTCCATGATACATGAACTAAATTTCATGACACTCCCAATCAAGCTGACATTTCCCAAGTGTTCTCAGCCATTGTACTCCCAAAATTATGTATGCATTGCCCGGCTCTAAGGTAATGAAATCAGCTAAAAACCCTAGGTCTTGCACCCCAAATTGCACATTCCTGCAAACTTTAAACCCTTTCACATACTCTTATGTCCCAAGTAACACCTCCAAATTTGTATTTTGTTCAGATCTTAAATGAGTCTTCTGGACCACAAATGGTGTTATGAAGTTATGAGTAGCACCACTATCCAACATCACCACCACTTGATGTTTCTTGATTGTACCTCTCAACTTAGTAGTTGTACATGAAGAAAGACCCATAAATGAGTTTAAAGAGAGTTCCATAAGTTCTCCCACATAATCTCCATCTTCTTCTTGGGTTTCCTCTCTCACTGTATCCAACACTTCCATCTCAAACCCATTCACTACTGTTAAAACTTGTAAGGTATGATTTGGACATAAGTGTGTTTTAGATCATTTCTCATCACACTTATAGCACCAAGCCCAACCTTCTTTTCTCAGCCAACTCTGCTTGAGACAACTTCTGTTGAGGTCTTTGGAAACTTGTCAACAAAGGTATAGTGACAGGTGGAGAAATGTTAGTTGAAATTGCATTCATCTTCAGTCCGTACGATTTGTGAAATCAGAAGTAGACTTGAAAGCATTTTTGAAATTGCTCTTAGGAATTTTGTTGGCTTGATTCATTTCCCTGCTCACAACTCTATAGATTGAGATGGATTCCATTTGTAATGCCACATAAACAATCTCAGGTAAATCGACATGTTCACCACCTCCTTCATTTCTGGTTTCAGACCATTCATAAAAATTCCTTCCAATTGTCTGTCAGTTAAACCAGTGACTTGTGATGATATATCCTCAAATTCATGGACATAATCAGCAATGGAACCAGCTTGCTTCAGTGCACATAAGGGTTGACTAGGATCCCTTATCTTTTCTCTACTAAATTGGGCCAACAAAGGTTCCTTAAAATCCCTCCAATCAAAATACGATCTCCTTCTTATCTCACTGTTAAACCAGCTTGCCACAACTCCCTCGAGACTCACAGAAACCAGTCCCAACTTTTCTTCCTCAGAATAATCACCAATATGAAAAAATCGCTCAACCTTCACAATCCAACGATAGGTATCGATGCCTTCAAAGACTGGCATCTCTACTTTCTTCAACAAACTATCCCGATGGTTAATAAAAGTGTTTCCCAAACTATTCTCCATGTTTCTATTACTATGGCCAGGTTCCGAGTTTGAGAAACGTACCTGGTGATTACGGCTCGAGAAATTAGTGTTATCGCATGCCAAAACCTCTTTACCATCACTCCTCGTTTCACCTTTCTGTAACAACTCTAACATCGACGCTAATATTAAATCGATCTTAGCCTCCAGGGACTCCAACTTACACTCTACACCGTCGAATCTCGATTTTCTCTGCTTCTCAAGCTCTACTAGAGACCAATGGTTCCTATTTATAAACATAGGCCCTTTACAACTTGACTCTGTTATTCTATTGGCTAAAACTTTCCAGCTCAGCTTATGGATTTCCAACTTCTGCAACTTTCCTCTGCTTCTTTGCTCTTCTATAATAAGCTCTTAACAGCCTATCATAACAATCCTTGAAAAGAGCAAGAAACAAAGAGAATAGCAGATAAAACAACCCAAAAGCATATAAGAAGGAAATGATCCATGCTAAAACTCTGACAAAAGCAAACTTACCATTATTTAGGTTTATATACATCTTCCTTAGAAAGTGAAGTAGAATAGCTTTTACCAAGAGAGAGAACACTAAAATACAAATCTGTGAAAACTTAATTTTTCAAAAGGCATAAATCATAACCTAATCCTCATCCCTTTGAAGATCTATATAGAAAACAATAATAAGAAGATGCGAAGAGGAGAAAACTATCTTCTCCAGCATAAAGGAGCATCTTTAATATAGAGCATGCAAGACAGAATGATATCAACCACAACCTGAAAATTGAAACCAGGACTGTTCTGAAACCATGATCCGTAGTAGAAAAATCTAAGAGAGGGAAGTAGCAATTCAGAGAAAAAAAACATAAGACTTGACCTTGGTAGCATGAATAGTACCATGGTGAACCTCTATTCCAGATTGACGGTTCAACGAATCCTCTAAACATTTCACTAAGTAGTAACATCAACAATTTGAATACGCAGCGAAGCGAAAACAACCCAATACATATTGTAAGAAATCTGGCATCAGACAAGAGTTGTAACACATGTCTAGGCAGTAGTCTACCGAAAAAATGGGAACGAGCCATACAGATGAAGATAATGCGTTTGTAGGGAACTCTCAAAAGGAGAGAAAAATGTCGGCTATAGAAGGCTTTTGAGATCTTTGGACTTTTGGAAGAGGCTATTATGAAATGTCTCGGAAATAGGTTTGGGAAGCGGAGGAGAATTTTTTTTTGTAGACACGTGGCATTCTCTCAGCGGCTGACGTGGCGCAAGTTGGAGAGAGCCATTCTACGTAGATTATATTTTACCATTAAATACCTAAATTATGTAATTACTATTAATCTCAAAAAAAATATTAAGAAAACCAAAATTTTAAGTAGAATAACTACACAAAAAAAAGAAGAAGAGAATATGAATTAGATAAAGATTTCGACTGCTGATTATAGAAGAACAATACAAATAAAGAGAAAAATGAATAAAATGGATCGAAGAGGAAATTTTTATCAGGTTGAACAAAAAAATTATGAAGTAAAAATCTTCCGTTTCAATTTGATAAAACACTGTTTTTCTTTGTTCCTAATTTTCTTTTTTTACCATTAATTTGATAAAACATATTGTTTTTCTTTGTTTCTATTTTTTTTACCATTAATTTGATAAAATATATTGTTTCTCTTTGTTCCTAATTGTTTTTTACCATTTAAATGTTCTTCCCCTCCCCCGTTCCCACACACAAAATTTATACATGTGAACCTCTACAGTATTCCTCTACATGAATCAACTTTATATCTTCTAGTGTAAAAACATTAGTCAATCCTTAATCAATCACTGGACCATGAGGATTTTCACATGAGAAACAAAAATTAAAATTTAAAACATTTTGTTCAAATTTTTCTCTACATTTATTCCTTTTTCGATCGTATTTCATTCTTTCTTTGTACATTTTCATTCATTTTTCTACTTATTCTTATTGTTCCCTAGTAAACCACCAATCGAAGCGGAAGACTTTTATTAAATTGATTTTGTCTCGTCTTTTTTTTTTTTTTTTCCGTCTAACAATTTCATTGATTTCAGATCGATGATACAAAGTCAGTAAACAGAAATTTCGGAAAACAAATTATTACATAAGCATATATATGTGCCATATAGTGAGAAAGATACATCAAAAGAAGTGAATTTGACGATGCTTTCTGTAGACAAGTGTTACTCGCTAACGGATTATTAAATCTGTTATTTTCCTTTTCCATATTCGATTTTGCTCTGATGCGAATTGTGTGCGTGGATAGTATCTCTTGACTAAACCTCCAAATTGCACACCGCATGACAAAACTCGATGCTTCCGACAACAATTATTAATTGAAATGTCGACTTGATACCAAAACTTTCGTATCAAAGTCATTTTGAAATATTTTAACTTTGTTTTTCTCCTGATTCGATTCCTTGAAAACTTGATATTATTGTTTTGTGATTAATACTAAATAATAGCAAAATATAGGTATTTAATGATAAATTTTGACAAGTAATTAATGTAAAAATTCTAGTTTGTAATTTATGTAGCGGAAACATCGATAACATAGTATTCTTATTAAATTGAACATCTAAATTAAGTAGAAAATTCTCAACTTTATTAATTAAATCACAATTCAATGTAACATATGCGTATAAATGGTATATTAATTAAAAAAATATAGAAACCTAAATACCTTAAAATAATCCTAATTAAGATAAGATTATTCTTACAATATAAATAAATAATTAAAATATTCTCTGTTATAACTTTTCTTACGCACCACAGCAATAATCAATTATAAGAATTTGACATGATTAATCTTCCATTATTCAATAACAAAATGTATGTTTAACCAATATTAGATTTATTTTATAGTTCAACTTTAAAGAAAAGTTCAAGTCTCTTTTGTAAAACTTTGTTGTCATTTGTGACAATGAGTTGTTTGGAATGGTGTCGAATAAGGGTGGAATTATTATTCAGGATCTGAGATCCGTTCCTATCCGCTCCGTAAATTAGGATATCCAGGACGTCCGGATTCGGATAGTAAAATCTCGGATTCGTGAAAAGAGGATCCGAATAGTAAAATTTCAAGGTCCGGATATCCGGATCGGGATCCGGACGCATTAAATTTATTAAAAACATATTTTTTACATATATTAAATTGTTTTTATATAATTATATATATATATATATATATTGATTTTAGTTTTTTTCTAAAATATCATATTTTCTGAAAAATATTATTCTAATTTTTAATTTTTTTTTTTTTAAATTAATTTTTTAATATTTTATTTTGGTTATATTAGTTATTTAATTATTATTTTTAGATCTGATCCGGATATCCTGATTTTTGGCAATCCGGATAACACGAATCCAGATCCGGATAATTTTGTCACCGATCCGGATACCCTAAAATTCCAAGATCTGTCCCACCCCTAATGTCGAAAGGACCAATGTAGTAGAGGAGAAAAGAGATGCTGATATTGAAAAATAAAATAAATATGTTTGGTTCTAAAATAGCTTAACAACAAAAAAATAAAAGAAAATGGCATTACACTGCTACTCTGATAAAACAGATCAGCCAAACATCTTCTTTCAAACATAACCATATAATCAAACAAGACTAAGACCCTAGATTTTCAACTAAAACCCTAAACTCTCTGCATCAGATAAGAAAAGACAAACACTAAACCCTAGTTTTTAAGAACATCAGTCTTCCAGAGAGTTGCCCGATTCTACAGATCCTCACAAATTTTTGGTTTTTTTCATAGACCAAACTCAATCGGTCTGCCGAAGTTACAAAGTTTTAGTCTCTATGCTTGAGATGTCACGGCATGGATCCTTCCGGTATCATACTGGTCTTCGTCTTTCCTTCTCATCTCTATGATCTTCCTGTGCGAGTTTGAATGAACGGATGGGATGAAGGTCGGGCTTGAAGCTGGACGGTATTCTGGCACAAGACGGCCTGATCTGAACCGGACTCCGCAAGCATTGCAGAGGGTTTTAGGCCCACTGGGCCCTTCCCTCCACTGCGGGGTCTTGGTTGTCTCGCAATGAGTGCATTTCCGGACTGTCCCATCTGCGTTAAATGGTTCTGGACTGTAAAAGACAGAGTGGGCCTGACGATTCTTGTTCTTCTTGCGTTTCTTCTTGGCGGGATTCTCAGAAGGGAGGTAAGTTTCAGATTCTGATTCATCCGGAACGAACTGCTGAGACATTCCTGAACAAAATGACTGGAGGAATCTAAATCTCAGGGCTGTGGGGCGCTTGCGCTTGCTTCTGATGCCTTTCACAGGAAAGGCCAGCTTCTGAGCTCTGTTTGGGTTTTGGGACAAGACAGAACCGTTGGTGTTCTCAAGAACGGAGACTGGGCTAGAAGACTGAAATAGCTTTGAGACTTTGACATCAGGAGGGGAGCTATCAACGGTAGAAGAGACTTCCGAAGAACTCGACTGCTTCTGCACGCATGAAGTCAAAGCCAATGAATCTAAATTCAGAAACATATACAATGCCCCCAAAAAGCGAGGAAAAACAAAATTCATACACAAGAAAGAATATTTAAGGTAAAAACGAAGACGGGATCTTCATCAAATTCTCTCCTTACAAACAGGATCTGATATGCTGCCAATTATGGTTAGTGTCCCTCAAGTTAAGTGAGAAACAAAGAAGATGTCTTCAGAATAAAGAGATCCATACTTTACTTCGACTCAGTAGAGCAATAAACTTGGTATACAAACACGACAAGCAAGAGCCTGATTCCTCATAGATCAACAGATTTTCATAATCAGATTGACAATGATGCTATAGCTAATCCTTCCTGTTCTATATATACTTACAGGTTCAGTGAACGATTTCTCCTTCATTCCTCTCTCAAGAACAAACACAGACACTAAACTAACCAAAGTAACTTAGGGTTACCCCAAAACTCTCCCTACCACAAAGGCCCCAAACCACCACACAAGCACTCCACGACCTTACCTCTCTTAACACATCCTATATGTATACATATACCTATCCATGGGCATTTGACTCAAGACAACAAGCTAAGCTGAAAGGCCTAAGACATTACACAGTCCTTTTCACACATACTCTTAGAGACTTCACATATACACTCTCGGCTGCACCTTTCCTTTTCAGGTGCTTGCCTAACTTGGTAAAACAATAGCGATTGTATTTCAAACCCAATAGAAGCTTTACGCTAATAATGCACCAAATTATTTTCCTCTTGCAAATGTGCATTGTGATTGTGTGGATAATCTACCAAAGGAACATGTATGTGTGATATGTATAGACATGATTTTTTTTCCATGCGCATTTCTAACCTAAAAGAGGTAAAAAGCTACTGGATTGAATCCGAAATCTTTTACACTACCGAATTACTTCATCCTACAAATGCTCATTTAAATTAGTGTAAAATATGCATAGAGGATGCGTAAATGATGCATATAATAAATTTCCATAAAAGTATGCATAAATGATGTACATGCGCGTGATTCTTTAACTTTTAAACACTTTTGTAACATAATGCAGTAAAAAGCCATGGAAGCTTGAATCCAAAAGAATGATTATGAACAAAATACCAAATTATTTTCCTAATGCAAATGGATAATGTAATCGTGTGGATGATCTATAAAGTCATGTAAATAACTGAAGTTTGAATCCAAAATGATGCACTTTCTTAATGCAGATAAGAGTGATTCTTTTTAATGCTATTTAGCAACCAATGCAATAAAAACAACCTGAAGCTTGAATAAAAAAGAATTGTTATGTTACGGTGTACCAAAATTAGTTGCCTAATGCAAATGTACGATGTGATTGTGTGAACAATATATCAAGTTGAATAAATGATGCAAAGTGAAATTTCTTTTTCTCGCATTTTTTCTAACCATATGTGGTAAAAAGTTATTGAGGCTTGAATCTAAAAGAACCATTATGTAATACTATACTAACTTGTTTCCCTAAAGTAAACGTGTAACAAATATTTCTCGTAACATGCATGAATGATGTATATAAGCTTTGCGTGATTAATATTTTACGCTCTTTTCTAACCTAATGCAGTAAAAAGCTATCAAAGCTTTGTATGCTAAAGAATTGGTATGTTACATTAGACCAACTTTCCTAACTCAAATGTGTGCTGTCGATTCTAAAATATCGTATATAAACATGGTTCTTTAGCACACACTTTTCTAACCGACATGCAGTGAAAAAGCTATCAAGGCTTGAATCCAAGAAGAATCATTATGTTCTAATATATGTATATACCCAATTAATACCCAAATACGAACGTGACCTGTGATTGTATCAATAACAAATCAAGTAACATGCGTAAATGATGTATATATGCATGATTCTTTTTTACGTGCTTTCAAGTCGTAAGATTAAATCTTAACATAATGCAAATGGGTATAGTGATTACTATCAAGTGACATGCATAAACAAATGGGTGCTTAGTCTGCACTAAAAACTCACCAAAATGGGTACAGGTTTCTGGACTCCCAAGCGTTGTCCCTTGCAAGTGTTACCACAAGTGAACTCAGAGGACAAACTCGAGAGTACATCCAATGGTGGAGGTACAAGGTCTTCAAACCCGGCATCCCAATCTCCCTCATCATTGGCGGTTTCGATGTCTTCAAGGGGAAAATCGATATGATTGATGAGATCATCAAAGAAATTATCAGATAGACCCTTGAAGTCCTCCTCTTCAGGTAACCAAGAACCGTTTTTCATTTGTCACCCACTGTCGGAAAAAACCATAGAGATGATAGAAAAACAAGATAGGCATATAAGAGTAAGAAGCCAATCCAAGTAACAACTTTCAATTGAATATGAATGCGAAAATCGACATCAACCTGGCGAATTGATTAATAACAACAGTTTTCCTATAAGTAATTCATGAATGAGAATACCTAAAAATATGAAGTAAAATTTCCAATTTCCAAATTTAAGCCAACTCAACATTCTGACTCACTCGATAAAGCAGATTTTCAAAACATAAATGGCAAAAGATTCGTTGAGTCGAGAAGGAATCATCAGCATAACTTATATTGCCGAGAATTTCAGACAGAGAGATAAAAAAAAAAACCTCTTTTTTCATTAATATTCATTGAATATCAAACCATTTCAAGACATGAGAGGAATCACGAGAGGAGCCTCAGTTTTCATTTTAGGGCACAAACAAGAAAACAACACGATAAGAACCAAAACTGAAGAAAAACCCATTCTTCTTGCATTGTCTCAAAACTCAGAAACAGAAGAAGAAAAGACCCACGAGAAATCTCCACATGAACAAGAAGAAGAATGCAAGAGAGAGAAACACGAACCTTCCGATACAGCTGACTACACAGAAAGCATTCCCCAGCCCGAGCGAGGGAGTGAGAGAGAGAGGAGAGAGATAGAATCTAATTGTCTGAAATTGGGGATTTAGGGATTACAGAAGTGAAATAGGGAGAGAGAATAGAGATAGAGAAGAAGAAGGAAGAGAGAGTTAATAATAATATGCGGTAATGTACATTGGATTTTCAGTGTGTCTCTTTCTTTAGCAATCTTTTACTTTTTTGGAAAATTAATTTCCACATTTTCTTTTCTGGTTAATTAATTCAAGATTTCTTCCCTTTAAAGAAATATTATCATTTTTATGAGAGGAAATAACTTATTTCATTTTTACACTTGCAGAAATTTGGGAAATATTAATTTGAAGGTTTTCAATTCAAACCCTATGTTTAAGCAAATAATTAAAAAAAAAAATTGTTCTATAAAATAATTAATTTTCTTATACAAATTTTTTTCTCTGTAGTATATACAATATATATACACTTATCTTAATTTGCATCAATGTCATAGGTTCAATACTATATGACAAATTTGAAAAAGAAATAGACCATTTTACTTAATTTTATTTAGATTTAAGGGTTAAAAGATTAAAGTTTTTAGATTGAGTTATGATTTAGGGTTATAGTTTACTTTTCAAGCTTAGTAAGGTTTAGATATTAGGGATGAAGATTTAGATTTAAAAATAGATCGCTAGTTAAGAAAAATTTGACTATTTTCTAATTTTGGTATAAAGATTAAGCTATTTTCATAACTTGTTTTTTTAGTTAGAGATTTTTTACCTAGGTTCACGAATTCGCGTCTATAATAATTATTTTTTTTTTCTGATATTATGGTTTATATGTTATTTAATAGTAATATTTTTTGAAAGTAAGTTACTAACAATTGGTTTTTGTAATATTTAGATATTAGAGATGAAGATTTAGATTTTAAAATATATTGCTAGTTAAGAAAAATCTCGACTACTTTTTTTTTTTTTTGTCGGCTAACTATTATATTGTTCAGAAAACCCATAAAAAGGTAAAACACATCCCATAAAGAAAATTAGAAACCCATAAAGAGTAGACAACATCTTTTATAGAGATGTAAACTAACCACACCTCCGAAGAAATGTCCTGAAACACCTAAAACTAAATCTCGACTATTATTTAATTTTGGTATAAAAATTAAGCTATTTTCATAACTTATTTTTTATTTGGAGATTTTTAGGTGATATTTCACGAATTTGCGCCTATAATAATTTTAAAAAAAAATTGATATTACGGTTTAGATGTTATTTAAGGATATACTTTTTGTAAATAAGTTATTAACAATTGATTTTTTTGTAATATTTTTTTTTAATAAAAAAACCCCATTATATATATTAGTTGCAACTTGTAACAACCTATATACGATATGAATAATATATGTCGCTGTAACAAACACTACAAAATAAATAAATTGTACCAATTTTAAAGATGATAATAGAAAGCTAGTCTCATATATATTAAATATAGAATATGATTGTGTCGAGTAGTTAGAAGGATTACAAAATATCAAGCACATGAACGGCCCACATGTCAAATCAGATGACATGCCTTGAGCAAGGATGGCTCGTAGATCCGATCTGATTCAATTATTATTTTCTTATTATTATTTCTAAACTCTTAATTTGTAACTATTATCATTCTTTTGTTAATATTTTTCTGTTCATCTATTGATACATCTTCAAAATGACATGGAGAGATCACCGACTATTACTAGACGAGTACCGAAGCTTAAATGATTATGGAGTTTCCTCATGGGAAGGTGGGTCTCCTCCTGCTTAGCTTCCACATGATGGGTTCTATTCAATTTCAGGATATAATTTTTGTTTTCTTTGTAGAATTATAACATAATCAAAATTTGCATTGTTTACAAATTCAGAAATCAAATATATCAATAATTTTCAAACAATTTTACATTTTTGATCAACTTCTAATTTTTCGGTTTGATTCAATTTTGTTTTCTTCATATTGAATTGATTTGATATTGTAATACAATATCTCGACTAAAATTAAACACCAAAATGAGAATAAAATTATAATGAAGAGTGATTACCATAACATTTCTACCCAAAAAAATTATACTCTCTTTGAACAAGTCTTCTTGGACTGTGATCCATTTCCAAAGTTAAGAAGGTCATGAATTTCGTTCAGTAGATTGAGAAATTAATCCAATCTTTGTTTTAAGAACTTTTAAAAACATAATTGATATTTGAAAGAAACCTAAGAATTTCGCCCAATATACTGCAAAATAAAGACCAATCTCCACGGCTTAAACATCAAGATGTGATGTAATGTATTTTTGATGCATCATAAGTGATTTCCAGAAACTCTCCAAAGAAGATATCAAACAGTCTCTGAATACGAATACAAACCAAATTCAAGAAATCCGTTGGAAGATTTCACTACAGGAAAAATAGATATTCTTAGCAGCCGAAAACCGCTATCTAACGATACCATAGCGTTGTAGAAAGCGCTATGTCTGCTCCCGTCATAATAGATTCGGCACTTTAGATAGCGGTTTTAAGCATTGCTATTGTGTTTTGAGTTAATATAGCGTTTTTCGATATGCAATATTTAAATAGACAATATCGATTATGTTTTGCTGTTAATTTATTTATTTATAGCGTTTTCGGAATTTTACAATAGTAGGCGACATATGTAATAATTTATGTAGTTATATAGCATTTTATTTTGTATACAGATAGCGTTCATGTTGCGTTTTTTGTGATTTTAGAAATTTATATATATAGCATTTTGTATTATGTAGACATTTTGTGTATTTATACAGTGTTGTATTTATACAGTATTTGTACAATTTATATACATTATAAATTTTGTTGTTTGCTGATACAAATTAAATAATAAAATGCGATATCTAGCTGGTTTTAGAACATGTAATTTTACAAGATAGTACATAATCTTAAACTAAGTTCAACATATATGTGTATGTCCATGACTTGTGAATTTGGTCTCCATGTACTGTTGCTGCTCCAGGGTTTGAAACTTCTTTGATATGATCAACGTAATCAGCTTTTTCTGCAAGAAAATAAAGAATTTAATGTCAATATAAGTATCTGTATGAAGAACAGACCTCTAGGGTTGCTCAAATGGTTTGAATGACAAAGAAGGAAAGAAAAAGAAAATCAGTAATTTACCTCATGATTGAAGTTACGCCTGTATAGAGGAGGTCCAGTATGTAATTTTACAAGATAGTACATAATCTTAAACTAAGTTCAACATATATGTGTATGTCCATGACTTGTGAATTTGGTCTCCATGTACTGTTGCTGCTCCAGGGTTTGAAACTTCTTTGATATGATCAACGTAATCAGCTTTTTCTGCAAGAAAATAAAGAATTTAATGTCAATATAAGTATCTATATGAAGAACAGATCTCTAGGGTTGCTCAAATGGTTTGAATGACAAAGAAGGAAAGAAAAAGAAAATCAGTAATTTACCTCATGATTGAAGTTACGCCTATATAGAGGAGGTCCAGTATGGTTAGCTCATCATCCTACACTGGCCAATAAGAGAAAGAAGGACAAATAAAGTGTTCCATCAAGCAATGCATAATACAGGGAAGCAAAGAGCAATGCAAGTTTAAAGACATGAGGTCGAGTTAATACCATGTTTCCAACAGCCACAAGGGTCATTCAGCCGGAACCCAAAACAGAGTCAGCCAGCCGGAACAAACCTAACTTTTGCCGAAAGCCTATTCATTCAGCTGAAACAAAAAAAAAGTCAGCCAAAAGACCTTACTCTGTAGCCACACAAACCCATGAATAATCAAACTCAAAGTAACGATTAGACAGGGAAAAATTAATGGAAGTCGCATTTGAATCAAAATTATCCGTGAAGGATGAAAAGAGTAATTGTACTCATGGAGAAGAAAGCATATAACTCTCTGCAGATCTTCGTGTACCTGGAAAAATAAAGGAAATCTCTTTCAGAATCGATAAAGCGAGATATGTAGAGAGAGGAAAAGGGTGAGAATAATACCTTGTCGATAAGCTTTGGGTACAGATCTACAAGTTTGTCGATGTTTGTCGGAGACAAATGACGAGTTGAGTCGGCCAACAAATGCGACAACGATGGAAACTATCTCTAGCTTCTTCGAGTCAAGGTGGGAAGAATAAAAAAAGTTGGAGGTGGGGAAGAAGAAGAAGACCTAACATGAGTCTCAGTTCTTCTTCGGACTCGAAGAGACTGAAGAGAAATGAAGGAGTGAAACCTTCTCATTGGCTCTGTTTCTAAAAACTTAAACATCTGTTTTAGATGGCATGAGTAAAGGCTGAGATTTGGCCACGTCGGCGATCCGAGTGAAACCTTCTCATTGGCTACTGTTTATGAAGACACAAAATATGTTTTCCATGCCATTTTGCAATTTATAAAAAAATTGTAATTATGTGTTGGTTAATTAATTCTTTTATGAGTTATTTACGTGATTAGAGATTTTTTAATATTTAATTAAAAATTTTGAACCTTTTTAGAGATTTGAAATGAAAATTATGGTAACCCAAAATGTTACCTATGAAAACATGTACACTAATCTTCTTATTGTGTAAACAACATCATCTTGTGAAAACACAATAATGTTGCTATTGACAATTAAATTAAGGATTTTTCTTTAATATTCTTTAATTTGTATACAATTATTATTAACTACTAATTAAAACAAAAATAATCCTAAACCCTATACCTTAAACCCTATACCCTATACCATAAACACTAAAAATATACCAAAAACTGAATCCCTTTATTATTTCCTTATTTATATTTAGTATTATCTCATTGTTAATTTATAATTAAAAAAAAATCCAACCCTAAACCCTAAACCTATAAACCCTAAAACATTACATCTAATCCATTAATTCGATTTTTGTGTGGAAATGTTTTAAGTGTGTGTTGTGCATTCCCAATTTATTATTGTTTTTGGTTGGAATGAAGATATTTAAATGTCAAGATTATAAATTTATAATGAAGTTAAATAGGTATAACCAAATAAAGCTGAAAATTAAATATATTTACATAGGTTCGAAAGTACGTATTCAAGTACTAAGTAGTTAGAGAAAGACAAAGTAAAGTGCATAAGACAAAGTGAAGTGCATAAAACGAGAGAAAATAAAGTTTTATAACTTCTCAACACTAAGTACTTAAAAAGTCTCAGACAAAGACAATCTTGTCATTAGGCCAAGCCACTATTGCCTATTGCAGCAGCAATTAATTTCACTTCTGAATTTGGTCTCCACACTCTTGCATCATCAATCTTTGAAACACCAACTCATACATTGGTAGCATTGGGACCTAATGGTTTGAAATGGACTAGATCTGCATGATCAGTTGAACATACTCAGCCCTCTGCAACAGTTTTACCATAATTTTTGCAATCCAAGAGGATGCACTTCTTCTTTATTGCTTTGCTGCTACCAGAGGTGTTACTTGCACTCTACCACATCATCAAAATGTAATACACATGTATTCATCATAAATCCATCACGGCAACATCAAAAAATGAAATACACATCACAGCAACATCAAAACTTACCCCAGGTGATCTTCTCACTGCATTCTGATTAATTATTTCTATATATTCAATTGACCATGCGATGTCTGCATTGAGTGCATCAGCCATCAGAATTAATTCAACAGTTGGCATCCACAGATACACCGCCTCCTTCAGAACAATGTCAACCTTCACAATGGCAGCATTTGGACACAGAGGAATGTTGTTGATCATTCGTTTTGGATTAGTAGAACACAAAACACCCTCATCAATAACTTCACCATGGACATTCCAATCATAAATTTTGCATCTTTGAAGTGACTCATCTGAATTTGTACCCTAAGGAGACAGGCATATATATTAGCACTAATATCTGAGCTTGAAAGTTGTATTTGCAGGGTCAGAATAAAGTAACCAAACTCTTTAAAGATTACCTTGGAATCAGAAATCTTATCTGTACATGGGGATACGCTTTCATCCAAAATCACCTTATCAGCTGGCCAAATAATTTTGAGTCCCACAGCTTGCCCAAGTGAGAACATGGTTAGGGTAGGCCTCCACAAAGATGATTATGTGTCTATTACAGTTTTGACAATAACAGCCACCGCGTTAGGACCAAGTGGACTATGACCAATCTTGTATACTGGATCAGAATAGCAGAATTCTCATTCCCCGACAACGACATCTTCAGACTAAAACCATTCGAGCAGCTGACACCTAACTCCTCTGCTAACATCACTTACCTCAGATTGAGCTCCCACATCATCAGAGTGTTTCTGACAAGAAGATAGGGAATTTTTAAATGAGCTTCTTATAATGGCCTCATAAAAAACTAGTAGACTTACCTTTTTTCTAGCTAAGTCATGTACTGCATTTTTCAAGTCTTTAATCTGGCTAAGCAACTTAGCTTGGGTTGCTTCAAGCTTCTGTACATGTGTGTCTCTAGCCTGGAGGAATGTCAGTTTGGTAGCAGTAATCCCTCTGCCCAAACCTCTAACTCTTCCACGTCTGTCTTTTCCCAAAACTTGACTGACAGCATCTTCTCTTATGTTATCATTGGCTGTGGAGTCCATTTGACTATCGATTGATTGTATTTGTTCCTGAGACACATATATATCAACCAATTATGCCTAACCTTTTTTATGAAAACTTGTAAATAAAATATTCATAATAATTTGATAATTTCTTACAATAGTCTCAGCAAATTCAAGCTTCACCGGTGTTCCATCTGCGTGAGTGTGTCCTGCTAGCCATACCTTACTTCTAGTCACCTTACTGGGGTCTTAACTCTTTTTTATCTACAAGCAGTACTTAATATAAGTGATATGAGCTATGCTTCTTCTATAACTCGAAAATACAATACAAAAAGACAATTATCATTTCTTGTGCCAGGGAAAACATTCCTTTGCGGCTAGTGGTGTGTGGAATTTGAGCCCTCCTCAAGTTCCTGTATCTCTCCACAAGCAGACATTATTGAATCTGCAAAGCAAATACATGTACCAGAGATGAAAACATTAAAACTAGACTTCACCTTAAATTCCGTGCTAGTCCTGCTCTTCACCCAATTGTTCCACTTGGCAAGAGATTGGATGTTGCTTGGTTTAAGCTTCAGTCGCTGCGCGTGACTTCCCATAGATCGAAGTTGGTTCACAAGTCTAGATTTAGATGCCCTCCACAAACAACCCATCTGCTTGAAAACCGCATCTTTTTGCCACTCTTCTTGCAAATTAAACCTCCCCTATAAGAAATGTGAAAGTTATATGTACACATTTATACTAACTAAATGATGAGTATTGTAAATAAAAAACAATATACCTGAATTTCCTCCCACAGTGTGTCCTTCGTCTGATCATCAAGTTTCTTCCAATCATCGAGCAGTACCGGAACATGCTCCCTCACCAGAGGACCAAGAAACGATGAAAGTGTTATTGATCCATCTCCTGCATGTTCACCCAGAGATGTAAATTCTACATCAACCTTGGCCAGAGGGTCTTTTGCGACTTTACGCATCTTGGAGAGTCCCTTTTTCTCTTTGTGTTCGAGTTCGACTGCTGGGGTTTTACTTCTTCAGTCGTCGGGATTGAACATCCTCCAGTAGAAGCATCCACAGTTTCATCTTCAGCAGCTTGGGAAGGTTCTTCAACTTCTTTGTCCTCTGCATCAACTTGTGCCTCAACTCCTCCACTAGAAGGCTCCAGACGGTCTTCTGGAGTTACATTTGACTGTTCTCCGATTTCGTCATCCCCTCCAACCTTTTCTTTCTCAGATTCTACATGCACTTCTTCTTCATCTTCTTTTTCTGATTCAGCCATTTCAGCTTCATCTTCTTTTACTGCTTCAGCTATTGCAGCTTCAGTCCTTTCTTTTTCAACCTCTTCGGGAAGTTCATCCAAGACTCCTCTTACAGCACTTTGCTCTTCTCCTCCTCCATCAATATCTTTTTCACCTTTCCCTCCTCTCACTGGTTCCTCAACTTCACAATCTGCTTCTACATAAACCTTTGCAACTTCCTTTGTCGAAACATTGTCCTTTGCAACTTCCTTTGTCTTAGACCGTTTGGAAAGTTTCATCTCGACGACAGGACTCACACCTTTTCTAGCCTAACGCTTACTTTGGCGGACATTTCCTCCTCCTCTCGTCTTTGCCATGACTGATCCTGAAACACAACCAACAATAAGTATGCCAAATCAACACTAGCAGACCAAATATGATTATATAAGGCATTTGTATCTATTAATCTCCCACTAGAACCCCTTCACAGTCATCCCTAACACAGAAACTCTCATCGTCAGACGACTGATTCCCCAAATCTTCAACTTGATGGTCTGATACTGGTGCTGCAACAAACTCTTCCTCTGTCTCTAGCTCATGATATCCTCTCGGTGGTGCCCTCATAACTACATACCATGGAGAGGATTCATCTTCTCTAGAGTGAAACACTTGTTTTGATTGCGATGGCAGGATGTATGGATCTTGGAGAAATGCCGCCTGGTTAAGATGGAGGTTCACAAGCGTAAATCTATCTTCTTCCTTCACACCATCCCTGTGTTGGCCCAACTGCATCTGAATAGAGGAACATGGAACATGTGGTAGTCCAACAATATGATCTCCCTGATCACTCCATAGTATGTAACTATGTCCGCCATTTGTTTACTATCTCGTACACTAGCTCTACACATAGAAAAAGCTTCATATGTCACTCCACTGTTCTGAATCTCCCGCTTAACATCCTCTGCATGGAATCGATGCCCGTTAATGACAAACCTCTTATGGCTTTGAGCAATATGTCTTGGTCCAAATGCCAGCCACCTCAGCTTCCTAGAATGAGGATCTGAGTTAGAAGGTATTTACAAAGTGAAATTACATAATTAGTGACAGCCACACATGAAGCTAAATCAAAACTTAAGAGCTAAAGTATCCACAAATAAGGTCATACCTTTTTCTTTATCCACTGTGCAAATCTTTTTGTATGAAATTTCCATAATAGAGTTTCATTTCTTGCGCAGCGGACATCATTATCTTGCAATTCATCCAACTGCATCCTGTTTATCAAGATTCAGAAGTTGGTTTTCATGTATTACCAATAAAAATAACATAAAGATATAAGTCTTAAATAGAACTGTACTTACTGAACATAGGGATCCATAATCAATGTGTTCATTAACACATACCGATGTGCTATGTCTCTCTCTTTATCTGAAAGTGTAACTTCAGTAGCCTTCTGCAGTGTACGACCCTCAAGTAGACCATCATCAGACTCCACATCTTCATTTCGTTTTTCTGCTTCTTCTACAGGTGCATAATTCTTTAGAAACTCTAAGCAGAAGGCTATGCATTCTCCAGCCAAGTAGCCCTCAACCATACATGCTTCTGGCCTTGCATAATTTTTGACATAACCCTTAAGTGTCTTCATATACCTACAACTTAATCAATGAACATATAATGTTAATAATCAAGTTGTATTACAACACAACTAATAGAGATAGAATAAAAGAAAGCAGTACCTCTCAAATGGATACATCCAACGAAAGTGTACTGGTCCACCCAAACGTGCCTCCCTTGCTAGATGTAGAGGAAGGTGGAACATGATATCGAAGAGTGATGGAGGAAAGAACCGCTCCAGTTGGCACATTGCCTCCACAATCTTAGACTCCAATGATATTAGCTTCTCTGGGCCAATGGCACGCTGGCATAATCTGTTGAAGAAGTTGCATACTCGAGTCACAACAATCCTTGGCCCTTTAGGCAGCAAGCCTCTCAAAGCCACACGAAACATATTTTGCATTAGGACATGATGATCGTGCGACTTCAAACTACCAATACCAGAAGGATTCACCGACACACAATTCGCGATATTCGCACAATATCTATCAGGGCCTCTTATCTTAGATAACCTCATGCAAAATCTCATTTTCTCTTCCTTTGACATCCAATAAGCCGCTGGGAGGCAAGTATGTTCTCTTCCCCCGTAATTCTGTATATAAGTGTCTTTGTACTCCCATATCTTCCAAGTCTTTTCTTGCCTTCACGCTATCTTTGGATTTAGCAGTTTGCATCAGAGTGGACAATATAGCGTCAAACATGTTCTTTTCCACATGCATGACATCAATGTTGTGACGCACCGGCAAATTCTAACACATGATAAATAAGACTTTCAACCTAAACATAATATTTTCTATATTTTAGTAATTTTTATTATTAAAGCACTACTAACCTTCCAGTAAGGTAAATCGAAGAATATGGACCGTTTCTTCCACCTCCATTGATCACTGTCTTCTTCGTACTCTTCCTCTGAAACAACCTCATCTCCACACAAGTCAGATCTTTTTTTTTTACTTTTCTTATCCAAAGTTCTTCCAAAATCATTCCTGAAATCTTTAAGTAACTCATAAATCTCTGCACCAGTTTGAATTCTATTGCAGTCCCGTCCTCGACAGTGTTGTCAAACCATCTTTGTTGCCCCTGTACGGATGTCCAGGCCTGAGTCGCTTCCTATTGCCCAAATACACATACTTTCTACTAAACTTCAACCACCTACTGGGTGTACCCTTTCCACAAATGTTACAGGCTTGTTTCCCCTTAACTTTACATCCAGACAATGTCCCTAAGGCTGGATAGTCACTGATACTCCACAACAACAAAGCTCTAAGTGTAAACTTCTCTTTTAGAAATGAGTCATAAAACTCCATATCTTCATTCCACAAATCCCTTAAATCCTCTATCAGCGGTGCTAGATAAACATCGATCTTGTTGCTTGGTGCAGTTGGACCAGGGATCAACATAGTCAACATGATGTTCTCAGCCTTCATACACGTAGTTGGAGGCATGTTGTTGTTCACTAAAAGGACTGGCCATGTATTGTACTTGGTGTTCTGAATAGAGAAAGGGTTCATTTCATCTGTAGAAAGACCGAGTCGAAGGTTTCTCGGTTCAGCAACACACTCTGGCCATTTATTATTCACCTATGCCCAGGTAATAGAGTCCACCGGATGTCGCATTGTACCATCTTCACTACCATTGTTGAAATGCCAACGTAAATCTTCAGCCATCCTTTTTGATCTAAACATCCTCTTGAATCTGTCCTTGATCAAAAAATACTTAAGGACCTTTGCTGGAATCCCCTTCTTTTCCTCACCACTGTGTTTATCCATTTCTCATCTTGAAGCACTACATCTTGGGAAGCTTTCCATCTGATCAAACTGCTTCCGATAAAGTATACAGTCGTTCTTGCATGCGTGAATGACATTGTAACCAAACCCAAAAATCTTCAAGAATTTTTTCATCTCATCAGTGGACTTTGGAAGCACATTATCTTCTGGTAACATGTCTTTAACTGTCGTCAATAGCTGATCAAAGTAGTTCTCTGACATTCCACTCTTCACTTTGATGCGGTAAAGGATCGTTATTGCAGAAACCTTGTTGTACTTGTGACACGTTGAGTAGAGTGGAGTTTCAGCATCCTTTAACTTCTCCCTAAACTCAGATTCTTCTAGAGTCTCACACTCCTCAGATTCACCTCCATTCTGGTCCGGTGGCTGTTCATCACTACCTTCAGACTAAAAAAAAGCTGTCCTAATCAAGTCATAAGCCTCTTCCTCTGAAGTTGGAACATCAGCAGATGTTTTGTCCCTTCTGTCCCCATGCTTACTCCAACATGTATTCCTCTTGTACTTCTGATCCATACCCCTAATCACTAGATGATCCAATATGGCAATCGACGCAGGGAGAAAACATCTCAGTAGGATAACCCAAACTAGTTGATGCTCCAGAGACAAAATTCTTTGCTCCTATCTCATACTCAAGGCTAGTCCTAAGTTAATAAAATTACAAATTTCAGAATCACATTAATAATGAAACTATCAATGAAAATAACAGACAGATGCATACCTTGGAAGCCAAATCCATGCCTTGTCCATATTACACCAATACGACCCAAGCTCCACCACCAATTATACATACAATTGTGATAACAAGTTTAATGATCAGACACTCACATAACTAGCATACTCAGTCACATAAAACCACATCAGAAACAAAATGAAGAACAAAAATATAGAAATAATAGCTTACACAAATAAACAACAAGGTAGAAACGGACAAGGAGCTTCAAGACTAGGAAACAAGATTCTGCAAACAGAAAACGACATGAAGTATCAGAATCATTACAACACAACTCAGTTAAAAATAAACTTATGTAAATCGAAACAGTTACAGAGCCGTAGATACCTTGTAGTTCTTGTATTGCGGGAAACCCAACTGTAAACAACAATCAAATAGTTATCAGCTACACAAATACATAATACCATCAGAAAAAAATCGATTAAACTCAGAGAAACATCAATCGAAAACCCAAATTTAAAGTAGAACACTACCAATTTCAATTACCTTCTACTACTGAAGCTTAACTGAAATCTTTCTGCAAAAGGGCAAAATAATCGAAACGGATCAAAACCAACATGAAATACACTAAATCATTGCAAACAACGAACACCCAAACATATATTTTATATTATGTGTCAATTTTGACCTCACCAATTTGATTCGGATCGATGCATGTGACGATTAAGAGGGCTATGTAGACCGACACTGAAACTGACGATCGAGATCCAGAGGGATTGAGACTGAGAGGGATTGAGAGTGAGATAGATCGAGTGTAAAGAAGAGAGAAACAAATTGGGATCGAGTGTGAGGGTTTCCGATCGAGTTTCAGAGAGAAAGAAGAGAGAAAGAGATAGCCAAAAAGTTTCAGATCGACTTTTCTCTTTACCTGATCTCCACTTCAATTTTTTTCTATTTCTTTTTTTTTCTTTTTCTTTTGTTACTTAGTAAAATTTTGGAGCCATTTTTTTCAGTTTCCCGGTTACACCTACGATGACGTTATCAGTGTTATCTATGCTATCATAGAACCAAAAACTAAGCGCCACTACGAAATATTTTTGCGCTCATCCTATCATAGCGTTTGACTTTTCGAAAATGCTATGTAAAATTTCCCATAACTCAACTATAGCAGAAACATTAAAAATGTTATACTGTACTGCTATTAATACCCATATTTCCTGTAGTGTTTCTAACCTACATATCCCAAGATGGCAGAAAAATGATTTATCCGTTAATAAAGCTTTACAAAAAATAATATGAAGACTCTTTGACGAGAGAAGCCCAGAAAGGAAATCCTATGCCACACGTGTAAACTCCTTTAAAGCTTTTTTTTCTAGAACACGCCAACGGACCAAACACCAAATGTTGGATCTACACATCTCTGCCTTCTATCGTAGAAGGGCGCATCTCCGGCGGCAAAATAGCCACCGAACTGGCCTTTAAAAACCTAAATCTAGGATTTTTTTCTTCCCTTCTAAAAAACCACTCCTTTTAGAAAGATGTTTGGTTCAAATTTAAAGTGTTTTTTTAATATACAAATACTAAATTTATTTAAATCATATTAAGACAAGATTCGATTTCAGATAGAATATTTTGGTAAATATCATATCAGATTGGATCGGTTTGCTGGAAATAAACATCCCTAACTGTTGTTTTTATATTTGGAAGATAATTTTCTTTAAGAAATTAAAATTTGTATTTACATAAGTAAGTTATATTTTCGTTATAGAAATAAAATATGTTTCTTGTTTGCATATTTTTCATTTTTTAAATGATATCTTTTATTAGTTATATATAAATATATGTTAGTTATTTAAATTTTATATAGATCGATAACGAGATATGAAATAAAAATGGTTGTGAATTCGGCCAAGAAAGAATAAAGAAGAAACAAAAAATAAGAGAGAAAAGCGATTGAGGCGAATACCCTTTTGTCTAGGGTTTATTATTGATAGTGTGAATAATGAATTACAAACTCTTATGACCCCTTTATATAAGCCTCAAACCTGATACAACAAAGAAAATGAAATATTATTATGTTATACCGTCTGCACCCCCACATGTGAACCCTAGTCTGGCATGTGATACTATATCCCACTTGGGCCCTTCTTGAAGAAAATACAGAGCTTATATCGAACCCTTCCCTTCGATATGAGGGGTTATAAATTTTCTCTGTATTTTTTGCCCTTTTGTTTACACTTAGATTTTAAGTCACCTTAGAATAACAAACTCCATCTTGACGCAAAATCTCCGGTACCATCACCTTCAGACCCTTGTTCACTTCCTGGGGGGATTTCATCTTCCTCTAGCACTGGAAGACATGGAGCAAATCCAAGCAATGCTTGAACTTCTCCGCAGTGACTGGCTTGGTCAATATGTCTGCTGCATTCTCTGACGTTTGCACCTTCTCTAATATGATATCACCTGAAGCTACCAACTCCCTGATCTTGTGATACCTCACCTGAATGTGCTTCGTCCTAACATGATACACTTGATTCTTAGCCATATAAATCGCACTCTGACTATCACAGTGTAGCAGAACTCCACCTTGCTCAACATTCAACTCTGCTACAAGTCCTTGAACCCATAACGCCTCTTTGGATGCCTCTCCCATTGCCATATACTCAGCTTCCGTGGTAGACATTGCCACAACAGATTGTAGCACATATCTCCAACAAACAGGACCTCCTACAAGAGTAAACACATACCCTGTAGTAGACCTTATATTATCCAGATCTCCTGCATAATCCGAGTCAACATACCCCAAAACTGCAATACACTTTTTATCTCCGAACATAAGTCCATAATCAACTGTACCCCTCAAATACCTAAAGATTTAACAGCATTCCAATGCTTTCTTCTCGGATTTGACATGTACGTGCTGACTTGATTTACAGCTTGAGCTAGATCAGGTTTTGTGCAAACCATAGCATACATTAGGCATCCAACTTCACTAGCATAAGGAACTTGTGCCATATCTCTGATCTAATCTCAGACTTAGGACACTGAGCTGCTGAAAGTTTGAAGTGAATCGCCAAAGGTGTAGATACTGGTTTTGAATTCGCCATATCAAAGCTCTTTTGAAATAGCCATAATCTCTTAGAGTCTCTATCCCTGCGAATCTCCATCCCAAGAATCTTCTTTGCAGCACCAAGATCCTTCATCTCAAATTCTCTTCCCAGTAATCCAGCTTTATTGTTTCCCTATTACACGTTAAAGCTTTCAATAGGTTCTCATATGTAGGGAGAGAACATAGCAGAATCATGGCTTTATCCTCGTCCTCAATCTTACATCCACATGCTTCAAATCACCAGTGATTTGATTAAACGAGTTAACGTGATGTACAAGATCACCTCCATCAGGCATCTTCAACTCGTATAACTTCTGTTTTAGATACAGCTTTGTAGACAGCGACTTCGACATATACAACTTCTCTAACTTATCCCACATAGCTTTTGAAGTTGTAAGATCCATTACCTGATGAGTAATATCGTATGACAAACATAGACGAATCGTCGAAACTGCCCTCTCCTGCATCTCATCCCAATCATCCTATGTGATCGCTTCTGGCTTTGCATCTAACATTGTCTTCTTCATACCTTGCTGTGTCAGTAGATCTTTCACCCGCAGTTGCCAGAGCCCAAAGTTTCCCTTACCATCGAATCTTGGGATCTCGAACTTAAGAGAACTTCCTCCTCCATCCATCGTTCCAGATCGTAACCCTAGCCTGAAGCTCTGATACCAATTATTGTGAATTCGGTCAAGAAAGAATAAAGAAGAAAAGAAAAATAAGAGAGAAAAGCGATTGAGGCGAATACCCCTTTATCTAGGGTTTATTATTGATTGTGTGAATAATGAATTAAAAACCCTTATGATCCCTTTATATAAGCCTTAAACCCGATACAACAAGGAAAATAAAATATTCCTAAGCTATACCGTCTGCATCCCCCCCCCCCACATGTGAACCCTAGTACGGCCGTGATACTATATCCCCTTCTTGAAGAACATACAGAGCTTATATCAAACCCCTTCCCTTCGATATGAGGGGTTATAAATTTTCTCTATATTTTTGGCCATTTTATTTACAATTAGATTTTAAGTCACCTTAGAATAACAAAAATACAATTGTATGTAGTCAATTTTTTTTTTCTCAACCAATCTAATTATATTAAATAGGTGGGAGGCTAATTCATATCGGAAAACATGACATGTTAAATAATATGTCCAAATATACAAAACCAACTCATTCCCGGGGGTTTTACAATTGAAACCAACGCATTCCAAGTTTTACCAGAACAAACTAAACAATCTGCCCAAATATTTAAATAACGTGGAATTAAAGAAACATAAAATCATTAAACCTTTCCTTAAGCAGAATAAACTCATCCATCAAATTGGAAAACATCAACCACTCCATAAATGTGTGCGTCATCTTAATCAGTTTTGAGCAATATGTCTTAAAGACATGACAAACAATGCCATGCTCTAACAAACTTGACATGGCCAAATTGGAGATTCTATCTCCGCATGCAGAGGGGATATGTACTTTCTTCGACAACTTGTTCTCAACGGTAATGGTCTAACTTCCTACAAATATATCCCATCCCATACTCAACGAATTGTATGAGTCCTGCAATGAGCCATCTATTAGAAACTTAATATATGATTCCTCCGATATGTATTCGTGAAATTATTAAATTGTATTTGCGCATCTTTCCATGTCTTATTCTCACATATTGTGTGATTAACTAAATCCAGAAGATTTCTAAGAATTCCTTTGAATAATTTTGCATCTCGAGCTTTTCAAATATACCACAAAATCAAAGATATACTTTCTTTCCACTCTGTAACTTGACACACTCTATTTTAACTCCATTAGAGAGTGAAACTTCTATAGACGAGCTAAGCTTTAATATTATAAAGTCTTAACCACAAGTGCATGGTCACATGAAGGTAGTAGGTCGATCCATGAGGACTAAAGATTGCGACACTAAATATGCGAGACAAAGTAATCTAGAGCAATTTTTTTTTAAAAGCTAAGAAGTGCAAGAAACTAAAATGCAAGAAGTAAAACAAGAGATAAACATTGTACCATGGGTTTAACTTAGATAAGCCGGCACTAACAATCAAAAAATGATATGATGGGTTGCATTAAACATTATCTTAGAGCATGGATCACATCATTTAGACTAATTCACTTATGTGGCACTAATCTCTTTCTTAATCACCTAATTATCATAAACTTCCATCTGTAATAAGGGGATTAACAAGCATTAAAATCATGTCCATTTAGTCACATATCACCCCAATCATCAACTCCCGTTACCCAGGAATGAAAATCTTACAGAAGATCCGGTTCAAACATTTTCACAAACATATTTTGGACATAAAATGCCTAAGATCTAGATTTTGAATGGCCAAAAAAAATCTAGCATTAAGAACAACCTAAGTGAATGATCTAACAAGGATCAACCCTAATAATCATCATCTAACCATCAAATGATCATAATCTAGCTTAACCCATGATCCAACAAAAGTCTACCTACTAAACATTAAGAAAGATAAAGCAAGTACAAAAGCATAAAGATAAATGATAGAGGTAAAGAAATCCTTCACTAATTGGCACGAGAAAATGAAGTTCTTGATCTAAAAAGTAAGAACATTATTTAGATCTCAAAATCTAACTATAGAAAAAAAAACTTAGGTTAGAAAGTGTCTAAAATTTTCTTAAATACAAAATAAGTTCAGACCGGATCAACTCGGGCAAACTGGATCAAACTCGAATTCAAAAGGGAGAATGCAATGCTGATTGACCACCTTGATCAACCTGGTGGTCTATCAAGTCTAGCTCCAAGGGATGTCTTCGATCTGTTGGGAGTTCTGATCGACTAGTATGATTGACTTGGTGGTCGATCACTGGACAAATGTGGGAAGGTTGTGATGCTGCTCTGATCGACCAATCTGAACGACATGGTGGTCGATCACTTCTTCGTTTGTTAAGTTTGGTGTTTCTTTGGTCTCCACTCGTTCTCTTTGCTCACCCTTTACTTCCTCATTTCTCTTCATGCGTCCTAACTCCCAATGTTCCTAAAAAAGACCAAAAAATGCAATGCAAATTAGCCTAGAAATCTAAGTCTCAAGATAAAACTAAATGGGAATCAAAAGCAAGAAATAAGACTAGTAAATTCCATGAGATGAGATCAAAACCAAAGAAAAATGGTGTTAAGAACACCTAAAATATGTAAATATCATAACACAATATGATTTGGTTGTCTCTAAAATTAATAATGCAAATTTATATATAGTGACGAATGTGGAAAAAAGAGATCTTATGATGATGGAATCAGCGAAAAAAACCCAGGTCTGTAAAGTACGAGGACATTTCAATAATGCTTGATTGATCGTTTCCTCATCTTTCCCACAACTAGAATAACTATCACATTATACTCCTATATGAATTAGTCTTAGTTAATGATGTGTTGCATTTTAAATGCATTCTAACCCGTGTTCTAACCGTGTTTTGTGCTTTAATCGAGTCTCTTTAGTCCCTATAGATTCTTTTCAGGTTCTAAACTGTTTTGGAGGAAAACAAGATATTTTGGTTGCAAATGGGAATAAGAAGATGCATGATCGTGTTAAAGCGTCAGAAGTTTGGCATTAGTTGAAAAACTTTCCACAAATGGATCGAGCTCAAATCTTGGCACAAGCTAGAGCATTGAGTTAGCTTTCATTTGAAAGCAATTTGAGGTCATTCCAACGGTGCGATCGAAAGTTATGCAAGTTTTAGTGAAGATATGTCAGTCTGGCGAGCAAAAGAAGCATGTGCAGAAAATAAAAGGCCAGCTCGAGTAGGCTAGTACCCAGCCCGAGCGGGCTAGAGATGAAATATGCTAACAATGCGGCAAAGAGTTCAGCCCGAGCATGCCACCAACCCAGCCCGACCGGGCCAACACCCAGACGAAAAAAGAAAATTCTGAACTTTTTTGTTTTGCCCTGGAATCATCCCAACATGAACCAATCTGATTTTACACCTGTATATTCTTTATTTTTAGCCTCTGAGAGGCTACGCTTTACTTATTCTTCAGACTTTTTAATTTTTTCTCTGTAAGCTTTGGGGCGACGAATCTGACTCTACATCTCTTGAGAAGATTTATGAACCCCAGTTTTTAGTTCTTAATCTAATTATGCAATTTCTTTCATCTCTTTCTACTTTCTCTTTGATTATGTCTGAGTAGATTCGTAGTTAGGAATTAGGATTTCAAAGGGATTTCCATGGATTGTTGAATCAGATTGCTAGAATAGGAATTTATCATCTTGTTCTTCATCTATAGTTGTTCTTATTGCTTAAACTGGCTTGATCACCTTGTTTATGATCTTAGGTTGTTTTGCGTACCAAAAGTGTTTGATTAAATGCCTGAAAGAACATAGATGAGCAAAACATCCTTAGCCAACGAAAGCTGATGTTAAGGTGTTTTGTGAACCTATCGAACCTGAACAATTAATGCATGTTTAGCTGCTTGAATTCAAACGACTGTTTAGAATCCTAGGCTGCTAGACATAGTAATTAATTCTATGACAGTAAGTTAGTTATAAATTTGTGATTCGAGTTCTAGAACGATACATTGCTTTCCTGCTTGTTTATCTGATTTGCAATTCTGGATTCCCTGCGAATATCCCTAAGGCCTGACATTTTAAACTCATAAGTTTACATCGATATTTTCTTTCACATTTACATTCTTGCATTCAAAACAAAAAACAAACAACCCATATTGTGTCTTAGCTTCACTTTACTTTATTGGATTTGTAGCGTTTCACTTGGTCTCTGTGGATTCGACCCCAAAATTACTACTTCGTTTGTGTGCACTTGCAGCGTTATTTTGGGTTTAAAATATTGCGTATCAAGTTTTTGGCGCCGTTGCTGGGGACCAATTGCGTTACCTATAGATCTAAAACTAGAGTTTAGTCTAAGATTTTTTTTCTTTTCTTTTAAGTTACCAACCCGTTTTGTTTTCTCTATCTTGTGTGTTTCAGGTGCATGACCAGAAGAAGCACACCTTCTAAAGAACTGATATCACTTGACAACCAACATTTAGCAAAGCTAGAACGAGAAAACAGAAAATCCAGGTTGGAAAAAGCTGAGATGGATGACAACATTGAACGAGTTATTCCTCTTGGTGTAGTTGAAGATAACCGGGTTGAGGATCCACTAGGTGATGTCCCTCAAGGACAACATAATGCAGCTCAGTTTCGACAGGATCCTCGCATTGGTGAATTTCCACCTGCACATGTTAACAACCAGAGGCAGCCTCAGCCTCGTGTCAAATGAGACATTGATACACCACACCAATTCTACGTGAATCGAGCTGCCATCAGACCACCTCCCATCAACAGAAATGACTATGAGATCAAGCCGCAGATCATAGCCATCATCAAGCAGCACTTGTTTCATGGTCTAGCTTCTGAGAACCCGATGGACCATATCGAGAACTTCGAAGACATCTGCAGCACTACCAGGTCTAATGGGGTTCATCATGACTATCTGAAGTGCAAAATCTTCCCTTTCTCGTTGAGCGACAGAGTAGTCAGGTGGCTAAAATCTTTACCACCATGGTCGATTACAACATGGGATGAATGCATAGCTGTGTTCTTGAATCACTTTTAGACCAAGTCAAAGACAACTGCACTTAAGAGCAAGATTATTTCATTCTAGCAAGCTGGTGGGGAGTCTTTTTACGAAGCATGGGAGAGATTCAAGGAGTATATCATGGACTGTCCTCATCATGGGTACTCAGAGTTACTCCTCCTAAACATTTTCTACAAAGGTGTTGAATGGAAGTTTCAGAGTTCTCTTGATACTACGAGTAATGGAAATTTCATGACTAAGACTGTAGAAGATGCTCGTACTCTGATTGAAAATCTTGCCTCCAGCAACAGCAACCACTACCCTGAGTACAATAGAGAAAAGCGAGTCAACAGCTTTGACACGCAGAGGATTGATGATCTGGTAGCGAAGGTTGGCTTGCTTCTAAAGAGAGATCAAAGAACAGTTAACTACTGTGAGGAAACTGGAGATGTTGGGCTTTATCAGAATTCTAATGGATGTGGTTCTAATGGGTAGCAAGAAGATGTCAACTATGTTGGGAACCATGGAAATTTTCAGAACAGAGGTTTTAACTAGAATAATTTCTCTCAGGGTTTTCAGCAGAAGTAACAGTTCAACAACTTTCAACCGACCGCTCAGACTTCCTTTCAGGCTCCTGTGAGCTCAGTTACTGCGCCCCAAGAAAACAAGCTCGAGATGCTTATGCAGCAACTTCTAGTGAGCCAGCAGAAAACTGCTAACGAGATCAATGTCAAGGTGGACAGCATGTACAATGATCTCAATGGTAAGTTTGAAGCTCTCTTTACTCACGTTAAGAAGCTTGACACACAGGTAGCTCAGATCTCAGCATCAACCAATCGACCATAAGAGAATCTTCTAGGAAAAGTTGAGGCAAATCCCGGAGAGCATTGCAATGTAATATCAGCTCAAAGTAAGATGGAGATTGTACCAGCGCTGCTTAAATGGGAAGAAGTAGAGGAAGCTGCAGAATCATTACCATACATCCCTAGAATCTCATACCCTCAAGGGCTGAAGGATCATATTGATGAAAAGAAGCTAGTTGAGTTCAATAAGATGTTGATAGAGCTTTCTCCTGATATCTCGTTTGAAGATGCATTTAGAGGCGATCCTGCATATCGCAAGTTTTCTAGAGATACAAAGAAAAATCTTACAATCGTCAAAGCACTCTTTGTTGAAGCAAGGAATACACCACCGCCTATGAAGCAATTGCCCAAACTAGATGACCCTGTGAAGTTTGTTGTTCCATGCTCCATTTCAGGAATTGAATTCGAAGAATCTCTCTATGATTCTGGGTCTTCTATAAACCTTATGTCTAAGGCTATTGCAGAGAAGCTTGGGATTGCTGATATGAGACATGCTTAGATATCTCTCAAGTTTGCAGATTCTTCCACCACGATTCCACAATGCACCATTCATGACTTACATGTTCAAGTAGGAAACTGTCTTGTTCCTACTGATTTCCAGGTGGTGGAGATGAGCAAAGATTATGATATGCCTTTGATTCTTGGAAGACCGTTTATGGCGACAGTGGGTGCAGTTGTAGATTTGCCTAATGGAAGAGTCTCATTCTCCAATATTGACAAGAATGTCTTCTACAAGGTCAAACCCACTAATGAAGCTACCAAACTTGCTTCTTGCATTACCATAATCAATGGAGAGAAGTTGGAAATTGAGACAACGAGAGAGCATGATGATAAGTGTGAGGTCAAGGAAGTCCTGGATGGAGATCCTCACATTATTGCCAAAGAAGCAAGTAAAAAGGCAAAGCTAAATGGAAAGGTGAAGAGCCAAATGATCAAGGGAGATTCTCATATGACTTTGGTACCTAAGAGATTTGTTGGGGATACGATTGAGTATGAGGTGAAGTGTAAAGGAATCCCAAAGCCTTTTTCCAAGGTTAGAACTATTCTCACATCGGAGTTAAAAGAGAAAGGTGAAGAAGCCGTGAAAGGTATGTTGAGCAAGGTTCTGAAGCTGAAGATGACTGATTGGAGAGCTTGTTTTGGAGCAAGTTCCAATGCTCACCCTGACTGATACCTGAGATCGAAGTCAAGCTAATTACTTAAAACAAGCGCTTGGTGGAAGGCAACCCACTGGTGAGTGTACATATTTTTATTTTTTCCTTTTTCCTTTTGATTTTTGGTTTTGTTTTCTTTTGTTTCAGAAAAACAAAGGTGTGGACGTCAGCCCGATCAGGCTGGGTGGTTGCCCGATCGGGCCAACGTGCAGAAGAAAAATAATTAAAGCAAGAAGAAACCAGGGAGATCAGCTCGCTCGGGCTATCTACTAGCCCGGTCCGACCAAGGTACGTTTTCACCATCTTTAAAAAAAACTCGATTTTCCTTTTCTTTTATTTTTATTTCTTTGAGTCTATTTATGTCTTTCTATTGATTTATTTTTATACCGAGACAATGTGAAGTAAGTCTGGGGGAGGGTATTCGTTGTATACTAACGCTATTTTCTTTCTTTTATTTTCTCTTTGAGTCATTTTGAGTCATTTTCATGTTTTATTGAGTCAAAATCTTTGTAGGGAATGATGATCTTATCTGGTGATGATCTTTTCAACGTTGCATATGCTTTTGGATTGTCTATCTAGTGACCTTTTTTGCAGAATCTTGTTAAGAACAGACGATCTAGAAACCCCTTGATTTGACTTCCTTCCAGAAATGACTCATCCTATGGAAATTATGTTGTATCGAAAGTTAACTCTATTTATTTGGACTACTAATTGAATTTAACTTTCTCATCAGGGATTCGATATTGGAAAATGGACTAAGACATTCAGGATTTTCTTTACATCTTTTGCCACTCTTTTTCTAATCCTGAATGGCCAGACTCATCTTTAGTTTGGTACCACACCTTCACCTTATCCTTCTTTGATCTCCATACATTCTGATTTTCATTGTCATAAGTGCATACATCTGCAAAAACGTCGGAGATAAAAGGGTTGACATAGCTTTCATGCCACTTAGGTGTGTTACTAGAATGTTAGGTGGATTAGACAATATGATTATGTCTAGTGTGGGTACTTGAGAAGTTTGGTGGATTAAGGCATCGTTTTTATGCCTATGTGTTATCCTAAAAGGTTTAGAAGAGTATGACATTATTGTGAATGTCTAATGTGGTTTCTTTGGATGAGATTCACCATTTGTGCGAGACTTATGCTTAAGAAAAGGTTCCACCCATTTTTCTTTCATAAAAAAAAAAAAAAAAAAACATGAAACAAAAAAAACAAAAAAACAAAAAGAAAAAAGAAAAAAAAATGAATAGAACGGAAAGTGGAACTGGGAAACTAAAAAGTTGTCTCAATGGTTAGAGTTTGGCTAGGAAAACACAATTGTTGATTAGATTGGTTTGTGATTTTTGGTGGTTTAAGTGATAGGGAGGCTATGTATTAATCAACTGGCCCATTCTCTCTTGCGTTTTTGCATAATGTTTTGCATCCTCCGGCGCGTCTGGGAATCCAAAACACTTTAAACCCCACCATTAAATAAGCCATTATTTAACTGACGAAAATTCAGAGTTTTTGTAGGCATGAGACTCAAATTATTGATCAGGTTTGCGATGATCATGGTAGGAATATAAAGAAAATTTTCTGATCAAGTTCTGTTTTATGTGGTCTGCAGGTGGTAGTTCAAAGCATGGTGACCGAAGATTTGCGAGGTCCCGTTGTTTCAAACCTCTTTCTTTAGTCTTAGGATTTTGTTTGCTTGAGGGCAAGCAAAAGACTAAGTCTGGGTGAGTTAATGTGTTGCATTTTTAACACATTCTAACCGTGTTTTTAACGTGTTTTTCTGCTTTAATCGAGTCTCTTTAGTCCCTATAGATTCTTTTCAGGTTCTAATCTGTTTTGAAGGAAAAAAAGATGTTTTGATTGCAAATGGGAATAAGAAGATGCATGATTGTGTTGAAGGGTCAGAAGTTTGGCATTAGTTGAAGAACTTTCCACCAATGGATCGAGATCAAATATTGGCACAAGCTAGAGCATTGAGTTAGCTTTCATTTGGAAGCAATTTGAGGTCATTCCAACGGTGCGATCGAAAGTTATGCAAGTTTTATTGAAGACATGTCAGTCTGGCGAGTAAAAGAAGCATGTGCAGAAAATAAAAGGCCAGCCCGAGCAGGCTAGCACCCAGCTCGAGCGGGCCAGAGATGAAAGATGCTAACAATGCGGCAGGAAGTTCAGCCTGAGTAGGCCACCAACCTAGCCCGACCGGGCCAACACCCAGGCGAATAAAAGAAATTCTGAACTTTTTTGTTTTGCCCTGGAATCATCCCAACATGAACCAATCCGATTTTAGACCTATATATTCTTTATTTTTAGCCTCTGGGAGGCTACGCTTTATTTATTCTTCAGACTTTAGCTTTTTCTATGTAAGTTTTGGGGAGACGAATCTCTGACTCTACATCTCTTGAGAAGATTTATGAACCCCAATTTTTAGTTCTTAATCTAATTATGCAATTTCTTTCATCTCTTTCTGCTTTCTTTTTGATTATGTCTGAGTAGATTCATAGTTAGGTATTAGGGTTTCAAAGGGATTTCCATGGATTGTTAAATCAGATTGCCAGAATAGGGATTTATTATCTTGTTTTTCATCTATAGTTGTTCTTATTGCTTAATCTGGCTTGGTCACCTAGTTTATGATCTTAGGTTGTTTAGCGCACCAAAAGTTTTTGATTAAATGCCTGAAAGAACATAGATGAGCAAAACATCCTTTGCCAACGAAAGTTGATGGTAAGGTGTTTTGTGAACCTATCGAACCTCAACAATTAATGCTTGTTTAGCTTCTTAAATTCAAACGACAGTTTAGAATCCTAGGCTGCTAGACATAGTAATTAATTCTACGACAGTAAGTTAGTTATAAATTTATGATTCGAGTTCTAGAACGATACATTGCTTCCTTGCTTGTTTATATGATTTGCAATTCTGGATTCCCTGCGAATATCCCTAAGGCCTGATATTTTAAACTCATAAGTTTAGATCGATATTTGCTTTCACATTTACATTTCTTGCATTCAAAACCAAAAACAAACAATCCATATTGTGTTTTAGCTTCACTTTACTTTATTGGATTTGTATTGTTTCACTTGATCTCTATGGATTCGACCCCATAAATATTACTTCATTTGCTGTGAATTTGCAGTGTTATTTTGGGTTTAAAACATTGTGTATTAGTTAACTGCCAAACATCTTGAAAGCACCTTCCAAATAAAATGATTTATCTTGGATTGTGCTTTAATATTTTTAATCTTGCGATTTTTTAAGAATTAAAACTCGGCTCACTTTGTACCCTCTCTTACCTCCTTTTTAAAAGTTCTTGCCAACCAGTATCTTGAATTAACGGTGTATGAATCATATGTTTTGAAATGTCAGCTAAGAGTATCTTTCTTATAAGTTTAATTTACATCAATACCCTAATAAATGTAATATCCTCTAGTTCCAAAAACTCTTGGATTATATTGATAAGCCAATCTTTAGTTAAAGGTTTAATAAAGCGAGTAAGAGTAACCTTCAAAGATGGGTGTAAAACTTGTCCCCTTCCTCAGAGATTTCTGAGAAAAATTAGCCAAAATCCACATATCTTTCCACAACGATGTATTAAAGTATGATCCCACTTTTACGTTCGTACCCCTATTTCTAAAAAGAACTTTGTTGATAAAATGCTTATCTATCCAAAGATGGGGAATACAAGTTTTTTTTGCCTTAAATGAATGAGTGTCTTTGAAATATCATTCCTTTAGAATTTTCGTCATTAAGAAATCCGAAAAGATACAATATTGCTTTGTCGACAAAGCAATATTGAAAGCAATATTGAAATCTATTAACATCCTAAATCCAATTCCCTTTCCCTTTCATTGTTAGAATTACATATTTTTACCATGCTAGCCACTGTAAACTTCGATTGGTTCCATTAAAACTCCACCATAATTGCGTAGTTACACTGTTTAATTTCGAAATTAACGATTGGAGCAATTTAAACCATGACATCATATATGTTTGGAGCAATAGTGCTACATATTTAATCATTACTTTTTTTCTCTTGGAATGAGAACTTTGTCGACAATCCATTTATCCAGTCTTATAACCTTTTTTAGTCTTGTAATCTTTTTTAATACGATTAAAAATCTTACTGTTTTAACCTCTTAATCTCTCTGAAATACCTAACTAAGTTCACATTCTGCTATCCTTTCAAATACCCAAAGTTTGTTTTTATTCTTCTCATTGTTTGACTTTCCACATTTTTATCAAACATCATTCATTGATGATGAATTGAAATTAATTTTTTATCAAACATCATTCATTAAGTACACATTTCCATAGTCTCGTAGGATTCCGAAAATTATCTCACATGAGCGTATTTTATTTACAGATAAACAAATTAGCATATGCAAAAAGTAGATGTAAAATCAATGGTCTATTTTATACATGTCAATAGTCCTCTTCGTTCTGCCTTTCTATATATTAGCAATTAATAATTCCGGACGTAGGATGATAAATGATTTTCTTACCTTAAATTTTTTTCTTTTGGTTCACCCTTTAAAAGGATTTGATAAGACACCAATTTGATATACCATATGATCCATAAAATTCACTACGAAGCAAGGCCCGAACAACAACAAAAAATGTACTCATATTCATTTTAATTACCATAAATTTGTCTTTATAAAATTTCTTAATACAAAAACCATGGAACATTTCATATGCTATTGGAATATTATCCGAGATTTACCGTTTTGACACAAAGCCGATTGTATCTCTAAAACCAACAGGGATAGACTCTATTTTAACATTAAACAATTGACATTTGATATAATCGAGATTTAGTTATTTTTATGAGGCATGTCTATTTTAGGAATTATATAAATGTTTTCTAATAATTCCTAATAAAAAATATAATTAACCAGAGAAGCTATATCCAATTTGATAGTGACTCAAAAACGTTGGTAAAACAGCGATGAATTCCCTCTTGTCCAAGATCTTTTTCTCGGCACATGGCAAAGAAATCCCACTTTACCTCATTTTTAGTCACATAATTTGTGAGATTCATATTCATGTCCTCCGATATTACCATTGGAATCTCATCCAAAATCATCATCAAATTTGTCGGATTAATTGACAATTTTGAAAAATTAATAATTTTTTTTTTAATTTTTAGTTAAAGTTTAAACATAAGTTAGAATTTTTTTTAATGTATTCTTTTTAATTAGTTTGACTTAAATTTCTTAAATATCTTTTTTAGTTACTCAGATTATGGTAAATAAATAACAAATAAAGTAAATATATATATTTAGAAAATAATATGAACTAATTTGATTAAATTAACCTTTTAATATCCTCTCTCATAACATTTCTTTTATTAGTACTAAAAGTAATTGTATGAAATTAAAGTAAATTTATAATTTTTATTTAGTTTCGAATTAGTTTAATAATTCAAATTTTTATTACCAACAATGATAAAAAAAAACAATTTTTTTTGCCAACTAATATAATGTTCAAAATATAGAGATGTTAATAAATATAATTGGTTCAATTATTCTCTATCATAAGTCATGAATCATAAAAGAGTTGGGACAATTGCTAAAAATACTACTAGTTTAAGTATAATTTTTAAAAATATCATCACATTCTTTGTCTTTTTTCAAAAATACCATAGTTTATGTTGGTGTTGGTTATGGCTTGAAAATCCAGCCCATTAAAAGCTTAGATGGCCAATAATAAGTTGAGTTAGTCCGAGTGGGCCTATTTCAAAGAGATTAATAATATTCATGAATTCAACCTAATCAAATGCAACTCACGAGGTAAGAGATGTCCAAAGACGAATATGAAACTGAATAATAGATAATATCGAAGTGAAGATTCAAGTGAGTTTTACACAATATCAACGATAACGTGCATCCAAAGATCAAGGGAGGAGTTGAGATCATGAGTTCAACTATTTAAGCAAAAGATGGGATAATTGCGAGGCATTTGATTTCCGGGCATACAACTCTAAAGCTAGAAAACTATCATTCGTAATCATTATATTTCAACGACTTCGGTCATATAATCTTTGTAAGCGTTTCACTTCGATTTATCAATAAAATATATTCAATCTTTATACGCTAAGTCATTCAGTATAATTAACAAATATATTGATCCACAACTCGATCTTATTTGTATCCACATTTCGGTATTGTCTGTGGGGAGTCTTAAAGATTTACTAACTCTAAAAACCTTCTCAATTTGGTGTGTTAGAACGAAATTGCACACTTGCTCAAATCTACAGGACCATGTTCAAATAAAATGATTGATATTTTGAGCATTTTAAACCACCTGCTCGACAGAGCCACTCAGGAAGAAGAATTGAACCGAGCTTTGATAGCTCATCTCGATCGACACAAAGAAAACGTCTCTTCATGTTTGATTGAACTGTTCAAAATTAGTTTGATTGACTTGCTTAAAAATCAGTGCGATTGTGAGTAATGCATCATATATTGAGCTCGATTTACTCTCACAATCCCATAACGGCTCGAAGCCCCCTCCGATAACACGACTGGATTTTTCTACGGCTCACAATCCGCTGAACCAAATAAAATACACTTTCAATCCATCTACGAATGTTGACTCATAAGTATTTATTTCGTGCCCAATCCAAGAGGACATTCCCCTATATATGTTTCAAGTACGGAGAGACCATGAAATCCGACTATCATATCAACTTCGTGATCGTTTCTTGAGTCCACTCAAGTACGACCTCGATGTTAATGCCTCCGCCACCGCTTTCGCCAGGGTGTGAACCCCAACTCATAACCCAACTGAAAAATCGAACCAACAACTTCCAATGAATCTTCGAAGTTTTCGATTTGTTTATGAGTTTTTCGGTTGTTCCTGAATTTTTTTTGTTAAATTATTTTTTTACCGGCACAATTCCGATTTAATTTGATATTTTTTTTGCTAAAATAGGGGTCGGCGATCTACAGCACCCTCAGAATAATCATATCACGATTAAACAACACAAAATTTGGGTCTATATCTAACGTTTCACAGGTTTAAACTTTCACACCTAGTTCCACACGAATTAAACTTTTACATCCACAACAACATTGATTATTAAATCCGCGATTTCTGTTTAAAATCGCGATTAGATCCAATCCTTAACCAATTTAACATCCGAATTAGACCTTAAACCGTAATTAAGACCCGAAACCAAATATCCGATCCGCGTAAAATCCTAACCCGAAACTTAAACTTGAAAATCCGATTTCTACAATAATTCCCAAATCAATTTCCCCTCTAAGAACCCTAAAACTTTTAAACTAGGATTGTCAACATCGATCTCGCAGTTGGAAGGTGAAGATCGGCGATTTGTAATCGATTGAGTGTAAGTGGTTTGAAATTTGTGGTTTGCTTATTTGATTTTATACTATACTAGCTCGATTTCAACAACATATTGTGAAGGTTGGTTGAAATGCGTTGTCAATCTCGTTTGTGTGTAGCTTGAATTTCGACTGTAACCATGAGTAATTTATCAGTAGTTTCGAGTGGAACATCAAGTACTCGATCTAGTGGAAGAGTTTTTGGTGTGCCGAGAAGATGTTGATGTGGAAAAAATGTCGTGACAAAGTATTCAAAAATAGATTGGAATCCCTATCGTGGATACTATTGATGTTCGTATGCTGCACCAGAGAAGGTAATTACAATTCTCATTGTTGTCAATTACATGAGAAAATATCAGTGAATATGAATGCTTTTATTCTTTTTGTTTTATGTTAATTTTGATTCTCATTGCTGTGTATAATCAATTTTGTAGCTGATCAATGATAACCATGTTTTAAGTGAATTGATGAGGCTTTGTACAATGAGATACATATAGTGGCTTCCAAAATTATGAGACTCAAACAAGAGGCGAAAGAGACTAAGAAGATTATGACAGAGTGTATGGAGCTTGAAAAGAAGGTGTTTGAGAAGATGGAAATAAAGGTAGCAGTTGAGATATGTGAGAGGATGGAAAATATTTTGATGGAAGCCAAATCAGGAGGAAAATGATGGTTCTTGTAGTTATTGGATGTATGATCATGGTTGGTTGCATTAAACTACTAATTTGAGACTATTGTTGTATGGCTCTATTTTACTTCGTATTATGTCTTTAAGAAGTTCAAACATCTATCTTGTAGTACTAAGAATTAGGGCTGGGCACGGAGCGCATATCCGGAAAAAATATAGTATTTGTGATCCGATTTGTTTTTGTCGGATATCTAGTTTTCCGATTTGCTTTGCTCCGAAAAATTTCGGATATCCGAAATTGCGGATATCCAGATTTTTTTCGGATATTTGCGGATATCCGGATATTCACGGATATCCGTTTTAGACCCAAAAAAATAATCAAAACACCATATGTTTTTTTAAAATTTGTTGTTTTAATATAATATTTAAACTAACTAGTAAATAAATATATTAAATTACATAATTTTATCTGATATAATTAAATAAAAATGAAAAGTGGAAGATTAAGATGGTGAAAAATGAAACATGTGTTTTTTATTTAAGAAAAAAAAATCTATTTTCAATTAAAAGCTAGTATCTATCTACCTATTCTTACTATAAATATTTTGCCAAATGTATTTAAAATGTCTAAAAATACAAATATACGTTATAAACCTATCATATTATATGTATATATAAGTAATATACGGATCGGAGCGGATATTCGGATTTTTAAAATTAGTGTTTGTGATTTGCTCCGCTTTAGACGGATACTAGATTTTACTATTTGCTCCGCTTTGATTCATAACGGATATCCAAATTTTTCGGATCGAATCGGAGTGAATACCGAATCGGAGCGAATCTAACGGATAATTTGCCCAGCCCTACTAAGAATGCTTGGTCATTTTGTATGAAGCTATATTATTAACATGTCTTTTCTCTTTTACTTCCCTTTGATTCTTTCTCCTTTAATAACACTTCCAATGTGTCTCATGAGAAACACATTGCATTCAGATGGTATCCTCAGACACATTCATTCTTATTAGGATAGTATCCTCAAATAGCATCAACAGCAGTTGCAACAGAGTGACAGAAAACATAGTGACTGTGAAAATGGGAACTTGATCAAATGTCAAATGTCAATTTTAATCCAATATCAAACATCCAAAATAAAATTCAAGTGATCTAAATCCGAGATATACCATAGACAATCCATCTACGAAGGTAAAGCTTATACTCTTCTTAGAAGACAAAAACAGTCACAAAACAGCTTTTTCTACTCTTCATCCTCTTTTTCTACTATTCTTCTATTCTTCTTCTACTCCTCATCATTCACAAGGCTGACTTTGAGTCATATTGCCTCCAGAAACCTGAAAATAGAAGAATGAATAGCAACATAAGACACAAACATCAACATCCGACATAAAAAAACATCAACAAAAGACACAAAATAGCCACCAAATAAACATAAACCAGTAGCAAGAAACTAAACCTTTGGAGACAAACCTTGGTAGCTTTTTTATCAAACAGAGAATGGTGACCAGCTTCACCACATGCTCGACAATGCATTATGCGTTTCGGTTGTTTCGGTTTCTTCTTCAAAGAAGACTCATTTTTTCCTTTTTTTTCTTTTCTCCTTCTTAGATTTCTTAATCTTCTTCATGCCAGGTTGTAGTAGCTCAGGAGGTTGAATCACTAAATAAGCAGTTTCAGAAGGCCAAAAACGTGCACCTCTTATAGGGTTAATGGAAGAAGCATATGTACTTCTCCAAAAAGCAGTGTGAAACCATCCACTAACGTAGTCTTCAGCCTGGAATTTCTTGACAAGAATAACTCCTTAGGCATGCTAACAAGAGATTTTGGTTATCTTCCACTTCCGGCAAGTACAAGTTCTCATTTCCATGCTCACCCTATAAGAACAACCGCTAAGATCAACCTCAAAGAGTCCATTTGTGGCTCGATACACCTTGCAATCTAAAGCTTTATCATGCTCCGAATCAATAATCTCAGCAACATATTGTGCACATTTCCATGTGTTCTTACTAGCTTCCATATATCTTTTGGAAATACGTGCCATTGTAAATATACGTATGGTCTAACATAGGCACCAATGGTTTCTCTCTTGCCTTGACTATGGTGTTGTTAAATATTTTGCGGAGTTGTTATCAACATCTTCACATAAGTTTCCAATCTTGTAAAAACCCCTACACCAACTCCTCATATTTTCGTACATAACATCATCATATACACCCGTATCATAGCATCTCAACTTATCCAATTTTTTCTTGAAATCTACCTTATCTCAACCTTGAGACATTTAACATCTCACATTCTCCTTAAGAAATGCACATATGTAATTGCTTGAACACCTTTACCGGCCACTCGTCATTGACATCCATCACACATAGCACAATCAAACCCGAACTTTGTTTTATCATACATGTATTGCTTCATATTCCGTCATATTCTCAAAGCGTAGTCCAAAATGGCCTCCTTAAACGTAATACCATTATAGAAAATTTGACGGTCATATAAACTCCCATCACCTCGTATTATATGATTTCGGTCTCTCACTTGAACATTTATACCTTCTTTTTGATCACCGCCACTGCTATCAAGATACACATTGTTACGAATAGGGAGTTCATCAACAAACCAGCTACGCTTTGCTCGATTTCATACTCAAACAGTTCCAGTTGATCTTCGTCATCCACCTTATTTTTCACCGAAGGTGTATAACCTGGATCTTTTGGAACCTCGTTTTCCATTGAAACCACCGTCGATCTTCACCTTCCAACTGCAAAGTCGATGCCTTCCAACTGCAAAGTCGATGCCAACAATCCCAATGTCAAAGTTTAGGGTCTTAGAGGGAAAATTGATTTGGAAATTATTGTGTTCGAAATAGGATTGTCGGGTTTTAGTTTAAGTTTCAAGATGGTTTTTTCGTGGGTCGGATATTTGGTTTCAGGTCTTAATTACGGTTTAAGATCGAATTCGAATGTTAAATTGGTTAAGAGTTGGGTATAATCGCGATTTTAAACAGAAATCGCATATTTAATAATCAGTGTAGTTGTGGGTGTAAAAATTTAATTTGTGTGGAATTAAGTGTGAAAGTTTAAACATGTGGAACGTTAGATAGATACCCAAAATTTGTGTGGTTTATCATGATATGATAGTTTCGAATGGGCTGTAAATCGTCGACCCGCTAAAATAAAAAATTCTATCGGTTAAGGTTCACCGGTTTAAAGTCAAACATTTTGACTTAATCAAAGCAAAACACCTGTTTAATTTGATTTAAAATTACTTTATTTTTGGTTTAGTTAAATTTTGAAATTGATTTTGGTTTAGTCCGATTTGGTTTTTGTTTAAACTAATTTATAATTTTAAGTGATTTGATCTCGATCTAATTTAACCTTGACCTTGACTTTAGTCAAGATTTGTTGACCTAGTTTAGTCAATATTTTTGAGTTCAATCTCGGTTTAAGATTTCAATTCGATTTAGTACTATTTTAATTTTGAACTAAATTTAAACTCAGTTTATGTTCAATTCAATTCGATTAGGGATAGACCGATTTGAATTACAATTGATTATGGCTCGAGTATGTCAAATTGATTTGGTTTATTAAATTCTAGTTTTGGTTAATTCAATTTATGTTAAACCAAAGTTTAACTGTTAGGTTAAGTAATTAGTTAGACATGGTTAGTCTAATTTGATTGTTTATTGATGATGGGATGTTTATTACTTGGTTGGGTTCATTAAAGTCCAAACATAGCTTGGTTAAGCGTACATCAACTTTTAGTTAAATTCAAGTCCTCGTTAGGCCCATGTAACTTTGGGATTAACATTGATTTTAATAACCGGTAATCAAGTTAGGTTAAAATTGTAATCATATTATGTGTGTTTGGTTATTATTAAATGAATGTTTGCCAAAATGATAATGTGTATGCTAGAGTGACCAACATGAGTTGATAATTGTAATAGTTAAATGAGAATTTAGAATGCATCTAGGTTACGCATTAATCCGGATTTTATTTTTACAATTTTATTACCTGTTATAATGGTTATGTTTGATGCAAGAGTTATTTTGGGGTTAAGAATACTCTTATGTTGTAGTATAAGAATGATATCATATTGCCATCATGTTTCTTCTGGGCAATGAAACGGTTAACTAATAGCAGAGCTTCGATTAAGTATTCAAGACATGAGTTTTTTCTTCATGATTCATGGATCTAAAGACACAGATCGATGAGTTGCAACTCAGAACCGTGTGCTACCGACATGTACTTTTATTATCGAAAGATAACAAAAGTGATTGGAAACTTATTTAAGCTATGTTGCTACAAGGACGATTACATAATCTCTTAGTGTTTTGCATTGTGGCAACATGTTATACCATATATTGGAAATATGGTTGAGTACAATCACAATACACATAACAGAGATTTGCATTATCCGCAATGATATTCTGTAGAATTTGATAATGTCACGATGATGATATTAATATGGATCATAAAGGTTCATTATGGTTCATTTTGTATTCATATATTTAAATGTATAATTGTGACCACCTTAGTATTTAGCGAGTGTTGAGATGATGCCAAACTCACTGAGCAATAATAAATAGTTCACCCTTCACCTTTAGTCCATTTCAAGTTAAGTTAAGTAAATAAGTATGGATTGGGACCTAGTCGAGCAGGATGACTAGTGGTAGGGAACAATGTTGAAGATTTATTTTCTTTTTCATTTGAAAATGTCTAAAAATTATTTAGGTGTTGGATAGTATGTGTTCGGACTTTGATACCATGTTAAGTTTCATGAGTTTCCAAATCAAAATTAATTGAAAATGATTGTATTAACCCATATCCTTCAGATATATATGTAATTATTTTTAGATATATTTGTAATTATTTATGTGGCATGTCGGATCGTCTACGTTAGTGTTACATTGTGATTTATTTTATAAGATTTTCTCTCTCGAGAACCAGCCGCCGACAAAAACCTAATATTTTCTAGATCTGCAGCCTTCCCGGTGGTGGACGCTCCTCGTCGCCGCCGGGGAGGCTCCGCCTTCGCCTTCTTCTGCCTTCTTCCTCATTCTCTCTTTTTATTTTGCTTGCGGCGCTTTTCCGTTTTGCTTTGTCTCGACGGTAAGACTTCTTTGATAAAGGAGTTTCTGATGTATCGTGGCGGAGTGAATTCTCGGCTTTCGCGGAGGCTGGTCTGGACAAAAGCGTGTGGTGTCTCGGCGTTTCCGTCAGTTAGACCTCCAGTTGAAGCTTCGACCTTGGTTACAATGTCTCCTCGGCGGCTTGCTTGAGTATCGAAGTGGTTTCGGCTAGATCTCAGCAACGTGTGCTCTAGGGTCTTCGAGGACAGGCCTCCAGAGCTGGCCATTCCAAATCTGCAGTTTTTCTCTTCATGCTCGGTGTGTTGGAAATGTGGCTTCCCTCTGTCGCGGTCTTTCGGTTGGCTCCTTTCGGCGGTGTTGTTTGGGCGGCGACCAGCCCTGGTGTAGAGGCTCGAGGTGGGTTCCTTGATTCGTGATAGTGTGGCTTTAGTCTCTGTTGGCGGCGAGGCCCTCCGCGCCGTGGTGTTCAGAGCACCATCGGCGAGGCATTTGCTCGATCATGCCTCCAAGTAAAGTCTCCGGTGTGGCCCCTCTCTTCACCGTTGTTGTGTGTTAGTTCCAGCAAAGGTTTGTTTGACGGTTCATGGATCGGCTCAAGTTTCGGTAAGGGACGTCTACGGTAAAAGCTCCAGTGGTGACTCGGTGTCGAATAGAGGCGGCGGATCTGTCTCGGCGACTATTTCACTTCTGTCGGAAATGGTTCTTGTAGCTTTCGCAAGCTTGGGAATGGCGGCCAGAGGCGGCTTTGCTGGCTGCCCGAAGAGGTTCCCGTGCAGTCGGTTGTGGAGTGGCCTGTTGGAACGGTTCCGTTTTTGTGTTTGTCTTTGGAGAAGCTGTAGGTGCTGCTACCTGCGAGGTTTAAGGACTGGCCTCGGGTGGGTGTTGCTCGTGACAATGACGATAAGGACTCGAGTTTCAAGGAATTGTGGCAATAACGCAAATATCCGAGCTTAGGTGTTCGGAATCGGTGTTTCTACGGCAGGGATCTTCTCGGTTTGCTAAGGCATGAATCTATTTTATTCGACTACTTTATACGTTTCTTTGTTTTTTTGTTGTAGTTTTGCCATTGTTAGTAGATTTCGATATTTATGTTTTCTAAATTATCTCTATAACCACTATCACAAATTATAAAATAGTATAAAATGTAAGATTTAGACGGAAAAAAACTATACAGCTACGAATGAACGAGAAGGACCGTCCTTGAAAACTCAAAAGTTATTTAGGCAAATTCCAATCATAGCATTAGATCATTGGCTATAATATGTAGATATATTTTTTCAAGAAAAAAAACGCAAAAAAAAGAAGTTAATTTACTAAATTTCCAGTTAGAAAATAATAAGACCCGGACAGAAACACAACTAGTTTGTCACTGGCGACAAGTCCAAAGACTACCGAAGTTCCAATGTGTGTTAAAAAGGCAAATGAGTGTGAAAAGGATAGCCGTCAGATATTAAACAAAATGGATCCTATCACGAAAAACGAACGGTGGAGATTTCACCTTATTTTTCTCTCTCTCATATCTCATTTTAATATAAAAAAAAAAATCCCTAAAAAAAAGGCGCAAACAAAAACAAGAACCCTTGACGCACCTCTCAGCCTCTCAATCTCCTCAGGTAAACTCTTTCTTCTCTCTTTCACTCTCTCTCTCTCCCCATTAATCTGCACAATTTCTTCACTAATTCAGATTCGTCAGATTGTATATTTGATTGCTTCTCTTTGTCTTCTTGTTTTTGGTTCATTCATAAATATAGTTCAGCCTAGATCTCGTAAATCCAATGGACCATGAAGATCCATGTGAAGTGAAAACAGCTTCGTTAGAGCCTAAAACTCCTATCGATTCGATTTCGTCTTTTGATTCTGACTCTTCTCTGTCGGAAGAGGAAATCAGAGACATGGGTTTGTCACCACTGTGTAACCAATACAAGGATAAGATGAGGATTGATTCTAATCCTTGCGACTGTGTTTTGGTATCTGATGAAGAAATCATTGAGTCTATCTATCAGAATCTCTTGAGAATCATCTTCTCGTTGCAAATACATGGTAACAATAGTGTAGCTGTTTCTGCTGCTGAGATTTGGTGTTTTGATGGTTGCAAGACGCCTCCTTCTCGGCATACCGATTCTAAAATGGTTCCGGATACTTGTCCTGGAGCTCCCATGAAGCTCACTAAGATATCGAGGAACATTGATTCTGGATTGAGAAGAAAACTCTTCTGATTCTTACATCAATTTAAAGACTACTCTTCTGACATGAATTGTTCTTCTTGTGACATATCTTGTAGTAGCTATAAGAGCTTTAGGGATATAATAACTCTTCTAGCTAGCTCTGATTTAACTTATTTGTCTTTTGTTTGTACAGTCTTCATTAGGCTTATGGAGGATATTCTGTTTCTCTTTTGAAAAAAAAAAACAACCCTTTTTCTCTCTTGTTGGTTATGTTTTGTAACTTGTGTTCATGTTTCCTGCAACTTTATAAAAACTGAAGAATCAAGAATAAAGTTTCAATCTTTCTCCTGAATTCAAAATTTAAGTGGTTGAATGATCAAGGAAACATCACAAAGGTAATGATGTCTTTGTTGATATGTCCTTTATGTGGACCTTTTTTTATCTTTATGTGCAGAGGGAAAGACGGTAGAAACATGTAGTTGGGTTTGCACTTTTATTGACTGTTGTTATTTGGAGAAGAAGGTTACCGCATAACAAAAGTCCTGCCCTGCAAGTGTCTGAAACTGAAATTAGTGCAATTCTCAATGTGAATCTGGTCTTATGAGGTTAAACATTGACATCTTTATTGTGGCATGAACAGTCAGTGCTTAAGTGTGCTTGTATATTTGCGTCGGGGTGATGCTAAAATCATAACAACACTGGAATAAACCAATGGTAGCAAGTTGGAAAATCAATGCTTAAGCTTAACATGGAGTTGTAAAAGTAAATCTGTGTTTAAAATCGAAAAGTACTAGGTCTATACAAAGAACTTTTGGCAGTATCACCAAGCGCTTATCAATCGACTTGTATAGAATTTGAGTTGCATAAGCACCTAACCAATAACCCTACTGCGTCTATGACATTCAATAGATTTCAAAGAATACTTTATCTGCAACTTTTGATCTTTGCTTGGTCCAGCTAGGAGTCTATGGATTTACTGAAACTGATTTGGCAGCGTCTAGGTGGTTTAACCGACAGGTTCCAAGGAGATATTCCGGGAGCTCCTCTTCGGTATTCGCCTGCACAAAGAAAAATTACATACTCAAATCGAATGCTTGAACTAAGTAACGGGAATACCGAAGTGGGATTAGAGAGTTAAACCAGGAAAGAAGAGTAATAACAAGTTTAACAATTGGAAACTGGTTTACCTGTACCAAGAATGCCATTTCAATCACGAGTTTGTTGAGGTAACCAAGAACAAGACTCACAACTCCTCTTGCAACAGTTGATGACCCAATATCAACGCCCAGCTGAAAATAACAGAAGATTCTATAATAATGCTCGACCCCAAATTTACTCAAACCTGAAAAGTCACAGTTTGGAAAATACTAATTCCCATTAGGATCTTACTGTGTTACCTCAATATAGTTATTTCCCCTGAAGTAATTGATCTCAAGGGCCTGACCAACAAGGCACGCTTTCTTTCCCACACTCTGCTTAACTATCCAAGAGCCCTGATACATTCGCAAAACCCAAGTCGGGTATGAATAACTTGGACAGAAAATAATAAACAGATCTAAAAAGAGGTAGTAATCTTTTACGCCAACCTTGGATATGTAAGGAATGAGCTTGAACCTTGAATTCCTGTATGCGTCATCACCATTAACAAAGCTAACTAGCAAAGGATGCTCTTCAATGGGAGTGCTCATCATGTAATAAAGCACAAGGCTGTACGTTGTTGATCCAGGAACCTATTACATTGAACAACTAATTGATTCTTTTAGGGGCAAATGGAAAGGCTGAATAAATAAAAAACCATGGTCGCAGGAGTGTGCTCTTACCTGTATATTCACGATGAAAAAGAACTCTGGTCCACCTTTTGCTGCGTATTTCTGCATTTAAAAAGCTTCTAAAACTTCTCATAACAAGAGGGAAGTATATCTATCAGAACAAACAATAATAATTAGAACCTGAACTATGCCTCCTGGACGGGACCCCAAATCATCCTCCCGCTTGTCAGATTTTAGCCAGTCTGCAGCTACCATTTCCATCAGTGTACCCTTTGCCTTGACCTGCATCCACCAGAAAAAAATGCTTACAAATTGAGGAACATTGACAGATTGATATATGCAAAGCATCAAAGACAACAAAAGTTATTTGCTTTTCTTTACCTTCTTCTGGTCTTCAAGATAAGTCTTTCCTCGGATGAGAAAAGTAGAGGGGTCGGTTGTTGTCCAACTACAAGGCAAAGCACAAGTAGGATCAGTTGGAAGCGTGGTTCCATAGCAGCAAGGCGCGCTACTCTCTTCCCTCGCCCTCTCATGCAGGTCAACATAACCCCTCTTTTGAACTGCTCCAGGAAATAAAATTATAACCATTAAAAAGCAGGTCAAACTGGAGAAGGAGAAGACAAAAATGACAAGACACAACTAATAAGAGCAGAATTTATCCATGACACTTAGGATCACCTGCAAGATCATGTAATTTTTTCACTAAACTCGAAGCGCTATTTAGCTTTGGCTGGCGGGATTCCTGCAACTGGCAATTGGAAAATCAGAACTATTATCTTTTGAAGCAAATTGAGTCATCTCTGATGTTGCTACTACCTGACAGCATGTATCTGAATCAAAATCTGAGGTCCAACTGTCATCCAAATGGTCATTATCTGACGGTTCTGGAACGTCAAAAAACTCATCCACTCCATCGTTCAAGTCTACAAGGCTAGACCGCTCTGAAGGAAAATTTTCTGTCTCTTCATTTGTATTGTCCTTAAACATTCCGCTTTCTCTCAGAGAAGAATCACCGAATCCACCATCTTCATTCTGACTCAATCTTGCGCTTCTTGTCAACTCCCCTGATGACAGATTGGACGGAAAGCTTCCATGTTTTGCTCTAAACAGCTCTCTCAGGGCTGATTCAACCACTAAGGGTGTTATGATAAAAGAAAAGTGCTAAAACTAAGACAGTTTCCTTCAAGAGAATTGGCAACTACCAGAAAGTCTTGCAAGCATTTTCACGGTAATAGATCTAGCTAGAGATGGTTTCAGATAAGATCTCCAGGACTTCCAATCAACAGCAAGCATGTGCTTCACAACTGATTGTTTTCCATTGTCTATGGGAGAAATCACATAACCACCACCTACGATACAAAAGAAAATGTCAATCATTATTTGACTCTCAATCCAAAATTGCATTTGAACACGTTAGGTACACAAAAGAGATCAACAGTTGCAATGGAAAGAACAGTGATCAATATGCATTGGCACAAACCGACAACATATATTCTTTTGAGACACTGAAACAAAACCAGGCTTTTGTGGAAAATGAGAAGAAAAACTTTGTATCTTCTCTTTAAGAAGCACTCTGACTAATCATAAAAAAGTATAGAGATAAGCAAGCTGCAGAAACACCAAGGTAGGTGCAGAAACATAAGAAGGCAGAGATGTCAGATTTAAATGACTCCACAGGGCTAATGAGTAGTTGCAACAATGAACATGTAAGGAAATGCAAAAACTAAGTTCGTTTTATTTTAAAACTAGGCGTACATTACTTTTAAGGCACGCACGGATATAGCCTTTCTGAGGCGGACACTTCTTGTGAAATACAGAATGATAGAGAATAACTGCGACAGAATGAGTAAAAGAGGATAAAAAGTTAGTTAATGGAACATCTGGAAGAATCAAATCCACAGTTATTTGTATTAAGTATAACAAACCATATGTTCCATCATCTTCCCTTCTCCAATAACGCCGCAGCGAAAAATCTCTTCTTTTCATCCCCCTGTTAATACAGCATGTTAGTAATAAGACAAACAAAGGCGCGAACTCTGGAAGAAAAAGTGGAGTAGCTGACCAAGGTAACCAATCGCTGTATAACTGTTTGTGAATTATATCAGTGTGACCATCAAGATGCTCGACCACGCTGCCTTGGTAAAAACAGAAATCCCATCTGCAAAGTTTCAAAATTTAGTTTAGAAAAAGTAAAGACTTCAAAGAATAAAAATAACCCAAAACCCGCATTTGTTTATGTTTTATGATTTTTCATATCTTACAGCTCGCTTTTCTGGAGAGTGGCAGTAGTACTTACTCTGATCTTGAGGGTCCAAGAGAAAGAAGCGTTTGGAAAATGGTTTCTGAGGTTCCATCAACAACCCCAACAGCCATGATAGCCGGATGATCATCCCACTGTGAAGTCAGGGAAAAAAGTTATCAAAACATGATTCCCTTCCAATACCCAATGAACATACCGTTTCAACTGAAGAAGATACTGACCCTTCCAAGAGAATCCCTCTCTTTTGCCTCTTTAAAAAGCCGAAGACCTGCATGCAGCACATGATATAACTAACTGCATTTCAGCAACAAAAAGCAATGACAAGAGAGTATGCACTATACCATTTTGACAGCCGAATATTGTCCAAGGAGAAGGTGCAACAACATCAGTGGTAACAGGATCCACTCGTGCAGACGAACGGAGCGTCCAGTCAATAGAATTTAAGTGATGGTCCGGAACTGAGCTACTTAACCTGATTTAAGAAACCAAAACAATTTCTTTCTTTTAAGTAACCAAAACCATTACATGTGCTAAGTAACTCGGGAAACTTTACAGGAACTACTGGCTCAGCTATTGCATTTAACAGTTAGCTTAGAGATATATTCCATTGAATAGAGCAAATTGTGGAAAACCAGATACCTCAGAGAGTCCCATCGGCTCCTCGAACAGCTAAACACATCCCCAGGAAAAGGGGCACCCTGCATATATAATATATAACCATTAAGTCTCCATCCATCAAATAGAAGAGTTCTTCACTAGTTACTAAACGCCTTGTATGACCTTTAAAGCTGCCTCTTTAATTAAATTGATCCACCTGGCTGCATCCTCAGGACTGCTTGCTCCTAGCTATATATATATACAAATTCAAACAGAAAGCTTTACATATGAAAAGAGATGTTCATAACAAGAAGTTTTTCCAACCAAAAAAAAAAAAAAACAGTAAATTACCTTACCTTGAGCTGATCATTGTGATTTGAGGTATTGTATAGTGTAAATATGAATAATGCCTACAAGTGATAAAGACAAACCATTACTACTCCACAACAAATAGATCACATCCGAATAAAATCTTGCACGAGAATTTCATACTTTTCTATGAACACTTTCTCTCCCGTTGTCAGTAACTCGGATACATGAATCTATTACCGCACTTCTTCCAGCATCCTGAAAACCAAAGTCAGATTCTGCCAAGTTATAATCTTAAGACCAAATGCAAAAGAAAGCATAAATGTAGATAGGAAGGGAGATGGTGGTGGTGACCTTGGTTTTAGAATCGGAGATAGACTTGAAACTCTTGAGAAGATGATCTCCAAGGACAAAGTAACGCTTTCTAGAGAAATGTAATCCGAATCTGTTGGATCGAATTATATACAACCAACCTTCCATCTTCGTCTCGCTCTCGTTTTCAGACCCAAAAGCCATTGAAACTCCGAAGCGAAGTCCTAAGTGTGAATAATAAGAAAAACCCACAAAGCTTAACACTATCAGATTCTCATAAGAACCCTAAAAGTTTCTTGATTTCCAAGGAAATTTTCTCTATAACCAAACATAAAAAAGATTAATCAAAGAATGACAAAACCCAGAAGACCCACCTCTGGGGGAAGTCTCGAAACCTTAGAAAGTTTCTTCAATCGCAATACAAAAGCACAGAAGTCTCTTGTTTTCTCCGTTTATGATACAAACCGAAACATATTTCCCACAAAACGACAACCCAAAAAGAAGAGAAAAAAAAGCAAAAGCAAAAGCAAAAAGAGGATCAGACAATCGAGAGCAGACGAAGACAAGGGGGTGATTTTGCAGTGGAGATCAAGAAATTAATTGATTTCTCGTCATCGTTTCTAATTTCTCTCCCTAAATTTCAACAGTTTTTTTCTTCGGTAGAGAGGAAAACTGAAAATTTGGGAGCATGTGGCAATGTTGCAAGACAAAAAGATTGGGGACGTATGGTACAATTACACTGAAATGACGTTATTACCCTCCTCCTTAATTTTTTGTTTTATGTGTTCAAAGTTTTTAACCCCAAAATTTCTGATTGGTGGTTAATCGGTTTTGTTTTTCTACGCTAATCGCCACTGTTTCACTTTTTCTTTCTTTAATAAAAAAACGTTTCTCTCTCTCCGATGAAGGTAGGTTTTGGGAAATCTGATTTATCAAGTGATTTATCAGGGAATAATCTGCCAGTACAGGTTCTGCAGGGTCACAGGTGTAATCGGATCAATATCACGATCTGGATTGTGAGAAGGGACCAAGGTGGTTTCGGGTTTCAAGGGTTAATAAGATCGATTTCTACGACAGATCTAACTGGTTTGGAAGAATGAGTTGTACTCGGAGTTTTAAATCTATAATCCTAATTAGATATGAAATTTTTTTAATTTTTAATCCTAATTAGAACTGCAAATGCACATGCAATCACAATAGTATTTAGGGGTTGATTGACTGAGGACTGGAGATTGATAGATTTATAAGACTTGAATTAAACTAAGACAAATTTGTTTTTTTCGGTTTTAGATCAATGAATAAACAAATAAAAAAATTAAATAAAATCAAGAGAAATCAAAGAGAAAAAACGTTAGGTAATAGATCATTCGCAGAAACTCATAAAACAGAAGATATATATCGATTTAAGAATTTAATCAACCATTCTATAACTCAAACCACGAAGGTATAATCATTCCACTTTCGTGGCTCTGATTACTATGCTCTAACAACCTAGTAGACTCAACTTTTGATGGTTATTAGCAGAAGCAAGCATGCATTAATTCGTTCAAGATTAGTTGTTTATAATACTCCATAACTCAACTTTCACTGTTATGACGTATTGCTCACCAAATATTAGTTCATGGAAATAGATGCATCACTTTCGAGGTTCTATTCTCTTAAGATCAGATCGCTAGATGGCCAACCAAGCAATGGACAATTCGTGCAAATAAAGGTGAAGATCCAATAGATAAACTCTAGAAATTCCAGATATCAATTATGCATAATCATGGAATCATGGAAAAACTTAAAACCTAACAAGTTAACTACTCATACATGATGAAAGTAAACAAACAACAACAATAGAGGATATAAAACATCATAGATAGATTGACTTTAAAGAGTATAGGGTTAGAAATCTTCTCTATATCAAAGTACAAATGCGAGATCTTCTCTTTGAATCTCTTAGAAACTATAAAAAATGTGGTTGTTGTTTATTGTGATGATATGTGGTGGTTTGTGAGGAGTTGTGTCTAACAAGAGGGTAAAAACCAGTATTTATAAGCTTAGAGAAGTTCTATGTCAGTTAGGGTTTACTTTAGGGCAAAATAAGAAATTCAGGTTTTGACATGTTCACACTGGCAAGAGCATCGGGGAAGCTTTCGTGACCAATGCAGAGGCATCGGTCAGGAGCATTGGTGCGAGGCCTAGGGAGAGCATGTGACCGATGCTCGCCCCTTCCCTGCGTCTGCTTCTCCTGCGCTTGCTTCATTTGCGAGCCAGGCATATATGTCTTCAATGTATTTGGATTGACTCTTCAACCGTTGATCCAAATGACTCCAAACCACCTCCATATGAAAGGTAACTAAAAACGATATCTCGTCACAAAATGTCATCCAATTCCAAATTCGGGAAGGGATCTAACGAAGGGAAAACTTCTGGTGCTTATGTGTTGTCCAATTGAGCAAAATGTATATCTTGTGAGATTCATGACTTGGATGATGCTTTTGACTTGGGAAATGGCTTGGGCATATTTTATACCTCTTCTGTTCCATTTTGCATCATTTATGATGATTAGACCTGCAAAGACTTCAAAGACTTCAAAAACTACAAATACGAAAGTACTACCTTTAAAATATTTAAATCCATACTAAAAGCAGTAGAATATAGAGTATATCAACTCCCCCATAAGATATTTTATTGTCCTTAAGAAAAAAAAAATCAAAATAGAAAAGAGGTTTGAAAACGTAGGAACTAACATATGCTTGGGATCATAGCCTTGAAATCTTAACATGTAATCCACATGTAACACATTTAGCTCAAGATATTCTCATCTTATCCCACCATACTATGAATCCCAAACCTGCACATCATTTGACTATCTACATTCATTAAGTTTGCGTGAATTTTTCATCAAAGATATCATTTAGGGTATATGACGCTAGGAGTTTAAAAAGGCTGATTTAGTGGCGAGGTTAAAATGTGTAGGGTTTACCAGATGCTCCGAAGGATACCAGATATTATGCAAAAAAAACCGCAAGAGAGAACAGACCCATTGATACCCATAATTTCCAACCACTCGATGCCTAACTCCCCCAGGCTTAGATTTTTTTTTCCGGAATCACTGCAAATCGCTCCAACTCTTCAAAATTGATCCATGACATTCCTTAGGGATTTTCTTGGCATCTTTATAGACCCATTTTTCCTTTCCCTTTGATTTTTTCTTCTTTTTCTTTTACATTTTTATTTTTATTTTTTATTTTTGTTTTTCTATATATATATATATATATATATATATTTGGAAGTGGGGAAACGGTCTTTTGATATAAGTCATCATATGCACAAAATTTTACCATGATTTTGTGAATCCCAAGGAAAAGCCAAGCTCTTAAATCTCGTCATAATACTCCACCAGGTTTTACTGATCTCTGCATCTGCAGTGGTTGAAAAACTACGTTGATCATTTTCTCTCCTACGTTTTTGCACATATCTGCACACATGACCTAGGTTACATGGAAACAGAAACGGGTACGCAGAAGCAAAATGTTTCGAAATGTAGAAACGTCTGTTTTGAAAAATATAAATATGGAAACATTTTGAGAACATATATATAATATACATATATGATATATATATGATAATAATGAAAATATGTAATGAAATATTAAACATATTAAAAAATAGAATATTTAAAGCAACACAAATCGAATACATAAATATTAAATAATTTAACTAAAGATAAAGACTATACTGTTCAAAGTCAAATATTTAGAACATCTTTTTCATTCTTATTTTCATGAGTTCCATCAAACAAAACTACCTCCAACTCTCGTTCGTCGAGTGAAAGATCCTCAAACTCAAGTATCCAAGATTAATCTCATATAGTGAATCAAATTAATCATTTATTTACTATAATGAATCAAATTATTCATTTAATCTCATCATACGTTTCTTAACTATTTACTAATTATATTTCTAAAACCAAAATGCAAGTTTCTGTCGCGTTTCCATCGCTTTTCAAAATTGGAATTTTTAGTAAAGACGTGGCCAACGCGTTTTCCCGTGTTTTCAACGCATTTCCATTTCCGAAATATTTTCGAAACAGGAAACGGGTCTCGGACGGAGTTTCCATGTAATCTAGCATATGAAAATGAAAACAAGAGTGCATGAAGTCTAAAAGAGGTAAGGGTTATAGGTAGGATACCAACTAAAAATGAGCTGGCCATTCATGATCAACAAAAAAATGATAAAGAAAATAAGAAGTCTTGAATGTGTGATTTGTTTCCTTGATCTAACACTTTTAATGAGAAAAATTAAGTAAGGTTAATCAGTAGTCCAATAAAGTAGAGTCAAAATCAGATGCTTTAAGATAAAATGCAAGATGAAATTTTCTCGGGGGAATCTAGTCATAGGTTTTTTGAATCGTGTGTCATGAACAAACCCTGCCACAATGGTCACTGAGTTGTGAAATGAAAGCATATGTTCCTAGAAAATGTCATAATTCCCAACTGAATTTTGACTCAATAAAACAAAGAAATTCAAAAGCCTCAAAAACATAAAACCAACACGAACAAACGTGTTAGTAAATGACAATCCCCCAAGATTTACTTCACACCATCCCGGTGTGAAAGTAAATCAAATTAAAGGAGTATTAACCTAAAAGGAAAATAAAAATTCAAAGATGAAGAATAGAACGATGTTACCGGTTTGGAAAAAATGTCATGAAGTTCGGATATGGTTCACTGATTTGGGTGTGTCTTGATTTTTCTCGATCCAGGGGTGAAGTGACTTGACTAAAGTGTTCTTTAGGGCATGTTGGTCGGTGAAACTTCAATCCTCCTTTGCTGGTTAACCATGGTTTGGTCGTTGGTTTGAGATTTTGGTAATTTGGTTAAGCGGATGAGGCTCGCTGTACCAGATGTGAAATAATGAAGAATTCCTCGAACCATATTGAAAATTTGCCGACCCAATTAAAATTTATGTCAACTCATGAAGTTGGAATCTTTTGGTTGGACGGATTGGTCTATGGGTCATGAGCATGCTATCGTGTGTACCGTCTGTGAGGTACACTCGGTTGCTTGCAAAATTGGCTCGAACCATATGTCATTTTCTTTGACCAACATGATGTTCTGTCCTTCTCCTACAATACCACGGTTTGGTGTCACTTTTTTCTTCTCTTTTTGTGTACATCTCCTTTGTATGGTTCAGATCCGTTCTTAGACGATTTTGATTTGTGCATTCACAACAAAACGTCTTTACTCAAATCCTGTAAAGTACAAAAGTTCCTTGCATAACACTTGAAATCACTTGTTAAGGTCTACCTCGATCTAGATTCTCAATACTGAGTATTAAGTTCTAGGTCCAAGATTGTACAAGCTAACCCATAAAAAACGAATTAGATCCTAATGATGAATCTAAATTGATTAAAATAGTATAATCTAAGTGAAAACAGTGGAAATTCGATAGATACTTATTAAGATGTGAGATTCAATTCAAAAACCAAGTTTTCTAACCAAAAATTCTAATTTTAAAATGCAAAAGCTCATAAATAAATCAGTAGATCTCTAAAAATAAATAAATTAAATGAAGTATAGAGATTATAGTTTGAAAATTTATGAAAATGCAAATTTTAAAATTATTTTGGTTCATATATTTTTTCAATTTTAAATTTAAAATTGGTTTTGAATGAATAAAAGAGAAAAGTAAAAACCTACATTTGATGGATCCATAGGTGGGTGGGTGGGTGGGTCGGGTCGTGGGTCGAGATTTTTCTCGACCATGGGTTGTGTGGTTGTTGATCGTGGGTCGTGAAAAACTGGGTTGTGGGTTGAGAAAATCTCGATCGTGGGTCGAGAAAATCTCAACTGTAGGTCGTAATAGACTCGAGCCTGGGTTGAGTGGTTGGTCGAGTAAACTCGACTGGTGGGTCGAGTAAAACTCGACCATGGTACGTACATGGGTTGAAGATAGGCAGCCTCATCACGAGTCGAGGAATGGCTCGTCCCGATGCATTTCTAACCGATGCTAGGTCGTGGGTTGGTTAAGATTTGCTCCCGTCGGTCATGGACATCGGTCACGGGATCGTGACCGATGCTGGGTCGAGAAGTTTCCGTCTGGGTCGAGAAACACACGTCCGTGGGTTGAGGTTTGGCCGAGCATTGGTCACACCTTCTCACCTGATGCTCGTGACCGATGTGGGTCGTACCTGAGTCGACAAAACTCGACCACAGATCACATTTGGGTCGATGCATCGGTCACAGTTTATGACCAATGCTCGTGACCGATGCGATGCTGGGTCATGGATCGTGGGTCGATGCATCGGTCACGAATGCATCAGTAGTGTGATTCGCGACAGTGCATGGGCCATCAGTCTTGATATCTTGACTGATGCCCGTGACACGTGCGTCCGGTTTTCGCCATTCTTCACCAAACAATTTTTTTTTTTGTATTTTTTATAAATTTTTATAAATTTTCTAAAAAATCATAAATAAATAATCAAGTCAATAACAAAGCTCTTAAAATAAAAAAATAAAATTAAAAACTTAAATAAAACTAATATGGGCTGCCTCCAATAAATCGCTTGTTTAAAGTCTTTTAACTCGACTCCTTGTGCTTTTTAGGTTTGGAATGAGTCGTCTAAGGGTATGAAGTTTCTATTATCACGTGATCTAGGCCTCCTAAGCATGTCACCTTCATTATCTTTCACATTTGAAGGCTCATCAAGAGATTTCCTTGCCAATTTTTCTTTCTTGTCCGAAATAGCATCATGAATACGCTTTGTGGGAAAAACAGGGGGTACGGTGATGGCGCACAAAGTAGAGATCGTTTACTAAAGAGTAAGGATCAATCCCTTGTGCTAGTGACAAGCTTTAAATTTATAAGCCTTATCACTATTAGAGATGTCCCAAGTATAAGGCAACAATAGCGGTAAGGAGAGATCAAACCCAAAGGAAGGAGAAGATAAAGCCAACAAGACTAAGAAGTGAACTTAAGCTAGATAAATTAAAAGAGAGGTTTTTGGGTTTTTATGAAAAGAGATAATTGTAGAGAATATTAAAGATTAAAGTTTTATGTAAAGAAATGATTTAAAATACTTTGTTTTGCAAATGATGGTAGAATTGTGGTTCAAGGGTTAGGATATATAGATGGTGATGAAAGTGGTTGATTTTCTAGGCTAAATGCTCATGAAAGAACCTCTCAAGGCGATGGACCACGTTTTATAGACTAGTCCACGCTAATGGTGAAAGCCCCTTAGCATTAGTCACATTCAAGATCCGCCGCTAAGCATTCTATCTCAATGACTAAGCTAACATAATTACCAAGTCCATCAAAGCCACAAGGATTTGTAGAACCACGACTAAATGGCTATATGACCCAAGCTCACAAGAGAGTTTTTCAAACAATTCCCCAAACTTACTAGGTGAAGGGAAAGCTTAAGATCTAGATCAAGAGTGATCAAGTCTCAACTAGCATTAAGAGCTCTCTAAGTGATGAGACAAAATAAAGATTTAGCCTTTTTAAAACAAGAGATCTTTCTCCAGATAGCCATGATACAAGATCATGTACAAAGCTTCCAAGGAGAACTTTGGACTAGCACTACATCTAGTGAAATGGTTCTCATAAATCAACCAACAAACACCAACACCTTCCTAACCCAATCACCTCAAGTGAGATCTACTCACTCATGAACATGGTGGATGCAAAATCAAAGGATGATATTAAAGACATAAATAAATGCATAAAGGTAAAGACTTTAATGTAAATGCATAAAGTAAAGATTTAGATTAAAGACATAATTAAAGACTTAATTAAAATTACATTAAAAAGTAAGTTTTCCCCATAATCCTATTGGGTGTACATGAGATCCCAAGGGTATCTCTAAAAACCAATGGACTAAGAAAATGGAGAAACTTGTTGTTGAGTGGCTACATAAGGGTAGTATTTATAGGAAAATGAGATAGGGGAACTAGGGTAATTTCCATGGGTTTGGATGGTTTGGGTGTTGAAGTTGTGAGATTGAAAATGGTGAAAATAGGCTCTTGTTCCTTATGGTTACTCGTCAGTCGGTGAGGGGTCCAACGAGTGCTCTTCCTCTCCTTTCACGTGACTCACCGGCTGACGAGTGGTCCAACGAGTGACTCACCGGCTGGAGAGTTGTCCGACGAGTGGCATCCTTGCTTCTCCTTTGCTTGTACACTTCTTCCTTCGTTCGTATATTTCATCCTTGCTTCATCCTTGCTCTGCTTGGTGTCTCTAGTCCAAAGTGTGCTCCAAGTACCTATATTAAGACTCAAATGGACCAAAAAGACACATGCATGCTCTAAGACTCTAAAATGTGGAAACTATCCTAAATGTGGTGAATGTATGCAAAATGCAAAGTAATGCCATAGATAAATGGTAAAAACCAAGGCTTAAAACCATTAAAATATGGACACATCAAATTCCCCCGAACTTGCCTTTTGCTTGTCCGCAAGCAAACAATCAAAGGTAGTAAGAAGGTTTTCGATTATGGCGGGACTCATATCCAAAAGAGAAACATATGGTTTTTATTCCAATTTCCAAAATCAAACATACAAGTCGCAAAATTCTTTTGTGAAAATTCTCAAACTTATCACAACTTAACTCTAAAGTTAGACTCTAAGTATTTACAAGCTATCATGCTTTCAACTCTTTAACATTCAAATTCATGACAATAAAAGTGTAGTCTTGCTATGGGAAATGAAACTATGATCAATCGGCTTGGTAGAAAAATCGGTTTTAGCATAAAAAGGGGGTTAAATGTGTTTGAGGTTTTTCTAAAAATAAAATGCAAGTCATGTAGCAAAAGCAATAGAGAATGAAACAATTGATGCATACAATCGATCTCTTTCATCAATCTACCAATCCATAAACTTGTTCTAAATTAATCCCAAGACTTAACATTTTTTCTTGAATTTTTCTTTGAATATCACATCCCAAGACTTTTCTTTTAAGGCATAAACCATCCCAATTTCTTAGCTACTAAGGGGACTCTTTTTAGTACTTAGCTTTTTCCTATTGATGTAGTGCATCCAACACTTTTTTCCTATTGATATAGTGCATCCAACACTTATTAAACTCTTTTTTCTTTTGTTATTGATTTTAGATGAGCCACTACTTAATTAAACACATAACTTTTTCTTTTCTTTTTCAATCACTCCCTTATCAACCTTTCTTTTTAATAAATCGAAATGATATTATCCCATTTTTTTCTTTCTTTTGGCCCTTTTGATTCCACACACTATCCATAAACCTCTTCAAATATTTCTTAAGCTCTAACCCTTGATTTCCTAGGCTTTCCTAAATGAAAGAGAGGATCTGTCGATCCTATCTCAAGAGATTTTGCATATGAAAGCATAGAAAAGGCCTCACTCAAGAATTGATTATTGCTGAAAACAAAATGTTTGGGTTAAGGTGTGGTACCATTTTAAAAATGAAAATGGCCACTTGGATCAACAAAGAGTGGTGAAATGATTAAAGGAGATCCAAGTGTGATTATACCATGATCAAATAATTACAATTCCCTTAGCAAGATGAATTAAGTCCGGTTTAAAGTCCATATAATTAGAGTTGAAAAACAATCAAGACAAGTGTTTAAAAAGAAATCTAACCTTTTGAATCAAGAGTTTAAAATTTGAGAACTTTTAATTTTGAAAAACGGTTTTAGAGACATTGTTTATTTAGTTAGGATTTCGGAAATAAAAACCAAACGTTAAAGTTTACAAGGAATTTTAATCATTGTCCACTATGCAAATGAAACTAAATGTAATCTAGACTCCTAAAAATATGCAATAAAAATTCCTATATGAATATTTTGTGTTTTTTAATTTTTCAATTTTTTGTGTTTTTAAAGGCTTTTTTTTTTTTTTTTTTTTGAAAATCATAAAATATAAACAATGCAATGCAATTTTTTAAAAAATTAGGGACTCTAAGACACTTTAAATAAGACATAATAAACATAGTTAATATAACAGGAATCCTTTCCCCCGAAATTAATTCACACCGTCTCGGTGTGAAAATTATTCGGAAGTTAGGAAAAAGTTAACGAGAATAAAAATTAACGGTATTTACAATGGTGTAGGTGGGTACCTTGGACTAGTAGACATCGGGAGTGGTTTCCCGAGTTGGAAGCGGCATAGGATTGAGTAGTATTGGACCATCGAAGTGGAGGAATATTGGGTGTTGTAGCGAGGTGTATGCTACCAAAGGTAGAAGACAATAGACCGATGTTCTATCATCGCGTAAGCGATATAAATGGGCGTGTACTCGTTGAGGTCTAGTCACACTTCTTTGAAAAACGGTGTGAGCATCCCCCCTACGTAAATGGAAGACTCTTCTCCATTGGAAATCCGGAACCTTATGCCCATGAGGTACTCAAGGAAGATTGCACCGGTGTTGTTGACAGTTGGCGTTGTGTTTGGGTCGAACC